>JAYESA010000008.1:202959909-203559909 GCA_036927795.1 Iris macrosiphon
TTTGTTATTTTCTATTGGTAATTTGCTATTGATTTTGACTCTTTTCTTTAGTTTATTGCTAAAAACCAAAGCTCGATGAGTTTTTAAGGATATAAGACATATTTGGATAAACAACCGTGACAAAATGTGTCATGAAAAGTGAATTTGAGAAGTTGTCCATGTGGCACTTTTTATTCTCCGGGCTAGGCGCGCCTAGGTGGTCCCAGGCAATGAGGCGAGACAGCTCGTGTAGGAGTGTTTAGAGCTTTTTAAAACATTGCTCATGTTAACTCTCAAGGCTTCTAATGCTCTTTGGTCCTCTTTGTTAGTTGTGCACTTCCCTCGTAGTTTCATAAAAATATATCCAAATTCTATCGATTTCAAATGACTCTTTCTGGTATCACTTGACCTGCAAACTCTTCTCTGGTTGCACGGAAACTCCACTTTGTATCTGTAAATTGTTGGCACTAAGTATGTATTTAATGTACATTCGCTTCGTGATAAACAGCCAAGGTCTCTCACGGGGAGAAAGTTCTTGCTTCTGAATGTGAAATATTATCAAACATACCTCTATGGGAAGGACATTTCAAATTATTTATATATTTATTTTGAAGAATGGTAACGCCTGGCATCTTATTTTAAAGAGAACAATTCAATAATGTAGACATCCATCTACAGTACTATACTAAATCTTGTAAATGCTTCTAGGGAAATGCTTCAGTCTTATGAATCTTCATTCAGAAATCTGTACTTGGATCTATTTTAATATAGAACCTTTAGTTTATTCCATGATGTACCTTAACTGATGGGACTATAGTTTAAAGTTTCAACTCTAATTCCTTTAGAGTTGTTAATAAGCTTCTAATTGTCTTTGAAGCAGCTGACTCGAGCTGGTCTATTGTGCAGAGGACGTGGTTTTTTATACGATTCCCAAGGAATCACAACCTCATAGTGGAGGAAGCATTATCGAAGTGACAAGAAATGGATATTGGAAATCCATGGATGATCTCAGAATATCACAAGCACTACAACTGTTGGTAGAAAAACTACAAGGGAATTTTATATTGGCCAGGCAACATTTGGCAATAGAACAGGTTGGATGATGCATGAATATCAAGCAGAAAACATGGTCGTCCAGGAAAATAGCAAAGAGGAGGTACTATTAGCAAATTGCATCATTACCCCTCTGAGCTGATATGTCGAATTTCTCTGATTACATGTAACTGACAATTGACATGATTGCATGTCTTACAGGACCCCAGTTCTTCGTGTAGATTGTTCTTGCAATTTGATGAATGGCCAAATAATGAGGAATTTAATCCTGTGAGTCCTGAACACTGTAATCTTGCGAGTCCTGAACAGCGTGATCCTGTCAGACCAGAACAATGTGATACTGTGAGTCCAGAACTATCTGATCCTGTGGGTGTGGAGTCCATGTTGATGAGATTTCTAGAAGAAGAAGAAAGAAACTCCTCGAGAGATGCTGCAAACAGATCCCAGGTATATGATTCAATTCTTATCTTTTTCTTCCCTTTGAGGCCCAGGTATATCATTATAGCTGTTCTTATTTGATATGGAACCTGGGTTATGTGCGTACACGTATATTTTGGAGCAACACCCATATGCTTACAGTTGATATGGTTTTATAGTGCAACATGGTTCAAGTTGGTTCAACTCCAAGCCAACCCAAGAACCTGCATATGGTAACCAGGTCGTGAAAAATTTGATCCACAACCTACCTACATATCCCATATTAGAACGGGACAGAACCAATCCATATTAGGCCAGGTTGGCTTTGGTTGTTTTTTCCGGTTACACTAACATTGTAACATAGCGTTGGGTAATGTTAGCAGAGATCCAATGGCACCAGCTTCACTCGAAACTTTAAGTCAATTGTATAGAGGTACATCACAAAGTTTAGACTACAACAAATATTTTTATTTTGAGTTGTGTCATCTCGTGTAATTGTGTGGTCTCTAGGATTTTTGTTTTTCTTATTTAGGTTATATATCAGAAAATTTTATACACAGGGACATATTTTGGGAGAATTGCAGAGGGGTGGAGTTTGGGAGAATGCAGAGGGGGGGATGGAATGACATCTCTCCATTGGCGCATTCTGGGAAATCAGAAATGCGTCAATAGAGGTGGCGCATTCCTAGGGGAAATGTGGCATTTCTTTTGGTGCATTTATGGTTTCCCAGAATCCGCCAATAGAGACGGAGTTTCTCAGTTAAAGGCACTCTTTTTTATAGATTTTAATCTTATAGATTGAATTAGATTAGATTCAAAATATGAAAAACTAGATTACATTATATTTAAATTCTGAAATAGATTGTATTGGTTTTTAATTTTGAAAAGATTATATTTTAAGTATGCATGTGACTTAAAATTTTGTATTAGATGAGACTAAATATTTTGGTAAATGTTAAAGTATATAACTGTATTATAAATGAGTCAAGAAGTATTGAAATTTTGTATTCCATATATTTATAGGATAGATTTTTTTATATATTTTGTACTGCCTATATTTATAAGGAATAGGTTTATATATATATATATGGAACATGTAATTATCCATGATCGTACCCACCGGGATTCAAACACTGCCCTCTCGGGTCTTATGCCTCCACACTAGCCTCTTGAACTAGAGGGCATTGGCAAATATTTGAATACACACACACACACACACACACACACACACAAGAGGAATTACTTGGGAGGCACTAAAATTATTAGAATCCAGCGGTCTTATCACTAATATGGAATAAAAATCCCCCAAAGCAACCCTAATAGATTTTTCTTTCTTTTTTAATGAGAAACGCCTTCTCCTTTGGTGCATTATGGGAAACCAGATATGCGCCAATAGAGATGGCTACCTGTGTCGATTCACCAGTCAATTAGTCAATTTTATGTCTTCAAGTGCTGACTAGTTGGGCCAAGCCAAGGCTTGTTGCTTATGTAGGTTTGTGTATGTGTGTTAAGACTTGGTTTAAGGCACTTTTCTAAAAGGGACCGGCCGCCTAGGCGGCGCCGGATGTCTGCCCGGTGCCCACCTAGTCCCCCAGACGCCCGACTATGCATGTTTGGAGATTTTATGAACTTTTTCTGCAATTTCAGTAGCTTTTTTGGATTTTTTTTTAATTTATTTTTGAACCGCCTAAATCTAGGCGTCCGTCTAGGCGCTAGGCGGTGGGTGCCCGCCCGACTAGCGCCTAGCGCTTTTCAAAACCTTGGTTTCAGGATTGGGACAGGTTACACGGTACTTTAACCTGAGAACCAAACCAAGTTTTTGGGGGTTCTTCAAAATTTTGAACAGTAATGGATCCACTACTTTATGAAGCCAACCCAACCCAACCCATGGAGGTTGTTTTTGTGATAAAAAAAAGGTTTACCTAAAACAAGTTCAAGCACTAGTATATTGTATGTTTTACCAAATTGATTAATATGTTGCTCCCATCTCAAATGGATTTCTCATGTTCCAATTAGGTTGTTGGTGAAGATGAGCAGAAACGACAAGAATTGTCTGGCGGACCTCCTCAAGATTTGGTACCCCTGCAGGATCCTGTAAATGGTAACTCCGGAGATGATATGAAAACCACCTGTGATTTCTCTAAGGGGGATTTTCTGGAATTAGCAGATCTTTATGATCCGGAATCATCTTCAACCTCTTCAGACAATTCTAGCCTCGTGTCAAAGAACTCTGATGATTACTTTGGCGCAGAAGCTTTGTTAAGGGATATTGAGAATGAATGTGGTCTGAACATGGATGAAGACAGGGTCGATCACAGGTTCAACATCTCCATACCTGTCAGATCTAACCAGGTGGTTGTCAGACCACCAACATCAGGTATTACCTTTATCTTACTCTTTATACTTGATTTCTTGTGTAATCGTATGAGTAGATATTCTTTGGAAACAATCAGAAATTCCCCTTTCAATCTCTTCAAGGTATTCGTTCTATATTACAGTACAATTATTTCCGTACAATGGCAGATTCGTGGATAGGGAACTATACTAGCTACCTATCTAGTTTATTGTAGAAATTCCAGGATCAATGATTGTACCATGCAAAATAGAAATACTTTTTCTTGGGTAAAGGAACAGATGAGCGATTTATTTCTGTATCGATCATGATATCATGATATATGTAACAACTCGAGCATCCATTTCAAATGCATATCCCATTTTTGTGCATCAAGGTTATGAAAATCCACGAGAAGTAACGGGTTTATTTATATCTATGGTTTTTTTTATTTTATATAGAGACGGATCCTTGAATCATATGAAATGTACTTAATCGTGGTTTCTTCATTCCAATGGTGTTTACAGGCACAGCTTACAACGACAACATTAATCTGGTGGATAGTGATATGGGGTCTGCTGATAGTATGGTTGCACCAAACACAACACTACCTTTATCCACTATGGATCCACAGAGTAGCGCTGATATCTCTCTGTCAGGCTCATATCGAGGCAGTCGAGTGAATGACACTCGATCTGGAAGTTCAGAAGGGGGTAGTTCTCCCCGAGGATCAGGATCGAAGTCTGTTCGTAGGATTTTAAAGCATGGGAAGAAATACTGCTGCTTTGCACCGTTCTAGTCATCGTACATCTCTCCTTTCTAATTATGGTATGGATGTAGAAGTCTGAAAGTAGAGAATTTTGAAAATATGCTGCCATCTTTCAACTGTGGGCCCTACAGATAGTTCCAGTCATTTTGCTCAAGTAGAAACTAGAAAGCAAGGGACCCGAAATCGCTCCTCTGTAAGTTCAAATCTCTCTCAACAGAATGGAAGGTAGTCTAGTCCTTGAGGAAGCGTACCAGCATTTCGTAGTGGTATGCTAGTTTGCATCACGTCACTTATTTTGTGAATATACATATATATATTTTATACATACAGGAAGAAACAACATTTCCACCTATAAATGGGAAGCATGCGGATTGTTCTAGTCCATGCTTTGCTTTGCTTTGCTTTGCTTTGCTTCCTTCCATGTAATTACGGTGAATGATCCTCCGTCAGATATAAGTTGGAAAATTTGGAGGAATATTTAGTATGTGCAGAGGGTCATAACTTATTGACCCGGAACTTGTGTTGATTGATTTGCTAAGATGAATTATATTCTATATTTGTAACTTGAATCGTTATTCTTCCTCTTTTCCAATTTTTTTTTTTTTACAGGCAAATTCTTCTGTTGGTCAAGTAAATGAGGTAGGGTTTTGAAAATTCTCTCTTAGAGAACAGGTAATTTAATTTAATTATCAAACGACCAAGGTATCAGTCCCAAAGGGAGTAGTATTCTTCTCGAACACTAGTTTTTTATTTTTTTATTGGGTCTCTACATGGAGGGTGGACCTTTCACTTGGCTTTGGAGTTTTGTATTCAATTCTGTATGGATTACATTTGAACTATATAGTAGATATCATCGTGATATATCTCTATCATAATAATGCAGCTTAGAAATGGCTTAAAAAATGTGTAGTCTAAATCGTATGTAAATATTCAACCATTTAGTTAAACAAAAATACAAAATATTGTAATTTTAAACTTTTCTTTCTTTCATATAACCGAATACTTTCTTTTATTTACATATATCCATAACAAATTATAATTAAAATATAACTAAATATTTAACAAATTTTAATTAAAATATAAATATGTATATAACGGGTGGGGATCAGGTGACACATAATATTTGACATCTACAAAAATATGTAATCTCAGCTGTACGTCATTTGAAATGAATGATTCAGATTTAAATATACACAAAATTTACATGCATGGATGTCAAATTTAACATGCATGTTAATTAATAGTAGGTTGTATTAATTAGTACGATATTTAATTTGACATGTATGCTAATTAATATAAATTATTCTATCAAATGTGAACCATTCATTTCAAATAATGTGCGGCTGTGATTGCGTACTTTTTTAGATGTCAAATTGTATGTGTCATCTGATTTCCACCTATATATAACAAATCTTAATTCAAATATATTTAAATATTTAAATTACTTTTTAATAATATCAAAAAGAAAAAATATTTGTCTTGCAACGCACGTGATATATATAACAAAATTGATGGTCAAATGTCATTTTTTTCTATATCCAGCACAATTTTTTTTTTGAAGAATTGCAGTATCAATCGAGTTATTACTTATAAGTATTTCATATTACTTCGAAAAAGTAAATAATAGTTTCTTTAATTTTTTACCATATATATATATATATATATATATATATATATATATATATATATATATATATATATATATATATATATCCAAGTTAAATTTAATATACAATTTTATTTAGTAAATATAAATAAAAATTTTTCTGGAATAAAAAAAACAGAAATATTTATCCAGAGCATCCAAATTTAGATAATTTTCATTCAAAGCAACAAAGTTTTAAAAATTACGAAAAAAGCATCAAAATACACATTGAAAGGACGTTTTATATTTTTTAATATTATATTTTCTATCGTCTGTTTTTTTTCGTTAACAAACGTTAAGGTGAAAAAGAAAAAGAAAAAAGAAAACGTTCTTAGGAATGACGTTTCTTAAATGAAAACGTCCTTTCTAAAGATGTTTTTTATTTTTTTCGCCTCTCACGCCTCTCTCTCTGTTCTCTTGTCTCTATCACGTCTCTCTTCTCTCTCTCACTCTTCTCTCTCTCACGCCTCTCTCTCTTGTCTCTTCTCTCTCTCACGTCTCTCTCTCACTCCCTTGTCTCTTCTCTCTCTCAATCTCCGGTCTCTCTCTCTCTCTCTCTCACGTCTTTCTCACTCACTCACTCACTTTCTGGTCTCTCCCTCTCTGGTCTCTCTCTCTCTCTCTCTGGTCCACGACCGTTGGTTTATGGTTTTCGCGTGCTTTCTCATCATGTCAACCGTCGGCGCTACCTACATCTTCAGCATCTACTCCAGCGACATCATGTCCTCCCTCGGCTACGACCAGTAGGCCCTCAACATCCTCAGCTTCTTCAAGGACCTCGGCGCCAACGTCGGCATCCTCTCCGGCCGCATCAACGAGGTCACCCCTCCTTTGGTCGTCCTCTCCATGGGAGCTGCCATGAATTTGTTTGGCTACCTCATGATCTACCTCGTAATCACCGACCGCCTCGCCCACCCCGCGATCTGTCAGATGTGCCTCTACATCTGCATAGGCGCCAACTTCCAGTCCTTCGCAAACACCGGCCCTTCTACTGCTTCCTCTACATCTTCCTAGCCCCCGTCGCCTACTTCCTGGTCCTCATCATCATCCAGAATATGGTCACCTTCTCCCGCTTCGAGAGACCCGTGAGTGAGAGAGAGAGAGAGAGAGAGAGAGTGAGGGAGAGATCAGAGAGTGAGTGAGAGAGAGAAACGTGAGAGAGGCGGAAAAAAATTAATAAAAAATAGAAAATATCATTCCTAAGGACGTTTTTTTTATTAATTTTTTCAACCTTAATATCTGTTAATGCTCTCGTTGAAAATTTTCGTAAAAAAAATTATGGGAAAGTTTCAACTTTTTGTAGGCTCTTGATAAAGTCACTACAAAAATGACTCAGAACAACCCAAATTTTTACCATTGATAATTACAAGTTTGTCACTCCAAAAAATTACTCACGGGACTGTCCACTTCCAATAATTTTTTTTTATAATTAGGACAGTCAAAATTCTGACAGTCTTTCCAATTAGTAGTGTAAACACCCTAAAATTTTTCAGTTATTTAAAAATCAATTTTTGGAAATTTTCTGAAATTTTCAGGAATTTACATAGGTGCTGTGGGGACTGTATAATTTTTAATTGCTAATAACTAATATTAAAATGTAATAAAAATATAATTTTATGGTGTAAAATAGAAAATCGGACTTAGGGTAATTTTCTTGGACCTCAGACCTATTTTTAAATACCCAAAAAACTAATTAAACTATTTAAATAATTATTAATTAATTATTAATTGCTATTATTATTATTATTATTATTATTATTATTGTTTTATTCTAGGCCCGGCCCGGCCCAGTGGGCCGAGCCCAGCAGCCCAGCCCAGCCCAGCCACCCTAGCGGGTCGGGCGGGTCCGCCAACCCGGAACCCGCGTCCGACCCGACCCGGTCCTCCATCTCCCCCAACCCCACGACCCCCTCGGCTCCGCGTTCCCCGGCCACGTCCCGGCGCCACCCCCGCGCCCGAGTCCCTATAAAATCTCCCCTTTTCTCCTCCTCCGCCTCACTTCCCCTAGCCAAACCCCCGCCGGAACCCTAGCTGCCGGATTCCCCCTCGCCGACCAGCACCACCCCCTCCAGCACCGCCCGGAGCCCGCCGTCCACCACCCTCCAGTGCCTCCCCCTCTCCAGAACCCTCTAGCACCTCCACCTCCTCCTGCCTCTTCCCCCTCGCAGCCGGACTCGTCCGACCGACGTCCCCCACGGCCGACACCGCCCTCAACCGAGCCCCGCAGCCACCAGCGTCCCCCCCGGCCACCGCGGTTCAGCGGCCCTGAAGCCCTAGGCCGGACTCACTGCCGGACACGCGGACACGGCTGACACAGCGTCCAGGACACGGGACGCGTATCGGACACGAAAAACCCCGTTTCAAGAAGCCTCGTTCAGGTACTCGTATCTTGCACCCTGCATCTCCGATTTCGATTTTGTAAATTGCAACGCGTAGCCTGTACGACCCTCTCGGTGCCCGGACAAACCGCTCGGGGCATCGCGTCCTGTGGTGATCGCACACCGCGATCCAAAAACAGGAAAAACCAGACCCTGTTTCACCCCGGAACTGAGTACGCCCCGCCAAACGGGACGACTTGGTCGCGTGCGGTCTTCACAGATACGTGCGCGTCGTTGATACGGACGTGTGGGATTTCGCGGAAGCTGATTCGGGTGTGCGTGCACACCGAAATCAACACGTATCCGCGGACATCGTAGGTCCTGTGGGTCAAGTTTGGTTCGATTCTGAGAACGTTGATGAAATCGCGTGTCGTGGGTCCCACAAGCCCCGCTCGACGGGCGATTTTGTGATCGGCTCATCGGAATTCAAATCTAAAAGTTCCGTTGGGTTCGTATCATTGTTCCTGACCTGTTGACACTAAGTTTGGTGAATTTGGAGACCGTTGACCCTGACACGTTTTTCGGTGCAAAGCGGGCCCACCGGTGGACCCCGTTTTGGCCCGAAATTACCGTTTTTGTCCTTGTCTCCAAATTGGACCCAAGGACATGCGTTCCTAGCTATTTGACACCTTCTGAGCATGATGATAATGTTTATTTCAGCATTCGGAGACATCTCTGGAAATTTCCGAGAACAGGACCTTAGTGGAATCCAAACATCAGGCAAGTGCACCTTGCCAACTTGCAGTCTTTATTTTCATATTTCCTGTGATAGTATTTTGCTGGATCTCTTGTGTAAATTCATATAAACTTGTTTAAACTGCTTAACCTAGGAAACGTATGACATACCTAGTGTCCGATCATAGTCGGGTGCCAACACCGTACGCGGTGTTGGGTTCGTCATTTAGAGATGGATTTACGATACCCCTTTACTTTTGTACTTGACATATCAAGTACCCTACAACCCAGGACACTTGACACTATACATGGACAGAATCTTCCTGAGATATTCATGGTGATTCTGTATAGGATACAGGACTTGACAGAGATATTTTAGTTATAGACAGTTTGACTTGTTGCATTAGTTATAATCCCGCTGACATGGACATGAGACGTTATGGTCATGGTTTGCGTGATTACATTGGGTGGGGAGAGACACACAGGCTACAGGCTGTTCTATATATATATCTACTATTATTGTGAGGTTGTAGACTCTCCAGCAGAGTTAGACCCTTTACGTGTTATTACTGCTACCGGCTCCCCGACACAAGAGCTTGTAGCGGTCTCAGCCTGAGTACTAGTGTTGCTCTCATTTGCATATCACATAGATGGTTACATAGTTTACCCTGCTGTTTCATTTATTTATTTGCACTGCATTTATTTGGCTTATTTTATTTTGTGCCTTGCTATGTCCACTGAGGACCTGGAATGGATGATGTCCCCAGGTTTCGCTGAGGAGCAGTATCCCGAGGTGTACGGGACCGGAGCTGAAGCTATTGCTAGAGCAGAACCGAACCCTGAAGACGAGGTGACTGCCGAAGACTTCTCCTGAGTACCTGTTCCTGTACTCAGTATTTATTTCATGTTTATCTCTTTTGTTCCTGGCCTATTGAGCCAGTGTATTCAGACATAAGCCGGATTGTTTCTCCGACTGACTTGTTGTTGCTATTTATTTCCATTTCATTATGCAGTTTATTTCTTTATCTTTATGGATGAGATTAGTGTGACTTGTTGTAGTAGACATTCTTTACAGCTTAAGTACGCCCTGATGGTTCCATTAAATTGGGTTATCCATCGGTGCGTGCTGCTGGCCATTGCCACGTGTCCAGTCCCTCGATATTTTGGGACTGGGGCGCTGACATGGTTTTTGTGGTGGCCCATGCAGGTCTCAACTAAATTGTTCGGTTTCAATTAGGGACCGAGCAAGCCTGTAATAAGATAGGATAAGTTATAGGATCTCATCCATTGATTGAATCGTTTTTGGACTCTATGTCGAATTCAATTTAATTGCTTGAAATGCATCCTGATTTGATTCCTCTGTGCGTTCTCATTGTTTCCTTTTTATGCAGAGTAATGGATCCCAGAAGTGGTGACGAGAATCCCTTGGGTACACCACCTGAAGCTGTGGTTACCTGTGAAGCTGGAACGACGCCAGATACCAGAGGACAATCCTCTCAGAGCAATCAAACTGGCCAGCCAAGTTCCAGGTTCAGGCGTGATGACATCCCGCCTCCTCCCCAGTTCCCTCCTACGATGCCTGTCTTTCCTCCAGGGCAGGCAATGGACGGACAGCAAATGTTCCAGATGTTCTACGCCATGATGCAGGCACAACAACAGATCCAACAGGAGGCCCAACATCATGAGGCCGAGAACCTAAGTCGCAGCATAGTCGCAGCATTGGAATATGCAAATCTACCAAATAGGCGACCAGCGACGGGATCTATCACAGATTTCCGCCAACTCAAACCCCGTACCTTCTCGGGCAAGGAAGGACCAACTGAAGTTCATGAATGGCTTACGAACACGCATCATCAGTTGGAGGCCGCTGAACTTCCAAGGGACAAGTGGATGATTGCCGTCCGGATGCAACTGACGGACAACGCGCACCATTGGTGGCTATCCGAAGAAAGAAGGCTCGGACATGATCAGGTCACCTGGGAGGAGTTCTTCAGACTCTTCCAGGAAATGTACATCCCTGCTGTGTCTCGGTCAGAACTCCGAGACAGATTCAACCGCCTGATCCAGGGCAACATGACGGTGGAGGAATACAACGCCGAATTCATTCGCCTGAGCCGCTTCGCCCCTTCTCTAATTCCTACCGAAGAAGAGAACGCGGAGAAGTTCTTTGATGGACTCAGGTTCGAGCTCCAGAAGTTAATCGGATCTGTCGCGCCCACATCATACACCGACGTCCTTGCTGCAGCACGTCATATGGAGCGCGTTACTCGGAGGGAGTCAAGCCTGAAACGTCCATTCTCCTCAGCACCGTCCAAGTCATCACCTGGGGATTCTGCCAAACGGCCCCAGAAGAACCTGCCTCAGAAAGCAGCATCAAAGAACCTACCTACTTGTCATTACTGCGGCAAAGTAGGTCATATTGAAAGAGAATGTAGACGCAAGCTGGGACTCTGCCTGGTTTGCGGATCCGGACAAAACTTCTCAAAGGACTGCTCGGAACGTCGAGAGGGAGTTCCGAATCAACCAGCTCCACCTGCACCTAGGCCAGCTCTTCCAGCTGGGGGAGCAACTCAGACAGGGCCTGGAGGAGCCAGGCCACCACTACCACCTCAGGCAGCTTTGTTCCAGCAGGCTCGTCAGCAAAGGGGTCCCGCTCAGGGACGAGGTCAGGCATATGCACTAGCAGTCACAGAAGAAGCTACTGCAAGCGAAGTGATAGCAGGTACCATATTAGTAGCTTCAATTTCTGCTGTAGCATTATTTGATTCTGGAGCCTCACATTCATTTATTGCTGCTAGCTTCGTAGCCACACATAGAGTAGCTACCGCACCTCTCTCGAAGATGAAGAGAATTCTAACGGGAGGTGGAATTATCCCGGTTAGTGATATCTGTAGATCCTGTTCGGTAGTAGTCTGTGGCCGAGAGATGCGAGCCCAATTCCTGATCTTTTCTATGCCTGATTACGATATTGTACTTGGTATGGACTGGTTAAGTCAGTACCATGCGACACTGGATTGCCGGCTTGGAAAAGTGATATTTAGACCCCCTAGCCATCCTGAGTTTGAATTTTTTCGAGGAGCTGTAGAACAAGGGGTCCAGCCAACTCTTAGGGTATTAACTGTAGAAGAGGATTCAGGTTACCCAAGAGTCATATCGGAATTTGTGGATGTATTTCCCGACGACCTTCCAGGTTTACCACCTGATCGGGAGATAGAATTCACAATAGACCTAACTCCAGGAGCCGAACCTATCACTACATCGGTATATCGGCTAGCACCTAAGGAGTTAGTGGAGTTAAAAGCGCAAGTTGACGATCTTCTGGAGAAAGGATTCATCCGGCCTAGTGTTTTACCTTGGGGAGCACCTATACTTTTTGTACCCAAGAAGGACGGAACTGTGCGGTTGTACATTGATTACAGAGCCCTTAATGCTGTAACTGTTAAGAACCGGTACCCCTTACCACGCATTGATGACTTGTTTGACCAATTGACTGGTGCTAGGGTATTCTCAAAGATTGACCTTAGATCCGGTTATCACCAGATTAGGGTGAAGAAGGAAGATATCCCAAAGACGGCCTTCAGGACTAAGTATGGACATTATGAGTTCCTAGTAATGCCGTTTGGTTTAACCAACACACCTGCTGTATTTATGAGTTTGATGAACGGAGTCTTCCATCAGTACTTGGATAAGTTCGTGGTGGTATTCATTGATGATATTCTAGTCTACTCCAAGGACCACGAAGAGCACGAGGAACACCTCAGAATTGTGCTAGAAACTTTGAGAAGGGAGAAGCTGTATGCCAAGCTCAGCAAATGTGAGTTCTGTATGGACAAGGTACCATTCTTAGGACATATTATCTCGGGTGAAGGACTGTCTGTGGACCCAGAGAAGGTCACTGCTATAGAAACCTGGCCTACCCCTACCTCTGTTGCGGAAGTGAGAAGTTTTCTTGGACTTGCTGGGTATTACCGGCGGTTCGTAGAAAATTTTTCAAGGATCGCAGAGCCGATGACTAAGCTGACACAGAAGGATCATGAGTTCATATGGACGGAAGAATGCCAGAATGCCTTGGAAGAATTGAAGAGGCGTCTAACAACAGCACCAGTCTTGACTCTTCCCTCAGGGTCAGGAGGTTTTGTTGTTTATAGTGATGCGTCCGGTAGTGGACTAGGTTGTGTCTTGATGCAACATGGCAAGGTTATCGCTTATGCATCGAGGCAGTTGAAGGTCCACGAGAAGAACTACCCAACGCACGACCTGAAGCTAGCTGCAGTGATTTTTGCATTGAAGATCTGGAGGCATTATCTGTATGGAGAGAAGGTCAAAATATTCACTGATCATAAGAGCTTGAAGTATGTTTATACTCAGAAGGAGCTCAACATGAGGCAAAGGCGTTGGCTTGAGTTGATGGTGGACTTTGACATAGATCTGCAGTACCACCCGGGGAAAGCAAATGTTGTAGCCGACGCCCTCAGCAGGAAACCCACGGCTTGTTTCTTAACGGAGCAACCTCAGCTATTACAAGACTTGCAAGATCTTCAGATAGAGGTTGTTTTACCTGGACAAAATGGTTTGCTGGCTAACCTCGAAGTTAAGTCATCGCTGGTGGAGAGAATCAAAGAAGCTTTGCCTAATGATGCCAGATTTCGAAGGCTGAAAGAGAGAACCGAAGCAGGCATACAAACGGGACTTCGCATCCACGAGGACGGGACATTAAGGTGCGGAAATCGCCTATATGTTCCAAATGGAGAATTAAGGCAGGAGTTGATGACTGAAGCACATAGCTCCATATACTCGGTTTATCCAGGAGGAACCAAGATGTACCGGGACTTAAGACAATATTACTGGTGGCATGGAATAAAAAGGGAGATTGCCCGATTTGTGGCAAAATGCCTAGTCTGCCAACAGGTAAAGGCCGAGCACCAAAGGACTGCAGGTATGTTGCAGCCACTTTCCATACCTGAATGGAAGTGGGAGCATATTACCATGGACTTCGTCACTGGATTTCCAAGAAGCCCTAGTGGAAAGGATGCGGTATGGGTTATCGTGGATCGGCTCACTAAGTCGGCTCACTTCTTGCCATTCAGAGTCGGACAATCCACGAAAGTACTAGCCGACATGTATATGCGACAGATCGTGAAATTACATGGAGTGCCGGTTAGTATTGTATCAGATCGAGACTCGAGATTTATATCTCACTTCTGGCGAAGCATGCAAGAGAGTCTCGGCACCAGGCTCAAATTCAGTACTGCCTATCATCCTCAGACAGATGGCCAATCAGAGCGCACAATTCAGATCTTGGAAGATATGCTGCGATCATGTATACTGGACTTCGGAGGATCTTTGGTAGATCATCTGCACTTAGTGGAGTTCTCCTACAACAACAGCTATCAGGCAAGCATACAGATGGCACCTTTCGAGGCGTTGTACGGAAGGAAGTGCAGATCGCCGATATGCTGGAGTGACGTTGGCGAACGTTAATTACTGGGTCCAGAGTTGGTAACGGAGACAGTGGAGAAAGTAAAGCAGATTCATAATCATCTCCGTGCAGCCCAGGATAGACAGAAGCATTGGGCCGATGCGCACAGACGTCCCCTGGAGTTCAAGGAAGGAGAGCATGTATTTTTGAGGATCTCGTCCACTAGAGGTACTATCAGATTTGGCAGCAGAGGCAAGTTAAGCCCAAGGTATATTGGGCCATTTGATATCTTGGAGCGCATTGGTGAGGTGGCTTATCGTCTTGCATTACCTCCATCCTTAGAGGGAGTGCATGATGTATTCCACGTCTCACAGCTGAGGCGATACGTGATCGACCCAAGTCATATAGTTGATCATTCTGAGATTTCGGTGGGACCTAGCCTGAGATACGAGGAGCAGCCAGTGGGTATACTCGACACCAGTGAAAAGACACTGCGAGGGCAGACAATCAGACTGGTTCGGGTAGCTTGGAAACAACACTCTCCTGGCGAATCGACCTGGGAACGAGAAGATGTTATGCGCCAGCGTTATCCACACTTATTTGCAGATGCAGGTAAAACCTAAGCATTCTTTAATTCTGTAAATTCGTGCCTTGGTAGTTTACCCTTCGATTGCGAGGACGCAATCCTCTTAAGGGGGGGGGGGGTAGATTGTAAACACCCTAAAAATTTTCAGTTATTTAAAAATCAATTTTTGGGAATTTTCTAAAATTTTCAGGAATTTACATAGGTGCTGTGGGGACTGTATAATTTTTAATTGCTAATAACTAATATTAAAATGTAATAAAAATATGATTTTATGGTGTAAAATAGAAAATCGGACTTAGGATAATTTTTCTGGATTTTATTGGGCCTCAGACCTATTTTTAAATACCCAAAAAACTAATTAAACTATTTAAATAATTATTAATTAATTATTAATTGCTATTATTATTATTATTATTATTATTATTATTATTGTTTTATTCTAGGCCCGGCCCGGCCCAGTGGGCCGAGCCCAGCAGCCCAGCCCAGCCACCCTAGCGGGTCGGGCGGGTCCGCCAACCCGGAACCCGCGCCCGACCCGACCCGGTCCTCCATCTCCCCCAACCCCACGACCCCCTCGGCTCCGCGTTCCCCGGCCACGTCCCGGCGCCACCCCCGCGCCCGAGCCCCTATAAAATCCCCCCTTTTCTCCTCCTCCGCCTCACTTCCCCTAGCCTAACCCCCGCCGGAACCCTAGCTGCCGGATTCCCCCTCGCCGACCAGCACCACCCCCTCCAGCACCGCCCGGAGCCCGCCGTCCACCACCCTCCAGTGCCTCCCCCTCTCCAGAACCCTCCAGCACCTCCACCTCCTCCTGCCTCTTCCCCCTCGCAGCCGGACTCGTCCGACCGACGTCCCCCACGGCCGACACCGCCCTCAACTGTAAACACCCAGATTTTTGCAAGAATTTTAAATTGGGTTTTTTTCGCAATTTTCTGGAATTTTCCGGGAATTTTCTGTAATTAAAATCAAGGTTTTCAATTAATAAATGATTTTTAATTGGCAATAAATAATATTAAAATATCATGAAAATAATATTTTTGGGTGTAAAATGGAAAACTGGACTTAGAAAATTTTTCTGGAATTTATCGGGCCCCGGACCTATTTTTAAAACACCTAAAATCTATTAATTAATTTACTTATTATTTATTTATTTATTTATCTATTTAAATTAAAATTTTAACCCTAACCCCGAGCCCGGCCCAACCCGAGCCCGGCCCAACCGGCCCAACCGAGCCCACCCGCCTAGCGGGTCGGGTCGGGTCCACCCGCCGCCCGACCCGCTCACCCGCTTCCCTCTCACCCGTTCACCAGAACCCCCTCGGCCCGCGTCTTCCGGCGCTCCGCCCGGCGACGACGCCGACGGCCTTGCCCCGCTCCTCGGCCACGTAGCCCCCGCCCCCGCGCTGGCCGCCGCCTCCCTCGGCCCCACGCCACCGCCTTCACCCTATATAACCCCTCGAATCCCCCTTCTTCTCCGACTCCGGCCAGAACCTCGCCGGCTCCCTCCGCCCTGGCCACGCCGTGCCACCCGCCGCTCCTCCTTCCTCCGCCTAGCCGTCCCCTCCTCCCCAGAAACTTCCGCAGCTCCGCCCTCTCCCTGCAGCCTCACTCCTCGACCCGTACCACCGCCCGGCGACGTCTCCTCCGCCCGCTTTCGACCGACGTCCCCCACGGCCGGAACCGCCCCTGAACCCTCGCCCTTGGTGCCAGAGCCGGCCGCCGCGTGTCCCCGAGTCCAGCCGCCCGAGTCCGGCCAGCCAGGACACGGCAGAACCCAAACCCTAACCCTAAATTCCCTTTGTGTCGGACACGGCAGTGGACACAAGACTCGAGACACGGACACGAAAACCTTAGTTTTCGGAGGCCAGTTCAGGTGCGTGTATTTTCTTGCTCGTAGCTCGGATTTCGATTCCGTAAATTGCGTTGTGAAGCCTGTATGACCCTCTCGGTGTCCGGACAAACTGTTTGGGACATCGTATCCTGTGGTGATCGCACACCGCGATCCAAAAACAGGAAAAATCAGACCCTATTTCACCCCGGAACTGAGTACGCCCCGCCAAACGGGACGACTTGGTCGCGTGCGGTCTTCAAAGATACGTGCGCAGCGTCCATACGGACGTGTGAGATTTCGCGGAAGCTGATTCGGGTGTGCGTGCACACCGGAATCAACGCGTATCCGCGGACATCGCCCCGTATCCGACTTTTCTGCAATTCGCCCTAACTTATGGTACACTCGTCGGATCGAGACGAAACTTGCGCCATCGGACTCGTAGCGATACGCTGGTCCTGTGGGTCAAGTTTGGTTCGATTCTGAGAACGATGACGAAATCGCGTGTCGTGGGCCCCACAGGCCCCGCTCGACGGGCGATTTTGTGATCGGCTCATCGGAATCCAATTCTGAAAGTTCCATTGGGTTCGTATCATCGTTCCTGACCTGTTGACACTAAGTTGGGTGAATTTGGAGACCTTTGACCCTGACACGTTTTCGGTGCAAAGCGGGCCCACCGGCGGACCCCGTTTTGACCCGAAACTGTCGTTTTTGCCCTTGTCTCCAAATTGGACCCAAGGACAGGCGTTTCTAACTATTTGACATCTTCTGAGCATGATGGTAATGTTTATTTCAGCATCTGGATATATTCCTGGAAATTTCCCCGAGACATAACTGTAATTGGATCCAAACATCAGGCAAGTACCTGCACTTCAAGTTTATTCTTTATATTGTGATAATTAATTCCTTGCTCTACTAGTACCATTGGATGTTTACACGTAGTGTTAGAATCTGGATTTCATGTCTTGAATACTGGATTTTATGTCTTGCTTTCGTGTCGGGTGGGAGAATACTGAAAGGCATGTAGTTTACCCTGACCCTTGCCATGATTAATAGCTGTTGGTACACGACTGTCCATCAGCCGGATCTCGATTATTCCTGTTTAATAGCCGTCTATGACGGCCGGTTTAACCCTATAAACCCCTACATGCCAACTAGGTATTCTAAATACACAAGTTCACACACATAGTTTCTTGTCTTATTACAGTTCCTATTGTCTGGTTGTAATTTATTTTCCTGTCACCTTGTTCCTGTTTTACTCATGTCCCTGTCTTACAGCAATTAACACTTAGTTATTGTTACTATTTATTTATACATATCCTCAACATGATACCTGTCAGTTCTTTTCTACTTGTCATAAATATTTAGTTTAATCTTTGTTGTGCATTGTGTACTTTGCTCCTTTCCTGACTGGATCCGTTGATTTAGGCAATGATGAGGATTATGCCCCCACCTATTATGATCCCTATGAGGCAGCAGGTGATATATCTGAGGAGCCGATTCCCACTCAGGAGACTACTCCTGCGGAGTAGATAGCAGTTAGTTATTCATTTTCTTTCAGCACAGCAATCGGGTTTGTCCCCGATTTATCTTCTGGACTCTGTATTAAACCATGGATTTGTATATCACAAATTGTCTTATGAAATCTTATCATTTCTATTTCCCTGTCATTTTCCTTGTCTATTTACTTTATCGTGGATGAGATAGATACTTATTGACCCCAGAAATGACCTTGACAGCGTACTACCGCCGACACTGCGGCGTAGGCTGGGCGTGCCCACGTACTCGTGCCCGAATAACCGGGTGCGGGTCGTGACACGTTTTTGTGGTGGCCCATGCAGGTCAACGACTAAATTGTTCGGTTTCAACTTCGGGACCGAACAGGCCTGCAATAAGATAAGGATAAGTTTAGGATCTCATCCACTTGCTTGAATCATTCTTGACATCTATTTTGGATTCGAATTGATTCCTTGACTTGCATCCTGCCTTGATTCCTGTGCGCCTTTTATCGTTTATTTTTGGATGCAGAGTAAGGGATCTACCAGCAAGCGACGAGGTTCCTACAAGATCACCACGAGATGCTCTACCAGCATGACCGTGGAGAACGCGCAGACCCTTGGAGTAGCTAATGCGCGTAAGTGATTGTAGATACCGTTCCTAGTATTGTTTAGCTCGTGCCTATTGGTTCGTGACCTCAGCCCCAACCTAGTAATTTTGAACTTACTAACAACCTGGTATGCTTTTATATCTGATAACTGTAGAGTTTGTAGAATCTTTTGTTATTGTGCTTATTGTAGGTTATTTTGTGAACTTAAATAATTTGTACCTCCTTTCATCATCATCTAGCACACTTAATTTTGATGTACTTGACTTATGCTACTATTCTATAGCCTAGTTTTACAAGCTTACTCTTTATCGAGCTTGTTCATGACATATGTATTAGTGGGTCGACACACTAATACGATTGTCTATTCAGAATCAGTGCATTACGGTCTGATCAGCCTTAGTGCATTTTGATTCGCCTTTTGTACTACTTTACGTGGATTGAGATATATAGTTGACTAGTATACTGCCCTAGACATGTCTGAACATATCATATCAGGTTACATGACTGTATTAATACGAGCATGTGAATAGGAATTACCGAGATAGGATTCAATCCACAATCGCTTGACAATTCCCACCTGAATACTTTAAAATGCCTTGACCCTGATATTTCTTTTCTATCACCCCACCCTTGACTCTTTATTATTGATCTTCGTCTTCCCTTATTTCGGAAAAACGAAATCTAGTGCCTGGTATAAGTTAGTACATAGATAGTACTGGATATGCCACATAGGCCGATCACATACTTGAGGATTAAACTTTCGTAATTGAGGACATATCATACGTGACATGATCGGCGTTGAAGTTCGAGGATTGAATGACGTAGGTAAACATATTAAGGAATATTTTCTTAAAGTATATAGTCTTTGTGATGAATGGGTAAACTCTAAGTTGGGTAGCAATGCATTTGTCAACTCGAGAGGAATGTCCTTTGGATCGTGACCGAGTAAGGTTAGATTGGAAGAAGCAAGTCATTCTAAATTAGAAAATTTAAAGGAGTGACTAAATGATTAATGAGTTGATATCGAGGACCCAATAAGTTGTATCTTGGATACATGATTTAAATCTTGAATAAATGAAAGTAAAATCGCCAAATTGAATTTAGGGGATATATGATTCAGACTTGAACAGTAGTGGACTACACTTAAATTATTTTTCAAATTTGATGATTTGATTTAAGAATTAAAATTTGAGGGTTGGACTACCTAGTTAGAATATTGAGGATGTGAATGGAATTTAAAGAGTTGAAGCATACAATTGTGAATAGGAATACTGTTGGACTCGAATCACTTCTAGAGGAATTCATGATAATCAGAGGCAAAGTCATGTGCAAATCTTGAAAATGCTATATGGACTTAATCAAAAATCTGCCTGTGGGTAATTTGAGTAAGTAAGAAGTAATAACCATAGGTTGAATTCTTGATTGGAACGAGTAGTCGTCTTAAACTTTGAAGTGATTGCAAGGGATATGATTAGGCTTTTAATTATCGCAAAGAGATGGCGGTCGACTTGCCCTATGTACATGAAGGGTTAACAGATTATGGCTTAATTTTAAATTTCGAGGACAAAATTTTTATAAGTTGGGTAGATTGTAAACACCCAGATTTTTGCAAGAATTTTAAATTGGGTTTTTTTCGCAATTTTCTGGAATTTTCCGGAAATTTTCTGTAATTAAAATCAAGGTTTTCAATTAATAAATGATTTTTAATTGGCAATAAATAATATTAAAATATCATGAAAATAATATTTTTGGGTGTAAAATGGAAAACTGGACTTAGAAAATTTTTCTGGAATTTATCGGGCCCCGGACCTATTTTTAAAACACCTAAAATCTATTAATTAATTTACTTATTATTTATTTATTTATTTATCTATTTAAATTAAAATTTTAACCCTAACCCCGAGCCCGGCCCAACCCGAGCCCGGCCCAACCGGCCCAACCGAGCCCACCCGCCTAGCGGGTCGGGTCGGGTCCACCCGCCGCCCGACCCGCTCACCCGCTTCCCTCTCACCCGTTCACCAGAACCCCCTCGGCCCGCGTCTTCCGGCGCTCCGCCCGGCGACGACGCCGACGGCCTTGCCCCGCTCCTCGGCCACGTAGCCCCCGCCCCCGCGCTGGCCGCCGCCTCCCTCGGCCCCACGCCACCGCCTTCACCCTATATAACCCCTCGAATCCCCCTTCTTCTCCGACTCCGGCCAGAACCTCGCCGGCTCCCTCCGCCCTGGCCACGCCGTGCCACCCGCCGCTCCTCCTTCCTCCGCCTAGCCGTCCCCTCCTCCCCAGAAACTTCCGCAGCTCCGCCCTCTCCCTGCAGCCTCACTCCTCGACCCGTACCACCGCCCGGCGACGTCTCCTCCGCCCGCTTTCGACCGACGTCCCCCACGGCCGGAACCGCCCCTGAACCCTCGCCCTTGGTGCCAGAGCCGGCCGCCGCGTGTCCCCGAGTCCAGTCGCCCGAGTCCGGCCAGCCAGGACACGGCAGAACCCAAACCCTAACCCTAAATTCCCTTTGTGTCGGACACGGCAGTGGACACAAGACTCGAGACACGGACACGAAAACCTTAGTTTTCGGAGGCCAGTTCAGGTGCGTGTATTTTCTTGCTCGTAGCTCGGATTTCGATTTCGTAAATTGCGTTGTGAAGCCTGTATGACCCTCTCGGTGTCCGGACAAACTGTTCGGGACATCGTATCCTGTGGTGATCGCACACCGCGATCCAAAAACAGGAAAAACCAGACCCTATTTCACCCCGGAACTGAGTACGCCCCGCCAAACGGGACGACTTGGTCGCGTGCGGTCTTCAAAGATACGTGCGCAGCGTCGATACGGACGTGTGAGATTTCGCGGAAGCTGATTCGGGTGTGCGTGCACACCGGAATCAACGCGTATCCGCGGACATCGTCCCGTATCCGACTTTTCTGCAATTCGCCCTAACTTATGGTACACTCGTCGGATCGAGACGAAACTTGCGCCATCGGACTCGTAGCAATACGCTGGTCCTGTGGGTTAAGTTTGGTTCGATTCTGAGAACGATGACGAAATCGCGTGTCGTGGGCCCCACAAGCCCCGCTCGACGGGCGATTTTGTGATCGGCTCATCGGAATCCAATTCTGGAAGTTCCGTTGGGTTCGTATCATCGTTCCTGACCTGTTGACACTAAGTTGGGTGAATTTGGAGACCTTTGACCCTGACACGTTTTCGGTGCAAAGCGGGCCCACCGACGGATCCCGTTTTGACCCGAAACTGCCGTTTTTGTCCTTGTCTCCAAATTGGACCCAAGGACAGGCGTTTCTAACTATTTGACATCTTCTGAGCATGATGGTAATGTTTATTTCAGCATCTGGATACATTCCTGGAAATTTCCCCGAGATATAACTGTAATTGGATCCAAACATCAGGCAAGTACCTGCACTTCAAGTTTATTCTTTATATTGTGATAATTAATTTCTTGCTCTACTAGTACCATTGGATGTTTACACGTAGTGTTAGAATCTGGATTTCATGTCTTGAATACTGGATTTTATGTCTTGCTTTCGTGTCGGGTGGGAGAATACTGAAAGGCATGTAGTTTACCCTGACCCTTGCCATGATTAATAGCTGTTGGTACACGACTGTCCATCAGCCGGATCTCGATTATTCCTGTTTAATAGCCGTCTATGACGGCCGGTTTAACCCTATAAACCCCTACATGCCAACTAGGTATTCTAAATACACAAGTTCACACACATAGTTTCTTGTCTTATTACAGTTCCTATTGTCTGGTTGTAATTCATTTTCCTGTCACCTTGTTCCTGTTTTACTCATGTCCCTGTCTTACAGCAATTAACACTTAGTTATTGTTACTATTTATTTATACATATCCTCAACATGATACCTGTCAGTTCTTTTCTACTTGTCATAAATATTTAGTTTAATCTTTGTTGTGCATTGTGTACTTTGCTCCTTTCCTGACTGGATCCGTTGATTTAGGCAATGATGAGGATTATGCCCCCACCTATTATGATCCCTATGAGGCAGCATGTGATATATCTGAGGAGCCGATTCCCACTCAGGAGACTACTCCTGCGGAGTAGATAGCAGTTAGTTATTCATTTTCTTTCAGCACAGCAATCGGGTTTGTCCCCGATTTATCTTCTGGACTCTGTATTAAACCATGGATTTGTATATCACAAATTGTCTTATGAAATCTTATCATTTCTATTTTTCTGTCATTTTCCTTGTCTATTTACTTTATTGTGGATGAGATAGATACTTATTGACCCCAGAAATGACCTAGACAGCGTACTACCGCCGACACTGCGGCGTAGGCTGGGCGTGCCCACGTACTCGTGCCCGAATAACCGGGTGCGGGTCGTGACATCAACTGAGCCCCGCAGCCACCAGCGTCCCCCCCGGCCACCGCGGTTCAGCGGCCCTGAAGCCCTAGGCCGAACTCACTGCCGGACACGCGGACACGGCTGACACAGCGTCCAGGACACGGGACGCGTATCGGACACGGAAAACCCCGTTTCAAGAAGCCTCGTTCAGGTACTCGTATCTTGCACCCTGTATCTCCGATTTTGATTCTGTAAATTGAAACGCGTAGCCTGTACGACCCTCTCGGTGTCCGGACAAACCGCTCGGGGCATCGCGTCCTGTGGTGATCGCACACCGCGATCCAAAAACAGAAAAAACCAGACCCTGTTTTACCCCGGAACTGAGTACGTCCCGCCAAACGGGACGACTTGGTCGCGTGCGGTCTTCACAGATACGTGCACGTCGTTGATACGGACGTGTGAGATTTCGCGGAAGCTGATTCGGGTGTGCGTGCACACCGAAATCAACGCGTATCCGCGGACATCGTCCCGTATCCGACTTTTCTGTAAATCACCCTAACTTCGTGCACACACGTCGGATCGAAACGAAACTTACGCCATCGGACTCGTAGCAATACGCTGGTCCTGTGGGTCAAGTTTGGTTCGATTCTGAGAACGTTGATGAAATCGCGTGTCGTGGGCCCCATAGGCCCCGCTCGACGGGCGATTTTGTGATCGGCTCATCGGAATTCAAATCTGAAAGTTCCGTTGGGTTCGTATCATCGTTCCTGACCTGTTGACACTAAGTTTGGTAAATTTGGAGACCGTTGACCCTGACACATTTTTCGGTGCAAAGCGGACCCACCGGTGGACCCCGTTTTGGCCCGAAATTACCGTTTTTGCCCTTGTCTCCAAATTGGACCCAAGGACATGCATTCCTAGCTATTTGACATCTTCTGAGCATGATGGTAATGTTTATTTCAGCATTCGGAGACATCTCTGAAAATTTCCGAGAACAGGACCTTAGTGGAATCCAAACATCAGGCAAGTGCACCTTGCCAACTTGCAGTCTTTATTTTCATATTTCCTGTGATAGTATTTTGCTGGATCTCTTGTGTAAATTCATATAAACTTTTTTAAACTGCTTAACCTAGGAAACGTATGACGTACCTAGTGTCCGATCATAGTCGGGTGCCAACACCGTACGCGGTGTTGGGTTCGTCATTTAGAGATGGATTTACGATACCCCTTTACTTTTGTACTTGACATATCAAGTACCCTACAACCCAGGACACTTGACACTATACATGGACAGAATCTTCCTGAGATATTCATGGTGATTCTGTATAGGATACAGGACTTGACAGAGATATTTTAGTTATAGATAGTTTGACTTGTTGCATTAGTTATAATCCCGCTGACATGGACATGAGACGTTATGGTCATGGTTTGCGTGATTACATTGGGTGGGAAGAGACACACAGGCTACAGGCTGTTCTATATATATATCTACTATTATTGTGAGGTTGTAGACTCTCCAGCAGAGCTAGACCCTTTACGTGTTATTACTGCTACCGGCTCCCCGACACAAGAGCTTGTAGCGGTCTCAGCCTGAGTACTAGTGTTGCTCTCATTTGCATATCACATAGATGGTTACATAGTTTACCCTGCTGTTTCATTTATTTATTTGCACTGCATTTATTTGGCTTGTTTTATTTTGTGCCTTGCTATGTCCACTGAGGACCTGGAATGGATGATGTCCCCAGGTTTAGCTGAGGAGCAGTATCCCGAGGTGTACGGGACCGGAGCTGAAGCTATTGCTGGAGCAGAACCGAACCCTGAAGACGAGGTGACTACCGAAGACTTCTCCTGAGTACCTGTTCCCGTACTCAGTATTTATTTCATGTTTATCTCTTTTGTTCCTGGCCTATTGAGCCAGTGTATTCAGACATAAGCCGGATTGTTTCTCCGACTGACTTGTTGTTGCTATTTATTTCCATTTCATTATGCAGTTTATTTCTTTATCTTTATGGATGAGATTAGTGTGACTTGTTGTAGTAGACCTTCTTTACAGCTTAAGTACGCCCTGATGGTTCCATTAAATTGGGTTATCCATCGGTGCGTGCTGCTGGCCATTGCCACGTGTCCAGTCCCTCGATATTTTGGGACTGGGGCGTGACAAGTAGGACTGTCAAAATTTTGACGGTCATTCCAATTGGTAGGACTGTCAAAATTTTGACAGTCCGGAGGGGAGGGCTACGCGAGGTGACACGAGGGCGGGACTGCGTAGAGGCCAGAAGGTGGGACGAAGCGGATGAGGAGGAGGAGGAGGCGGCGAGGCGTAGGCACACGCTTCCGCTGCTACTGTTGCCGCCGCCGGAGTGAGACGTAGTCACAGTCCCCCGCGAGCGCGTGCCTCCGCCGCGCGCAGTCCCCCGCACGTTGCTTATTCTTCTTCTTCTTTGTGACGGAACCGACGGGAGGGTGCTTGAGGTACGGCTCGGCGGCGGCAACGCTATCGATGGCGAGGTCGACGATGCGGAGAGGTAAAAAATCACGAGAGGAGGGAGAAGGAGAGGCCTGAGGGGGGTGGGGGTAGGGGAGAAGCAGGAGGAGGAAGATGAAAAGAGTGGACAATTCTAGTAAAATTTGAACTAACTTGAATAATTTTTTTTTTTTTTTTTAAAGAGACTAACACTAATACTGAATTAGTTTCGAGTGATTTTTGTAGTACCTTTATCCGAAGCCATTTTATATTACTGTAAAGATAAGTTTATTAGATGTTTGATGTTGACTACGATTTTTGCTTTGGTATGTTTGAGCTACTAACGTCACAGTGACTCCTGAGCGACTTAAGGGGTAAGGAAATAATTTGACCCACATCTGACGGCCAACTTTGACTTGGCGTTCAATCCTCAGAGACCTACGCACTTCGGCAAGCTCAAGCTGACTGCCCACGTGTCACTTCTTGCCGATCTTGCGGACACGACATCGGTTCGTGTGTCGTGTAGGACGAAATTAATCGTGACAACGACCGGCCTAGATTCCCGCGGGTTCGTTACCACCGGCAGCCAACGGCCAACAGCCCAACAACTCATAATACCCTTCAATAATCAAAATTAGTCAATGCCAAATAGTTTGATGGTCGCTATTAAAAAACACCATAGCCTCCAAAATGTTTTACAAATTTTAGTTTAAAACAAATTAAGAAGAATAAAATATTATTTTTATTAATAAATAATTGTAAAAGAGCAATATAACCATAAATATATATAGATGGAAAACATATTCATATCCGTATAGAAGTAGGAAAAGAAATATGTTTTCTTAGAGGAGAATAAATCAAATCATAAATCTAATTAGTATCTAATCCTAAATCTAATCTAATTAATCTTAACATAGTTTTTCAAAATTTAGACATAAGAAAAACGTCATTTTTACATTGAATTTCGGTTATTTAATGGTAAAAGAAAAAAAAACTATTTATGTGCATTATATACTTTTGGGTCCAATCTGAATTCGAGTCAAAGTCGGTACTAATAAAGTTCGTGTAATCAAATATGAACGGTCATGATTAATGATGTGTTATTTTAGAAATTTTTTGTTGGAAACGAAAGCGCAAAAATCGTTCCTCAAACCAAGAAGTCCTGCAAGAGAACCGAGCAAAAGCACACGAACCAAAAACGCCAAACACAAATCGCAGACACATAAATTTTTACGTGGAAAATCCAAAAAAAAAAATTATGGGACGATCGGAGTCCAACCCTGAAAAGCCTCCACTAATGGAATAAGAAATACACTGACTCCTAACAAACTTCTCACCGATCCAAACGGATCACCACAACTCTTTGAAATAGAAAATAGATCACAGACAAACGAAGAACGGAGATGACGAGAAAAGAATTATCCGAAACCGATCTCCTATTCGAAATAGCCTTCAATCTCTTCCTCTCGCATTCCAATGTTGTAAAAGCATTCTTGCCTCATTTTGCAATATTTTTGAGATATGAGCTATGTTTTAGGGCTAGGAGACACCTAATATATATAGCCTCAAACCCACAACTACTATTCATATTATATATAGGAATACCCAATCCAAATCTAAATTCATTGACATATTCCTATTATATGTAGGAATACCCAATCCAAATATATTGAGGTATTCCTATTATATATAGGAATACTCAATGCAACTCCGGGGTATTTTTCACATAGGTTGGGAACCCCACAAACTCCAACAAATCTCCCCCTTCACAACTATGCGGAGGGGGTCGTTATCCCGACGATCCGCCTGCAGTACTCAAACTTTTTCATTGGAAGAATTCTTGTCAACATGTCTGCTCCGTTGTCATCCGTATGAACCTTCTAAAGCATCGCTTGCTTCTTTTCAACCACATCCCGTATCCAATGATACCGGGTATCAATGTGCTTGGACCGGCTATGACATGTCTGGTTCTTCACAAGGTGAATTGTACTCTGGATATCGCAAAACAAAGGGTACTGCTCTTGCTTTAGCCCCATTTCCTGCAGCAGCTTCTTCATCCACAATAACTCCATGCAAGCCTCCGTCGCCGGAATGTACTCTGCCTCTGTAGCCGATAAGACAAAACACTTCTGCAACCGCGACTGCCACGATACCGTTCCACCAGCAAATATCATCACATAACCCGAAGTCGATCGTCTCATGTCTACGTCTTCAGCCATATCAGCATCGGTATACCCAACTAGCTTCGGCTCGTCACCACAAAAAAGTCTCCAATTGGTAGTGCCCTGAAGGTATCATAGAATCCACTTGACCGTACTGCAATGTACACTTCAAGGATTGAAAGTATACCTGCTAACCGTGCCAGCTGTGTGAGCGATGTCAGGTCTCGTACACACCATAGCATACATGAGACTCCCCACAGTTGAGGCATATGAAAACTGCTCCATATCTTCCTTCTCGTCCTCGTTAGATGGACACTGCTTCTCAGTGAACTTAAAGTGAGCCGCAAGGGGGTTACTTACTTTTTTTGACCCATCCATCCCGAAACGCTGAAGTACTCGGTTGTAGAAGCATAAAAAAATTGGATCCATGCGTTCAACAACTATGCGGCCCAGTGTCACGACCCACACCCGAAATTTAGGGCACGAGTACGTGGGTACGTCTAGCCTACGCCGCAGCATTGGTGGTAGAACGCTGTCTAGGTCAATACACTATCTAAACAATCTCACACGAGTATCCAAATCCATAAGGAGACACAAATATCATAATATAATATGGAATACTCAATCACTGAAACTAAAGTACGATGAGATATCGAAGAAAATAAATAAAATACAACACAAGTCCAAACAATAAAATAATCTAACCTGCAAATAATAACATCCAAGTCTCCAAGTATGCCGAAAACAAGTCCTCTAAGTCGCAGTCTGAAAAAATATTTTTAGTCAGGATGGAACGAAGTACATCTCTAATAGCAGTTCTAAATCAATGATATAAACTATGTAGCAGTAAATAGATGTAAATATACAAGATGCATATATATATACAAGAGATACACAATAAAGGAAATACTGAAAATAAATACGGGAATGAACAATATGACAATGAACAAGAATACTAATGACTAAGTGTATGAGTACTAGCTTTAACATGTGATCGGCTTGGGAACTTGTACATGAATAATGGCCTGGTTAGTCATATGTGTGGTGTATAACCGACACTAACATGAGAACAAGACTTGTACATGAAGGGTATGATCACATATCTACACTAAAATACTTTTCATCCCCGACTGGTGTCACGCCCCAGTCCCAAAATATATAGGACTAGGATACGTAAGCATGCCAGCCGCATGGTTATGACACTCCAATATATGGAAACCATAACGCATACGTACGCTGTATTATGAATATCAATCCACAAGTGGTATAAATCTATCTCAAGTCATAGGGTACAATCTAAATCTCATCCACAGAAAATCAAATATAAATAAATGACCAATATCTATGAAACTAGATCTCGATACAAAGTATCTAAAGATGATAGTTGGATGAAAACAAATCCACTACCAACTCGAATATAAAAATATAACACAACAAACACAATATAAGATATCAACTAACAATCACGGGGCTCGAAGAGAAGACCTCCTCGAAAGATAAGTAACAATCCTGATCTGCACTCCTGCGAATACTCATGAACAGCTACACCTGGAAAGGGACCAGGTCCTCAGAGGGACATAACAAGATACATAGAAGCATGCCAATAAAGTACTGAAATAAAGATCCAATGGGTCGCCTAACCATCTAAGTGAATGCAGTTTAAGAACAACTTTCTAACAAGTGGGCTATCTGGCTAAAAATGGGATTGGCGTGACTCTCTCGGAGAATCAGGGGCCTACAAAGCATGTGGTCTTTTGAACGGAAGAGGCCGCCTGATAATATATAATATATAAGGGTCATCACCGCCCGTATCTCCAGCGGAGCTTCCGGGTTACAGAAGGAAAAAGTGCAAAGGAGCCCAAATGCCTTACTTGTTGTTCTCTCCATCCCATGCTCTAAGCATGTCACATCCATGACACGATTTTGTTCATAGCCTATCTTTAGTACAATAGCCCAATCCTGCAACCAAACAAGGACAATGATTGGACCACCGTACTACAATAGGCTATGTCCATAGACTACTAATAACTGCTAAGTCCTCTAGCATGCAAAGTTTCTATTAGCAGTTATCCCTAATACACGGCCCATACGTACAGGAGGCCAGACCTGTCACGCAGTCCGTGATCTATATGAGACTCACACTCGTGTAACAACCGTGTCACTGCCAATGGAACCTAATGATGCTTCATGATAATGGGGTGGTCTCATAAACAAGGTCAATGCATATACATAATAAAATAAATCACGACGACACCGTCGTTGTACCCAAGTTTCCTTGGACGCGCATTTTATATAGCAGTTAAAATATATTAACTAAAGACAGAAAATAAAGATGCATGCAACATATGAAATATGAATAACAGTACAATGGTAAGGTATACTTGCCTGGCAAGAGAGCTGCAAAATGTAACGTCCAGATGTCAAACACCAAGAGTCAGAAACTATGGTCTCAGAATGAACGTCTCCAGATACTAAAATAAACATCACCAACGTTTTCAGAATAAGCGAAGTAGCTAGAAAACACTACCATTTCGTCCAATTTGGACACAGAGGCAAAACGGTAATTTTGAGTCAAAGCGGGCTCCACATGTGGGACACTTTGCACCGAAAAGCGTGCCAGGGATAAAGGTCTCTAAATAGGACAAAATTATAGGTCAACCAAATCTGAACGTCAATACAAACTCAACGGTACGTCCAATTTTGGATTCCGGTGAGCCGAACACAATTTTGCCCAAAAAGTCAACCGTAGGGCCCGCCAATAGGCGACTTGGTCAACTGTCTCAGAATTGTATAAAAATTGGGTCACAGGACCAGCGCGATACTATGAGTCAAGTGGCACAGATTTCGTCGTGTTCTGACGAGTGTACACTAAATGGCGCAGTATTTTACAAAAGTCGCGACACGGGGACTTGTCGCCGATACGGGTTGATTCTGATGCGCACAAAGACCACACATCTGGATATACCGTGCACACTTTTTGGTGCACTTGGTACACGACGAGGCGGTCCCGTTTGGCGGGGCGCGCTCCGTATCGCAAATTCTGAAGGTTGTAAAAAGCAGGTTTTCGGGATTTTCCATCTGATTTAATTCTACACACGACAACTAATAAATTATTATATTTGACAGGAAATAAACTAGGTTAGGTGGTCTTCGCATACTAGAAATAAAAACTAGATTCGGATCTCTGTGGTGAGAGATACGAGTCCGTGAACATGGGTCATCACCGCGGTTTTCTGCGATCCAAAAGTTATCATTTTTTGCCAACTTGGTCTCAGTTTTCGCCTAGGTTTACACATTGTTCGAGGTAAACTAATACACAGTATTGGAAGGGGGATAGGTCGTGAACATACCGGTGAAGACGGGGTCGAGTTTGGCCGAACAATGGTGTAGAAAACGGAGCGTGAACAGGGCTTCGCTGCAGTCAAATTCTGCAGTGTGCGCGCGTTGTCACCACCCCATTTCCTGAGCCGGGTATTTTTTTATTTTTAATTTGGTTAATTGTGTATTATTTATATTTAATAGTATTTATATTTAATTAGTGGTTGTATTATTTTTTAATTGATTGTTTTAGGGTTTTGGCTAGCCTGGACCCGTGTCAGACCCTAGTGGACCCATGTCCGACCCAACCCACACCCTTGTGAGACTTATTTTTGGGTTTAGAATATTTATTATATTTTTAGTGGGTTAATTGGAGAGATTTGGAGTTAGTTTGAGTGCTTTTGGAACCCGGAACCCAAACCCAAGTTAGGAGGGCTTTTTGGTCTTTTGGCTTTATTGTAACCCCCTTATACTTGCTGTGGCCGAACCCTAACCTATTCCCAGACCGTGTAACAGCACCTCCCCCTTTCTTCTTCTTCTTCTTCAATACTTCTTCTTCTTCTCCTTCTCCATTCTCTATTTCTTCTTCTTTCCTTCTCCCAACTTCAAGTAAGTGCCCTATTCCTCTTCTTTCTTCTTCTATTCTCCATGGATGTGAACCCTATGTCACGCTCCAGTCCCAAAATACCAAGGGACTAGGCACGTGGCAATGGCCAGCAGCACGCACCGATGGACAAACCCAATTTAATGGTTCCATCGGGGCATACTTAAGCTGTAATATAAGGTCTACAACCACAGGTCAGAACTAATCTCATCCATACAAGAGATAATAAGATCAACAGCAATAAGGAAAATAAATCAAACATCCAGTCTCAGCAAAGTAATTCGGGGAACAACCCGATATAAAGTCTGTTACAATTGTTTAATTAAACAGGAAATAAAGAGTCTATTTGCCATAATAACTGAGCATGGAGAAGCAGTTGTTCAGGAGAAGTCCTCAGCGATCACCTCGTCCTCAAGTACTGGTACTGTTCCGAGAAGCGCACCTGTTCCGTATACCTCTGGATAAACCTCGTCTGCTAATCCTGGGGACATAATCCGGATCCAGGTCCTCAGGGGACATAGCAAGGTACAAGAAAGCTCAAGCCATAATAATACAGTGCAGTAAATAAATGATCAATATGGTAAACTATATAACCATCTAAGTGATATGCAAGATAAGAGCAACACTAGAACTTAGGCTGATACCACTACAAGCTCTGTGTCGGGGAGCCGGTAGCAGTTATACTATGAGTTTTACTATGTGTTTACTATGGATTATATATATATATAATTAGCCTATAGCCTGTGTGTCTCTTCCCACCCAATGTAATCATACGTCTCATGTCCACGATGCCTCATGTCCATGTCACGTAAGATCATATCTAATGCAGTAAGTCATACTATGTCTATGAATGTAATGTCTAAGAATATCCTGTCTATGTCATAAATCCTGCAACTTACACAGAATAACCATGAATATCTCAGGAAGATTCTGTATCATGATCTGTGTCAGGTGTCCTGGGTATAATGTACTTGATATGGCAAGTACGAGAATGTAAATGTCACGATATCCATCTCTAGTTGACCTTACACAACCCCGCGTACGGTGTTGGCACCCGACTATTATTCGAAAGCTAAGTAAGTCAAACGGCCCTAGGTTTAAGCATGTACAACAGTTATAATTAAGTCCAAGTAATATGTATCAAAGACTGCAAATTGGCAAGGTACACTTGCCTGGGTTTCCGATTCCAAAGGTGGCTCTGACTTCAGCGGTATTTGCAGGGAGTACTCCGGTTGCTAAAATAGATATCACCATCAGATCCAGAAAATATCAATCAGCTAGAAACGCCTGTCTTTGAGTCCAATTTGGACACAGGGACGAAAATGACATTTCAGGGCAAAACGGGGTCCAAATGTGGGCCGCTTTGCACCGAAAAATGTGTCAGGGTCAAAGGTCTCCAAATCTGTCAAACTTAGTGTCAACAGGTCAGGAACGATGATACGAACCCAACGGAACTTCCAGAATTGGATTCCGATGAGCCGTTCTCAAAATCGCCCGTCGAGTGGAGCCTGTGGGGCCCACGACACGCGATTTTGTCAACGTTCTCAGAATCGAACTAAACTTGGCTCACAGGACCAGCGTATTGCTACGAGTCCGATGGCGTAAGTTTTGTCTCGATCCGACGTGTGTACACTAAGTTACAGTAAAATTCAGAAAGGTCGAATACGGGGCGGTGTCCGCGGATACGCATTGATTCCGGTGTGCACGCACATCCGAATCAGCTTCTGCAAAATTTTGCACGTCCGTATCAACGACGCGCACGTATCGATGAAGACCGCACGTGACCAAGTTGTCCCGTTTGGCGGAGCGTACTCAGTTCCGGGGTGAAACAGGACATTGGTTTTTCTGTTTTTGGATCGCGTTTCGCGATCACCACAGGTCGCGATGCACCGAGCGGGTTGCACGGGCACCGAGGGGGTCACGCAGGGTACGCGATGCAACTGACTGAAAGAAATTGGGGTAGCGAGGAGTGAGATACGAGTACCTGAACAGGGCTCCTGAAAACCGGAAATTCCGTGTCCGAGGGCTGAGTCGCCTAGGGTTAGGGTTCGGGGAGGCTGTGACCGGAGTTTGGCGGCGCTGTGGCGGGAGAGACCGGCCGGAGGGGCTAAGGCGGCGCCGGCAGTGGGGAGGCTGGACGGCGGCGCGCTGCAGGCGCCGGAGGGAGCTGCTGGGTCGGGGACGGGGTGCTGGGAAGAAGGAGGAGGGGAATATGGCGGCCGGAAGCGGCTGGCGGGGGCGAGGCACGGCGGAGGAGGCGGCATGCTGGGGCGGCGCGGGTGCGAGTTTGCCGGAGGTGACCGAGGGCAGCATCTAGGGCTCCGGCGAGGTCTAGGGTTTAAATAGGGTCAGGGGGAAGGAGGATGGCCGGGCGTTACGCGGAGGCGAAGCGGTGGCGGAGGTTACGCGAGCGGGGAGGCCGAGGGGCGCGGGCTGCCAGAGCGGCGGCTAACGGCAGCAGCGGGTGCGGGTGAACAGCTGGGGGAGATGAGAGGTTGCGGGCCGGGTTTGGGTGCTAACGGGTCGGGTTGGCAGCGGATCCGGCTTGATCCGCAAACAGGGAAGCGGGTCGGGTCGACGGGTCGGGTTGGACTGACGGCCCGGATCCGACCCGATAACCTTAAACCCGGTTCATCTAGACCGGGTTCGGTTCGGTTCGGTTCAGGCCAAATAAACCGGGTTTATTTAATTAATTATTTAAAATAGGTTTTTGGCTTTTAAAAATGTTTTCGAGGTCCAATAAATTCTCAGAAAATTACCCTATGTCTAGTTTTTTATTTTACACCATAAAATATTATTTTTATAATATTTTAATATTATTAGACATCATTTAAAAATCCTTTAATTATAAAATATCTTATTTTTAATTCCAGAAAAATCTCAGAAAAATACAGAAAATTGGGGAAAATTCAAAATTATAAATTCTTGAAAATCAGGGGGTTTACATCTTAACCCTACATTTTCTCCTAACCTAGGTGGGTAGAGCTTAGATTTGGTGTTGAAACTTGGATTGGGAGCTTGGAAGCTAGCTGTGGTGGATTTGGAGCTTTTTGGAGACTTTGGCTTGGGATTCCAACTTCCAAGAGGTAAACCCTAATTTTCTCTCTTGTAATTACTCTTATATAGTGTAATTAATAGTTTAGAACCTTCCTAGACCTTAGGGCTACCCGTGGGAGGAAGTTGGAACTAGTTTGGTTGTGTTTGGAGACTTTAACACTAGGTTGTGTCGATTTCGAGTGAAATCTAAATTTGGCCCAATTTTGGGTGATGTCCTAGGTTAGACGGCCCTAGGTAGATGTTGTTGGGTGTCTTGAGGGTGAGTGCGTGTCTCCGTTCGGACACGGAATGCCGTGTCGCGGAGAAACGGACGTTTCGGGCGAATTTGGGGTTTTCGTCGTCGCCGGTTCTAAGTGCGTGCGCGTTTTCGCCACGGGCCTAGAATCGACGGGATAGCATTTTTTCTAGGATCTAGACATCATTTCAGGAGGTTTTTCGAACCACACACCGCGTGTTCGTCGAAATGACCGAACGGCCATTTCGGCGTGGTTTTCTAGTTTCGGGCTTGTGCGCGCGTTGGATTAGCTTCGGGGAGTGTGTGCTAGAGTTCTCGGATTATATTATATATATATATATTTGTATTTGTGCGTGTAGGGCTCGTTGGGCGTGCGTTGGTGGGGCGTTGTGCATTGTGTTGTGTGTTGTGTGTGTGCTGTGTTTATATATATATATGTATATATATATTTGTGTGTGTGTTTCTATATATATATTTATATATGTATGTGTGTTTTTATGTATATGTGAGTGTGTTAGTGAGTGTTTGTGTGAGTGTGTGTTTGTGTTAGTGTATGTGTAGGTGAGTGTGTGTGTGAGTGTGAGTGAGTGTTTATATATATATATATATATATATATATATATATATATATATATATGAGTTTGTGTGTATGTGTGTGTGTGTGTGTGTATATATATATATATATATATATATATATATATATATATAAGTTTGTGCGTGTAGGGCTCGTTGGGCGTGCGTTGGTGGGGCGTTGTGCATTGTGTTGTGTGTTGTGTGTGTGTTGTGTTTATATATATATATGTATATATATATTTGTGTGTGTGTTTCTATATATATATTTATATATGTATGTGTGTTTTTATGTATATGTGAGTGTGTTAGTGAGTGTTTGTGTGAGTGTGTGTTTGTGTTAGTGTATGTGTAGGTGAGTGTGTGTGTGAGTGTGAGTGAGTGTTTATATATATATATATATATATATATATATATATATATATATATATATATATATATATATATGAGTTTGTGTGTATGTGTGTGTGTGTGTATATATATATATATATATATATATATATATATATATATGTATGTGTGTATGTGTATATATATATGTATATTTGTGTGTGTGGTTGTGTGTTTGTGAGAGTGTGTGTTAGTGTGTGTGAGAGTGTGTGTGTGAGGGTGTGTGAGAGTGAGTGTGTGTGAGTGGGTGTATATATATATATATATATGTTTGAGTGTGTGTGTGTATATGTATATATATATATTAGTGTGTGTGTATATATATATATATATATATATATATATAGATATGTGTGTATATATATATATACATATAGGTATGTGTTTATATATGTATTAGTGTGTATGTTTGTATACATGTGTGTGTGTGTGTGTGTTTATATGTGTGAATATGTGCATATGTGTGTGTAAGTATATGTATTAGTGTGTTTATATATATATAGTTGTATATATATATATATATATATATATATATATATATATATATATATATATGTATATAGGTGTGTGTGTCTGTGTGTCTTTGTGTGTGTGTTGTCGTGTTTGTGTGTGTGTTATCTATATCTATATATCTATCTAAAATTCTATCTATCAATCCATTAATCTATCCATCCATGCATCTAGGTGCGTTGCTTTAGCAGGTAGCGAGGGATGGTAAAATAGATAGATAGTTAGATAGATACATGGATGGATAGATTAATGGATTGATAGATAGAATTTTAGATAGATATATAGATATAGATAAATAGATAGATTGATAGATTGATGACTAGATAGATAGATGGATAAGTGGATAGATACCTAGATATCTAGATAAATACATAGATACTAGATAGTTAGATAGATAGTTAAATATATAGATAGATAGATAACTAGATAGATATCTAGGTATATAAATAGATATACCTAGATAGATAAATAAGATAGATAGATATCTAGAGAGATAGATAGATTTATAAATAGATAGCTAGATAGATGGATTGATAGGTAGATGTTAGATAAATAGATGGATAGAATTTTAGATAGATAATTAGATAAATAGATACTAGATGGATACATAGATTGATAGATAGATAGTTAATAGATAGATAGTTATATCTATCTAAGATATAGATATATATATACCTATATATATATATATATATATATATATATATATATATATATATATATATATATATATATATATATATATATATATATATGAGTTTAGGTAAGGTATGCATATAATTGTGGTTGTGGATATCTATATATATGTGCATAGATACTTAGATATGTATAATATATGATAGATATAGATATTATAGCCTAGATTAGTAGCTAGGAGTATATCTATATACTTAGATAGCTAACTAAATAGCTAGTTAGAGGGGTATGAGAGAGATATCCCAATACCTTGAGATATCAAGGTATCTCACCAAGGTATTGAGTTTCGAGCGGGGTTTTTGAGCAATAGCCTAGGAATAGTTTTGGAGTAATTTTTATATGTATATGTGTATATATTTACGCGTGCTAGCATAGGTTTTAGCGGGTATAGGCGGGGTGCGTAGCCTAGGTTGAGGTATCGGATACCGAGGGTATCCCGGTATGTCAAGGAGGTGAGTTTGAGGGTTTATTAGCCTAATGACCTAGTTTTGACCTAGAATTTTAGGGGCACCCTAGTTTGACCTAGAGTTGACCGTAGTTGACTCGGTTGACCGCCAAAGTCAACGGTTGACCTAGTTTTGACCTAGAGTTGACTTTTTGGACCCAGAGTTGACTTTTTGACCCAGATTTTACCGGTTTGATCCGTTTGACCTAGAACGACCCTAGAAGCCTATTTTTAGTTATTTTATATCTGTTTAACTCATTAGAAACCTGTTTAACCTTGCTTTTCGTAATAGGTCCTTGCGACACCAGTTCGGATCGCCAGTTGCTCAGGACGTCAGGCGAGTACATTTTCTGATAGTTTTTATTATCTGATGATTATTATGATTCAGCTTCTAGTATAGTATCATATGATTATTCTGGCAAAACACGGGACACTGACTGGTATTTCTGGATTCATTTATTTGTGACACGTATTTTTTATGTTTCTGGCCTCTATTCTGGAATAACTACTGGCATCACCTACAGGCATCACTACAGGCATCACTCATGTTTTAGGCTGGACTCATACTTGATTTACGTGTCGGGTCTTGGATTCACTTGTATTAGTCGGGACGGAAAAATACTCGAGTAGACATGTAAATATTCCCATCTGGAATCATCAGGAATCACTCCCTCTGGTCTAATCTGGAATGATAGCAGCCGCGCACCCAGTGCGCGATGAGCCGTACTTACCCCTAGCCGTTTACATGTCGAAACAAGTATTTCAAAGACACCGAGTTCATTCTTTATAGTCTGGACTCTCTTGCATTTCTTGCTGGTCTCACTTACATGTTTCTGGACTTGACTCACTACATGTATTTTATGCTGGACTCACTATACGTTCATGTGCACAGACTTGATCTTAGTTTAGATTTCTTGCATCTTACAGTTATTACTATCTTGCTTCTGATCTCCATGCATCTTTACCTTTATGCACCAGTGACATATATATTTCTTGTTCCATACTTTATTTCATTCTCCTTGCTACTTGTTATAACTGTTTTATAGTTTTTATCATTTAACTGGAACTGCTGTTAGAGATGTACTTGCTCCAGTCCTGACTGGACATATTTTTTTCAGAGTATCCGGAGGATTGGTGTCCAACGTTTTATGGACCTGAGCCTGTCGATGGTGCAGACAGGGACCCTCTAGTTTAAGAGTGATTTTCGGGTTGGTAGCCGGGATCACTAAGACCTTATTATTGTTTTTATTAGCTTTTAGCACCGGATTTGTCTCCGGTGTTGGATTGAGACCTTGTATTATATTTAATTTTGGATGATGTATTATTATTATTATTGATGTTGTGGTTGTTGTAGTAGTTGTTGTTGGTTAGACTTTATAGTTGTTAGCCTTCGGTGTTATCTTATCGTGCTTAGATTCGTGATTGAGTACATTGTGATTATCATTATGATATTGCTCCTCCGTTTGGAGTTGAGATCTTGACAGGTTTATATATTGATTGCGTGAGATTGTTATCTAGATAGTTGACCTAGACAACGTTCTACCACCGATGCTGCGGCGTAGGCTGGACGTACCCACGACTCATGCCCGATTTTACGGGTGTGGGTCATGACACGCGTTGACGCGGACGGCGACGAGCCGCGGCGGGCGGCGCAGATGGCTCCGGCGGGGCTGCTCTGGGTCGACGCGGCGGCTTTGGTCGAGATTCGAGGCTGGGAAGTCGGCGTTTAGGGTTAGGGTTCGTGGAAATAGTATATATATAAGTGAGAACGCGAGGGGGGGGAGAGACTCGCGCGCGGGATATATTTAGGCGGCGACTGCTGCTGAATAGGTTTTGAAGCGGGCCGGGTTTAGGGTTGATAAGCGGGTAGGGGTTAATAGCTAACATGTTTAGGGTTTATATCATTTAGATAATTCTTTTTTTTTCTTTTTTCTTTTTTCTTTTTCTTTTCTAATTCTAATTCTTTTTCTTATTTCTTTTTCTTCTATTCTTCTTTTCTATTTCTATTTCCTTTAATAAACCTTATACATATATACATATATATACATATAAAATTCTAAAAATTATTTTAGTGCATACAATAAATTTTCTCAGCTGTCCAAAGGGTCTCCTACATGGAAATAATTAAAAAAAATTACGGTTGCTCCCTAAAACCTCTAAATGCACAATTACGTAAAAATAAAAATTAAATAAATTCTATTTATTCTATTTAGCTAATAATTACTATAAATTAATTAAATAATTAATTAAAAAGATAAATACGGTTTTTAGAATTAGGGGTTTTACATTCTACCCAACTTATAAAAATTTCGTCATCGAAATTAAAACTAAGCCACGATAGAAATTCAATGATGATATAAGATAGAGATTTGCAGCTTATTCTGTACTTTTCTCTATTCTAACCTCCATGATTTTTCAATTGTCATGTGGATGTTTAGAGGGCTGTAATTTGCATTGTTTAAAATGCAAGACTAGGTTTAAATGAGTGGGCGATGTTGCGCGTTGCACATTCCGAAATTATGGGAAAATTTTATATGAACGAAAAATGTGTTTCTTCATGTGTCATGTCCAATGGTGTGGACACCTCAATGCACTTTTGCATAAATGTGCCCAACAATTAAAAAATTACACAAAGATAGAAATTTGGTTAAATTAATTAAAATTAATGCGCAAGGTGTTCTTGAATTAATTAGAAGTACATGAGGATAAAATTAGGTGGGACACAAGTATCATGGATATAGAGAGCTCAAGATAGGATTTTATCAAAAATTGGGTTGCACGAAATGGGTCAAGATTTTGTCTCCAATTTCGATTGGAACGCACAAGGATACAAGTTAAAATTCATTTAGAATTAAGAAATAACGTTCGTGACGAATGTTGTGCGACTAAAATGTAGCACAAGGGAGCTTAATTATAAGTCACGCAAAGGTCGGAATAGATGGCGGGCATGTCTAGGACAAGAATGTAAAGTTTGTAGGTAGGCAGTGGCTAGTGTAGTTCTCCAATTATCGAAGCAACGGTAAGGTGCGCTAAGTGATACAATGTTGGAATTAAATAAAAAAATACCGTATTCTATTTCTAATTGGATTCAAACTATCCTTAGTCTCACTATCTAAGCCAAGTAGGTCTAATTTTGGGTGAGGGGGTTTACAATCTAGCCAACTTAAAAATAGTTTCATCATCGAAATTAAAATAAGGCATAATTTGTTAATTCTTTATATTCGCATATAAGGCAAGTCAATCACAATCTCTTCCAAGATTTAAAATATATTCTAATCTATCACAATCACCTTCCAAATTAAGGTAGCCTCTGTTTAATCAAAATTTAACATATTGTAATCTCTTCTCGATTTTTAAATCATCAACATCCAAATTTAAATTAAATCCATATAACATCTTCAAGATTTAAATAACCCATATCAATTTTATATCACGAGCTCCAGCTATCATAATCTCCTTTAGAAAATATTTCTAATCAAATATTATTCCTATCTTCAACTTATGAATTTTTTTGTACTCTTTAAATTTTAATTTCAATTCACATCCTCAATATTTTAAATAGGTAGTCCAACAATCAAAATTTAACCTTCAATGCAAATCATCAAATTTGGAATTCAATCCGGCAATGTTCATGTTTTAGAGTTCTATTAATTTTTCTCAAGATTTACATCGATGATTCAACCTCCAATTCTCAAAATTTAAATTATGTGCTCAAGTATAAATATTTGGTTTGCCATATCAAGGTTTTTTAAAATTTATCAAATCATCATCATCTTATCCTTCTTTTTAAAATTTCTCAAGATTAAAATGGCTTGAATCTCCCAATCTAATCTTACTTGATCATAATCCAAAAGTATTCACCTCAAGTTTAACAATGCGGTTTCTACCCAACTTAGAATTTATCCATCTATCATATAAGGCTATACACTTAAGAAAATATTCCTCAACTTATTTAATCATGTTATTCAATTCCTCAAAAGTTTGAACACATATTACCTATGATATGCCCTTAATTACGAAAAATCATCATCAAGTAATATGATTGGCCTATGGGGTATATCTAGTACTATCTGTATATCAAACTTATACCAAGCATGAGGTTTCGTCTTTCCGAAATAAGGGAAGACGGAAAAAAATAATAAAAAGTTCAAGGGGGAGGTAATAGAATAGAAGTATATGGATCAAGGCGTTTAAATAATTCAAATGGAATTGTCAAGGCAGTTGTGGATTGAAATCCTATTTTGGTAAATTCCTATTGACATGCTCATATCAGTACAGTTATATAGCCGATACGATATGCTTAGACATGTCTAGAGGACAATTACATTCGTCTAAGAAGCTAAGTCAATTTTATCTCAATCCACGTAAAGTAGTTATACGAAGGGCGAACCAAGCGCACTATGGTTAGTTAGACCGTAATACACTGATTCTGATTTAGACAATGTATTAGTTTGGGCCCCCCAATAATACATATGTCATGAACAAGCTCGATAAGGAATAAGCTTGCAAAGCTAGGCTATAATAGCAGCATAAGTCAAGGTAGTACAGCAAATATAAGTACGCTAGATTATGATGAGAGAAATTACAAAATAATTCAAGTTCACAAAGAAGGTAAGACTCTACAATCTCTACATTTGTCGTACTAAATCCTTGTCTAAGTCGCCAGTCGACCAAATAGGACATGGACCTCTAAGTTCTACAGTCTGAATAAATATTATCGTCTTATGCAAGCATATAGTTAATGTCATTCAATTACACTTCACTAATGGGTCCCGAGGACTATGTGATACTATGTTGTGAGACATACTACCCAACTTAAAAGAATTAACTAATACTGTAACTGTCTTGAGAAAATCCTACAAAATAATATTGTTCTTGTAATTCTTATTGGGATATACGAGGGAAAGATCTTGGTACTTATTAGGGTATCCTATTATATTATATAGGTAATGGTCATCTTAGGTCTTAGTCATAGTGCTTATAGAGCAAGTGTCAATAGTAAGATTGGAAAAGTTACTGGCCTCAAGTGAGAGAGGATATAACTTGTATCGAGGTGGGGGTACAAATTACATAATCTAAAACTAAGGATAATCATCAAGTTATAATCTACAAGAACAACTCCAAAACTATCAAGTTCTAACTACAAGCACCAATTTTCAAAGTTCAAGTTTATAACTATAATCCTAGCAAACTATATATCCTAATCAAAGAATTCACTTGGTCTATAATCAGAAGGTCAGTCAGCACGACTTGAAAGATGAAAAAAGAAGAACATAATTTAGTCATCACACAAATAGCGAGCGCTAAGGTTGCAGAGGAACAAGATATGAAATCAAAATAGGACTTTTGATAAGATCATGGTTCACTAAGGAAATATTGTATGCTAATATCCGTGTTCGAGGTATGATCAAAGGAATATTACATTTTATTCCTCTTGGCTTCCTAAGGTACTGTCTGTTTAATATCAGGACAATAATCTAAACTTATAGTTCTCTAATACTATCTCACCATAAAAGTTAGGTCCAGTCATAATATTCAATCTTGGATTTCTATTGGTTTCTTAATACTAGGGTCAAACAATATGGTTTAAACTTCTAACTAACTCTAGTAGTGTCTATACTACTCTCAAGCCCTTCATAATTATATCAAGGAATAATGGTAAACCAATCTATAGATAAGCAATGCTAGGGTTTACTAGATATTCTAAACTTAGTGATGTGTCAATACTCTAGTTGTATTCTTAATAGGAATATTATTCTAATTTTTATCTAACAACATGGATTCCTATATTTTAGTAGAGGCTATACTCAAGAACTATTAGGAAAGTACATGAATCAAGCAGGATGCAATTATTCAAATAGAACATATTGAAAGGAAGATGAGTCATAGTCAATTGTGGATGAGATCCTATACTCTAATCCTAGGTGCAAGCTTGCTCAGTACAGTAACGTAACCGAGACAATATGCTCTCGACCTGCATGGGACACCACTAAAAATATGTCACGTCCCAGTCCCAAAATACATAGGACTAGGACGATATAAAAAATTTCAGGTGACAGAGTCACCAAAAATACTGTATTTGATCTTTTTTGGTACTTTTGTTAGACGTTGGTTCATTATCTTCAAGTAGGTTGGCATTGTTTTCGTGTTCATGTCTGTGGCCAACTCTGATTCGGGTCACACTGCATTTCCAATAATTGTATTATATTTCGATATATATATATATATATATATATATATATATATATATATATATATATATATATATATATATATATATATATATAGAGAGAGAGAGAGAGAGAGAGAGAGAATAAATTTGAGATTCAAGGGTTTACATGAAAATTTCTAGGAGTATATTTAAGAAAATATATTTTAGATGGAATAATGTAAAATTTTGTAATAATTATTGGTACTACTAATACATAGCATATGAACACAACAATTATTGTTTGACAAGCTCTCTGTAAATTTTTTTTATCATTCTGGTCTACACATTACTAATTGTCTGACTAAAATTCAGATCGACTTAATAGTTCTCAACCACACATGAAAAAAAATATCAAAGTAAAAATTATATGTGCATTTGTTATCTAAAAATGAAATTATAGTTAGGCTCTGCTCACCAATATGTGGTCCAACAAGCTTTTACTAAGGAAGAAACACCTCCATACAATTTAAAAGCAGAAACAGATTCCACATGATCATTTTGCGAATATTTCATTCTGTAATTCTCAACATCAGCAACTTTCCATGAAAGTACAGCTGCTTGTTAATTGTTTCTAGATTCTATAAACATGTTTATGTTTACATAGTTAGTTCTACTTCTGATTTCCTAATATTCAAATAGCAAAACAACAACAAAAATTACAAAAAAATATGTATGCAAGGTTGTAATTCGTGTTTGTATTGTAGAAGTTACATCTAAATAATTGAGATATCTTATGTATACTCAAAGTCCATCGACTATATATCTTTAATGAATATAACTTTGTTCATACAAGTTACACCGAGAAATTTTCTTGTACAAGTCTACCATATAAGTGTTAGTCCTGAGACGGATCAAAGATGGTAGAGCGCGGGCCACAACAGAGCTACTAGCGAGATCCGAATGTCCGCTCTACTGGAACCCAAGTTGTCGTCGAGATCAGAGATTCACACAAGAGTTCATCATCTGATATATCATGATTCCAACGAAGCATGAACCAAGAACATGTTATAAACAAATTCCGAAGATAATAAAGATTACAACAAGCAACAAGAAATCGTTCTTCTCTTTACGTTCACAGACACTACAATGAGAAAGAACGAAGCACAGGAAAGGTTAAAAAAAAACTACTTGCTGGGGTGGTCAAAACTACCGTCGCTCAAAGCAAGATTCGTCATACATACGATCTGCCTCTAGGAACCAGCAAATTCATAAATAAACTTTGGAACGCTCAATGTCACCTTCGAAAAATGCCATGGGCCGTATATAATCTGATGTTCTCGGTTTTTCCATATATTTTTTCTCTCCTCAAATGAAAGAGGAGGTCCTTTATAAATAGAGAAAAACAACACCTATGCCGCCTGAGGAAACTCCAGGCTGCGTATGCACTGACCGACCAGATCCCCCAAAATTTGGGTATCAGAGCCGCATGTGCCGCCCGTGCCGCATACGTCATCTCCGCCACCTGACACGATGTACTGCACGATGCAGACAATGTCGCCAAACGCAGAAAGCAATCGTTTGTGCTGCATATGCCACATATTCCGGAAGGCACAAAAAACTATGCGTCCTGAGCGCCGCCTAAAGCAGACCATGTCCTCTCCACATGCAACTCGCTCATCCAAACCTGGCCTCATAGCCCCGGGCCGCATAACGCCTGGCCACAAAGATCCTGGCCGCATAGCCCCTGGCCGCATAACGCCTAGACGCATGACCCCAGGCCGTATAACCCCTAGCACTTTGGCTGCATGCGCCATGAAGCATACGCCCGAGCTAGCAATCGTGCATGCAACTCGCGCATAAAGGAGCGCATGAGCGCCATGTGATAATGCTGACATGCTAAGTGCAAAGTGCGCCAACAAAGCGCTACTTTGCGCCTTTGAGCCCGTGCCCGAGTCCGAGTCCGAGTCGCTAAGCCCCTTCAGGGATTAGCTCCTAAGGAAAACTTTCCAAAGGTGGTAACAAAACAAAGATTTTTATAATAGAGTTCACACATAATCCCTCTAGAAAAGTCAACCCACATGGGCTTCTACCCTATGTGCATATTCCAATACTAAGTATAGCTATATATTGAGATATACACATGGGTGATTTTCCAATGTGGGACTAAAAACTCCCAAATCTAAGTAAAAAATACCAACAATCCCTCGCATATATCACAATATATGGTTGAACGTTCCTCACGGTGACTGCTATCATGTATTAGGATAGATGTCGCCGATGACTTGAATCTTCCTGCATGGATCAAACAACAATACGATATAAGAATGGACTAAGCCTTGAATTCTACACAATAGCTGCTATTCTTCCCACTCACACAATAACCTCAGTTGTGCCATGCGGTCGCATATTAAAGGCTCTGTGTTGACCTGGTCTCAGTGTATGTATCTTGGGTGTCTACATGCTTTCCCTCAAGAGACGACCTACATCTCTATTCATACACTTAGGTAAGTTCTTCCACTATAAAGAGTTTATTATCCGGCATGAAGCCTTGCGCTTCTGTGCGGTGCTACGCCTCATGACATGGGCGCCCAAGGCCGAGGATCCCCCTCTTGTAGTGTCATACCACTATAGAATGAGGACACATGCCTCTTAGTAGTGCCTTTACTACACACAGAATTGAACCTTGCGCTCCTGTAAGGTGCTACGCCGCTGTGACATGGCTCAAAGTAGAGGTTCACTCCCGTATGTGGTGTCACCCACTGTAGCATGAGGTCACCAGCCTCTTAGTAGTGCTGTACTATATCTCAGCATGAAGCCTTGCGCTTCCGTGTGATGCTACGCCACTGTGACATAGCTCGAAGCCAAGGTTCACTCCCTCATATGGTGTCACCCACTGTAGTATAAGGTCACATGCCTCTTTGTAGTGTTGTACTACCACTCTCTATCTTTTTTCATCATTAGGCTACCTGCCTATGTGCGGTGCTACCGCCGCTGTGACATGGCCCAAAGTTGAGGTTCACTCCCTCGTGTGGTGTTACGACATTGTAGCATCGGATACAAGTCCCTTGTAGTGCTGAAACTACTCGTGCTTCCTGCAACGCACATCGGACATTCACTCTGTCCGAGAAATTAAAACGTCAAATCCATCCTCCCACAAGAAATGTTCTAATCAAGAACAAATAGTAGACCACAGTAGTTTCGGGTACGTATCCACAATGTCCTAAGGACTACCCACTATTTCAGATATTCTCCTAGTCAATGGTCCTCCCTTGATGTAAACTCCCTCACCCAAAATAGGTATTTTGTGTATATTTTATATTATTATATTTATTGTAGATGTTTAATTTATTTAGAGTATTCTCTTAGTTAATTAGAAAATAATTTTTTTTAGTATATTTACTTATATAAATATTTATTTAGAATTATTTTTAGGCTATTTTAGATTATTGAGATTTTTCCATAATTTTTAGTTAATTAAAAACTAGTAACACTAAATTTCTAGGACTTTGAAGAATTTATTTTATGTTCAAACTTAACTAAAAATATTCCAAAATTTTATTTTAGGTTCTAAATAGTCAAATATATTTTCTAGAATTTTCTGGGAATTTTCTGAATACTTTTAGTATTTATTGAGAGTTATTTAGACTAATAACTAATTTTTAGGACTTATAGAATTTATTGTGCAAGCCCAGGAATATAGAATGAACCCACATTATTTTCTAGGAATTATAATATTATTATATATTTTCTGAAATTATTTCAAAATTTTTGGAATAATGTTAGCATTTATTTTTAGTTAAATGGATAAAACTAATGTTTAGAGCTTCTCCTAATTATAGTAGTAAACTTATGAATATAAAATTATTTCAAATATTTTTCTAGGGTTTATAGGTTCAAAATATATTTTATGTAATTTTTCCATATTTTTATGATTATTTTTAATATTTATTTGGAGTTATTTAGATTTTAAATGACTTAAATAATATTTTGATAAAGGCAAATCAAAAATAAATAATATAACCAAAACCATCCAATCAAATCATGACATGTGTCACCCTCCTATCAACTTTCATTCAGCCGCTCATCCATATATATATATATATATATATATATATATATATATATTATTATAACCCTAATTATCCCATTATCTTAGAGAGAGAGAGATTTTGAAGAATTGCCATCTAGGGTTCCTTCATCTTCCACAAGCCATTGCGCATAGCTCCGGACTCCAAACGAGACATAGTTTCTTGTGTTAGAAAGATATTGAGGTTAGATTTCTGATTATATAATTTATTTTACGAAATTATAAGTATTAAATTCTAGAAAATTTGTAGAGCACAGCATATCCAAAAATAGACGTGTTTTAATATTTTCGCGATTTCGGGAGAACCAGGAATCAGAATCATGAACCGTTTAAAGTTTTGGAAAGATAATGTCGAGATCATTAACATATGTTTTTCTCAGAATTTAATTCGAAGTATTTATATACTTTTAATTCTGTAGAACTTCTAGGTTAGAATTTAACCATCGGTGCACAATACAAAATTTGTATGTGCCATAATTCCCAAACGAATTTAAATTTGGACGAGCCGTAAATTCCAGCATATTTTTAATGCTGAAATCTACAGAAAATCATGCATGAAAGTTGAGTTTGTGTCGGTTGACTTTTCGGTCAACAGTTTGCCTCAATTTGCGTGCTATGAGTCTCGAGTTGTTAAAATTCAGTTTCTTTGGACAAAATTTAGGAATTAACATAAAAATCAGAATAATAAGATTAAAATAGGATTTTAGAGTAATTATTCTAGAATTAAATAAATTAAAATAAATTATCTTTTGACGTGATAAATTTGTAATACATAGGCTATTTGGACTGTGACTTGGACTCTGATTCATACCAGCAGCAGGACCCCAGGCAAGATATCTTGCCAAATTGCTTACAGTATTTTACATGCTTAGTATATTTCTGTATATTTATTTCAATTATGTTTATTTATTGCATGTGTAGTTCCTTTTAGTCATTACTATATATTAGATATGTTGACACACACTTGACACTTAGTATCATAGGGGACAATCATTAGGCGTATGGGCTTTTAACCACTCTGGTAAACCATAGTCTCTAGCACGCGCTATGGTGGTCGTGTCCGATGGTCGCTACCCGAGAGGTATGTCGATTGATGGAGTCCGAGGGTCGCTACCCCAGAGGTATGTCGGCTGATGATGTACACTGACGAGCGTGAGGTTGTGAGGATTAGATCGAGTAGCCTACCCTTGCCCATACGTCGAAAAGTTGTCCTCATTTGCATTCATATAGATGGTCTTGTACAGCGTACTTATTTATTTTTAAATTATATGCATGTTTACTGTATTCAAATTGGCTCGTATTTTCTGTATCTTGTTACGTCCCTCTGAGGACCTGGTCCGCTGCCAGGTGTATCTATTCTTGAGTATTTGCAGGAGCACAGATTGGATGGCTATATATGTTTCGTGGATGTCCTCTCTTCGAGCCCGTGATTGCTAGATGGTGTTCTTATATGGTGTTGTTGTGTTGTACTTATTTTAATATTTGCTCTTACATTCGAGTTGGTAGTGGATTTGTTTCCATCCAACTATCATCCTTAGATATTTATGTTGACATCTAGTTATATAGATGCTGGTTATTATTTATATTGATTTTATGTGGATGAGATTTAGATTTTACCCTGTGACTTGTATTATATTTTATACCACTTGTGGATTTGATATTCATATTACAGCGTATGTATGGATTTGGTTTCCATATATTAGAGTTGCCATATCCATGCGGCTGGCATGCTTACGTGTTCTAGTCCTACGTATTATTGGGACTGGGGCGTGACATGTTTTTGTGGTGGCCCATGCAGGTCGAGAGCATATTGTCTCGGTTACGTTACTGTGCCGAGCAAGCCTGCACCTAGGACTAGAGTATAGGATCTCATCCACAATTGACTATGACTCATCTTTCTTCTAATATATTCTATTTGAATAATTGCATCCTGCTTGATTCCTGTACTCCTATAATAGTTCCTTTAGTATAGTCTCTCCTAGAATATAGAAGTTCCTGTTGTTAGATGATAAGTATGGTAACCTTCCTATTAAGAGTACAACTAGAGTGCTGACACACCATTAAGTTTAGGATGTCTAGTGAACCCTAGAATTCCTTATCTCTAGAATTGGTTTATCATTACCCCTTGATGTATTATGAAGACTTGAGAGTAGTATAGATGCTACTAGAGTTAGTTAGAAGTTTTACCATAATATTTGACCCTAGTATAGAGGATACCCTAATAAGTGTCACGCCCCAGTCCCAAAATACGTAGGACTAGGAACACGTAAGCATGCCAGCCGCATGGATATGGCAACTCCAATATATGGAAACCAAAATCCACACGTACGCTGTAATAGGAATATCAATCCACAAGTGGTATAAAATGTATCACAAGTCGCATGGGTACAATCTAAATCTCATCCACAGAAAATCAATATAATTAAATAACCAACATCTATATAACTAGATCTCAATAAGAAGTATCTAAAGATGATAGTTGGATGGAAATAAATCCACTACCAACTCGAATGTAAGAGCAAATATTAAAGTAAGTACAATACAACAACACCATATAAGAACACCATCTAGCAATCATGGGCTCGAAGAGAGGACATCCACGAAACATATATAGCCATCCGATCTGTGCTCCTGCAAATACTCAAGAATAGATACACCTGGCAGAGGACCAGGTCCTCAGAGGGACGTAACAAGATACAGAAAATACGAGCCAACTTGAATACAGTAAACATGCATATAATTTGAAAATAAATAAGTACGCTGTACAAGACAATCTATATGAATGCAAATGAGGACAACTTTTCGACGTATGGGCAAGGGTAGTCTACTCGATCTAAGCCTCACAACTCATGCACTCGTCCATGAACATCATCAGCCGACATACCTCGGGGGTAGCGACCCTCGGACTCCATCAATCGACATACCTCGGGGGTAGCGACCATCGAACACGACCCACCATAGTGCGTGCTAGTGACTACGGTGTTACCAGAGTGGTTAAAAGCCCATACGCCTAATGATTGTCGTCTATGATACTAAGTGTCATGTGTGTGTCAACATATCTAATAGATAGTAATGACTGAAAGAAAACTACACATGCAAGACTAAACAGAAATATAATAAATATAAAGAAATATAAATAGCATATAAAGGTACTGTAACAATTTGGCAAGGTATCTTGCCTGGTAAGAAAGCTGCAAGGTGTACTGTCCAGAAGTCAAACGCACAGGATCAAAAGCTATGGCCACAGAACAAATATCTCCGGATGCTGAAATAAATATCACCAACGTTTCTAGAATGAGCAAAATAGCTAAAAAGTACTTCCCTTTCGTCCAATTTGGACACAGGGGCAAAATGGTAATTTCGGGTAAAAGTGGGGTCAATATGTGGCCCACTTTGCACCGAAAAGCGTGCCAAGGGTAACAGTCTCTAAATGGGACAAACTATAGGTCAAACAATTTTAAATGTCAGTATGAACCCAACGGTATGTCCAAATATGAATTCCGATGAGCTGAACACAATTTTGTCCAAAAAGTCAACTGTGGGGCCCGCCAATTGGCGATTTGGTCAACCGTCTCAGAATTGCGTGAAAATTGGGTCACAGGACCAGCGCGTTACCACGAGTCCAGTGGCGCAAGTTTCGTCGAAATCTGACAAACGTGCACAAAATACGTGCGAGTTCCACAAAGGTTGCGACACGGTGTGTGTCCGCTGATACGGCCTGATTCCGGCGCGCACACGCGTCCGAATCAGTCCCCACGAATTTTCACGTGTCCGGTTACGCTGCGTGCACCATTCGGTACACTTGGTACACGGCGAGGCGGTCCCGTTTGGGGGGGCGCGCTCCGTTTTCCAACTTTTTGGAAACCTGGAAAAAGTGGGTGCGCGTAGTTTTGTGACGAATATAATTATGTCCACAAAAACTAATAGCATAGGGTTATTTAACAGAAAATAAACTAGGTCAAGTGTTCTACAGGTATCAAAAAGAATCACCGAATTCGGATCTCTGTGGTGGGAGATACGAACTCGGGAATATAGGTGGTCACCGCAGTTTTCTGCGATTTCAGAATTGGGTCTGTTCCGCCCACTTTGGACGCTGTTTTTTACCTAGGGGTACACGTTTTCCGAGGTTGGCTATAAAACAAATATGGAAGAGGGTTAAGGGGTGATCATACCGGTGAATACGGAACAACGTTTGGTTGAGCGAGTCGACGGAAAATTACTCCGGAGCGAAGGTGCCTCGAGTGGGAATCTGCAGGGCGCGAGGTCGGAGTCGACGGGATGGTTGGATGGCTTGGCGCGGCTTCTCTGGCTGCGGTGACGGCTCTTAGATGGGAAGAGGAAGTCTGGAGATTTAGGTTAGGGTTTTATGAAGTAACATATATATATTTATATATATATATATTAGATAGGAAGAGAGAAACGAATAGGAGGCGGGATGGTTGGACAATGGGGTCGGGTCTGGAGTAAGCAACTGCTAAAGGGGGGCGGGTCCCTGGGGTTATTTGCTAAAGTGGGCGGTCCTTAGCATTGCTAAGTTGCCAAAGCAAGTCTGGGAGCAAATAGGTTACTAAAGTTACTGGATGGGAATAAGTACTTGTGTTATTAATATTATTACTATTATTATTATATTATTAGTTACTTATTTAATTAATCTTTTACTTTCTTATCTTTTCCTTTCTAAATATATATATACATATATATATATTTGTATATACATATATATTATATATATATTCATAAGAAAAATTTATAGATTAGGGTAATGCACATCGTTAGGCTAGCAACTGCTCAAGGGGTCTCCTACATGGAATAAATTTCGAAAAATTCCTGATGGTCCCACAAGTCCTCTAAGTGCCCGAACACCTAACATAAAAATTAATAAAAATCTATTTCTCCTATTTAGCACATAATTACCATAATTAAATTATTAATTAATAAAAATAATAATAAATACGATTTTTAGAAATAGGGGTTTTACATTCTACCCAACTTATAAAAATTTCGTCCTCGAAATTAAAATTAAGCCACGATAGAACGTCAAGGATGGTATAAGATTTGCATTGTTTAAAATGCAAGGCTAGGTTTAAAGAGGTGGGCGATGTTGCGCATTGCACATCCCAAAAAATCATGGAAAAAATCCACATGAGCGAAAAATAGGTTTCTTCATGTGTCTTGACCGACGGTGTGGACACCTAAATGCTCCTTTGCATGAAAGCGTCCAACAATTGGAAAATTGCACAAAGATGAGAATTGGATGATGGGCATGTCTAGGATAAGGGTGTAGAATTTGTAGGAAGGCATTGGCTAGTGTAGTGCTCCAATTATCGGAGCACGATAAGGGGCACTAAGTGATACAATATTGCAAAATTAAATAAAAATACTGTGTTCTACTTCTAACTGGATTCAAGCTAACCTTAGTCTCACTAACTCAGCCAAGTAGGTCAAATTTTTGAGTGAGGGGTTCACAATCTGCCGAACTTAAAATTTTCCATCTACCACCTAAGGCCATACATCTAGAAAAACTATTGCTCAAATTATTTAATCATGATTTTTAATCCTCAAAGGTTTAACACCAAACATATCACCTATGATATGCCCTTAACCAATTATAAAAGAGAGTCACTAAGTCATGTGTTTAGCCTTATGGGGTATAGCTAGTACTATCAGTGTCAACTTATACCAGCACGAGGTTTCGTCTTTCCGAAATAGGGGAAGACGGAGAGAAATAATAAAGAACTCAAGGTGAAGGTGACAGAATACAAGTACGAGATTCAAAGAGATTAAAGAATCGAAAAAAGAGTTGTCAGGACAGTTGTGGATTGAAATCCTATTTTTGGTAATTTCCTATTTACATGCTCGTATCAGTACAGTTATGTAACCGATACGATGTGTCAGACATATCTAGGGGCAAGTATATCTGTCTACTACCATATATCTCAATCCACGTAAAGTAGTAATGCGAAGAGCGAACCAAGCGCACTAAGGTTAGCTAGACCTTACTACACCAATTCTGATTAGGCAATTGTATCATTGTGTGCACCCAATAATACATATGCCATGAGCAAGCTCGATGAAAGAATAAGCTTACAAAAACTAGGCTATAATAGCAGCATAAATCAAGGTAGTACAACAAACATAAATACGCTGGATTATGATGAAAGAAGGTACAAATTAATTCAAGTTTGCAAAAACAAAAATAATATAAGCTACAATAACAAAAGACTCTACAATCTCTACAGTTATCATACAACCTCCTTGTCTAAGTCGCTAGTCGACCAAATAGGGCATGAAACTCTAAATTCTACCGTCTGAATTAACACTGTTGTCTACTGCTAGCATACAATTTATGTTATCTTCTTATGCAAGTCTAAAGTCGGTGTCATTTGGTTATACTTCACCAATGGGTTAAGAGGACTGTGTGATACTAGGTGGTGAGGTATACTACCCAACTTAAAACAATTTAACTGCTATTGTATTGCCTTAAGGATACCGTAGAAGCTTCTATTAATGTCTACAAAAAGGGGTCTTGGTACTTTATTGGGGTATCCTCTTCTATTACATAGGTCATGGTCATCTTACCTCTTAGTCATAGTGCTTATAGAACAAGTGTCAATAGTAAAGATAGAAAGGTTACTAGCCCTCAAGTGAGAGAGGAGATAACTTATGTGGAGATATGGGTTCAATTACGTGATTTAAAACTAAGTTGTAACCATAAAATTATAATCTAAATGAACAGCTCAACTATCAAATTCTTGCTACTAAGCACATAATTTCAAAATTCAATATTACAACTATAATTCTAGGAAACTATATATCATATCATAAAAGAATTCATTTGGCCTACAATCAGAAGTGTCAGAGGGCACGAGTTGAAAGATGAAGAATAGAAGAACATGATTAGTCGTCGCACAAATAGCGAGTGCTAGGGTTTCAGGGAAACAAATATATGAAATAAAATAGAGAGGCTATAGATAATGTCAAGGTTTCCTAAGGGGAGATGCTACGCTACTCTCTGTGTTTGCGGTATGTTCAAGAAACTACTATATTCAATGCTCTTGGCTTCCTAAAGTGTTGTCTACTAATAATAGGACAATGATCTAAGTTTATATTTCTAATATTATCTAACTATGAAGGTTAGTTCAGTCCAAATATTGAGTTTTGGTTTCCTATTGGTTCCTCAATACTAGGGTCAACAATATGGTCAAACTTCTAACTAACTCTAGTAGTGTCTATACTACTCTCAAGTCTTCTTAATACATCAAGGGGTAAGGGTATAACAATCTAAAGATAAGGAATTCTAGGTTCACTAGATATTCTAAACTTAGTGGTGTGTCTATATTCTTGTTGTATTCTTAATAGGCACGCTACCATAATCATCATCCTAATAACATGGGTTCCTATATTCTAGCAGAAGGCTATACTCAAAGAACTATTAGGGAAGTACAAGAATCAAGCATGATGCAATTATTCAGATAGAATGGATTGGAAGGAAAACGAATCATAGTCAATTGTGGATGAGATCCTATACTCTATTCCTAGGTGCAGGCTTGCTCGGCACAGTAACGTAACCGAGACAATATGCTCTTGACCTGCATGGGCCACCACAAAAATATGTCACGCCCCAGTCCCAAAATACGTAGGACTAGGAACACGTAAGCATGTCAGCCGCATGGATATGGCAACTCCAATATATGGAAACCAAAATCCACACGTACGCTGTAATAGAAATATCAATCCACAAGTGGTATAAAATGTATCACAAGTCGCATGGGTACAATCTAAATCTCATCCACAGAAAATCAATATAATTAAATAACCAACATCTATATAACTAGATCTCAATAAGAAGTATCTAAAGATGATAGTTGGATGGAAATAAATCCACTACCAACTCGAATGTAAGAGCAAATATTAAAGTAAGTACAACACAACAACACCATATAAGAACACCATCTAGCAATCACGGGCTCGAAGAGAGGAGATCCACGAAACATATATAGCCATCCGATCTGTGCTCCTGTAAATACTCAAGAATAGATACACCTGGCAGAGGACCAGGTCCTCAGAGGGACGTAACAAGATACAGAAAATACGAGCCAACTTGAATACAGTAAACATGCATATAATTTGAAAATAAATAAGTACGCTGTACAAGATAATCTATATGAATGCAAATGAGGACAACATTTTGACGTATGGGCAAGGGTAGTCTACTCGATCTAAGTCTCACAACTCATGCACTCGTCCATGAACATCATCAGCCGACATACCTCGGGGGTAGCGACCCTCGGACTCCATCAATCGACATACCTCGGGGGTAGCGACCATCGGACACGACCCACCATAGTGCGTGCTAGTGACTACGGTGTTACCAGAGTGGTTAAAAGCCCATACGCCTAATGATTGTCGTCTATGATACTAAGTGTCATGTGTGTGTCAACATATCTAATAGATAGTAATGACTGAAAGAAAACTACAAATGCAAGATTAAACAAAAATGTAATAAATATAAAGAAATATAAATAGCATATAAAGGTACTGTATCAATTTGGCAAGGTATCTTGCCTGGTAAGAAAGCTGCAAGGTGTACTGTCCAGAAGTCAAACGCACAGGATCAAAAGCTATGGCCACAGAACAAATGTCTCCGAATGCTGAAATAAATATCACCAACGTTTCTAGAATGAGCAAAATAGCTAAAAAGTACTTTCCTTTCGTCCAATTTGGACACAGGGGCAAAATGGTAATTTCGGGTAAAAGTGGGGTCAATATGTGGTCCACTTTGCACCGAAAAGCGTGCCAAGGATAACAGTCTCTAAATGGGACAAACTATAGGTCAAACAACTCTAAATGTCAGTACAAACCCAACGGTATGTCCAAATGTGAATTCCGATGAGCCGAACATAATTTTGTCTAAAAAGTCAACTGTGAGGCCCGCCAATTGGCGATTTGGTCAACCGCCTCAGAATTGCGTGAAAATTGGGTCACAGGACCAGCGCATTACCACGAGTCCAGTGGCGCAAGTTTCGTCGAAATCTGACAAGCGTGCACAAAATACGCACGAGTTGCACAAAAGTTGCAACACGATGTGTGTTCGCGGATACGGCCTGATTCCGGCGTGCACACGCGTTCGAATCAGTCGCCACGAATTTTCACGTGTCCGGTTACGCTGCGTGCACCATTCGGTACACTTGGTACACGGCGAGGCGGTCCCGTTTGGCGGAGCGTGCTCCGTTTTTCAACTTTTTGGAAACCTGGAAAAAGTGGGTACGCGTAGTTTTGTGACGAATATAATTATGTCCACAGCAACTAATAGCATAGGGTTATTTAACAGAAAATAAACTAGATCAAGTGTTCTACAGGTATAAAAAAGAATCACCGAATTCGGATCTCTGTGGTGGGAGATACGAACTCGGCAATATAGGTGGTCACCGCAGTTTTCTGCGATTTCAGAATTGGGTCTGTTCTGCCCACTTTGGACACTATTTTTCACCTAGGGGTACACGTTTTCCGAGGTTGGCTATAAAACAAATATGGAAGAGGGTTAAGGGGTGATCATACCGGTGAAGACGGAACAACGTTTGGTTGAGCGAATCGACGGGAAATCACTCCGGAGCGAAGGTGTCTCGAGTGGGAATCTGCAGGGCGCGAGGTCGGAGTCGACGGGATGGTTGGATGGCTTGGCGGGACTTCTCTGGCTGCGGTGACGACTCTTAGATGGGAAGAGGAGGTCTGGAGATTTAGGTTAGGGTTTTATGAAGTAACATATATATATTTATATATATATATATTAGATAGGAAGAGAGAAACGAATAGGAGACGGGATGGTTGGACAATGGGGTCGGGTCTGGAGTAAGCAACTGCTAAAGGGGGGCGGGTCCCTGGGGTTATTTGCTAAAGTGGGCGGTCCTTAGCATTGCTAAGTTGCCAAAGCAAGTCTGGGAGCAAATAGGTTATTAAAGTTGCTGGATGGGAATAAGTACTTGTGTTATTAATATTATTACTATTATTATTATATTATTAGTTACTTATTTAATTAATCTTTTACTTTCTTATCTTTTCCTTTCTAAATATATATATACATATATATATATTTGTATATACATATATATTATATATATATTCATAAGAAAAATTTATAGATTAGGATAATGCACATCGTTAGGCTAGCAACTGCTCAAGGGGTCTCCTACATGGAATAAATTCCAAAAAATTCCTGATGGTCCCACAAGTCCTCTAAGTGCCCGAACACCTAACATAAAAATTATTAAAAATCTATTTCTCCTATTTAGCACATAATTACCATAATTAAATTATTAATTAATAAAAAAAATAATAAATACGATTTTTAGAAATAGGGGTTTTACATTCTTCCCAACTTATAAAAATTTCGTCCTCGAAATTAAAATTAAGCCACGATAGAACGTCAAAGATGGTATAAGATTTGCATCGTTTAAAATGCAAGGCTAGGTTTAAAGAGGTGGGCGATGTTGCGTATTGCACATCCCGAAAAATTATGGAAAAAATCCACATGAGCGAAAAATAGGTTTCTTCATGTGTCTTGACCAACGGTGTGGACACCTAAATGCTCCTTTGCATGAAAGCGCCCAACAATTGGAAAATTGCACAAAGATGAGAATTGGATGATGGGCATGTCTAGGATAAGGGTGTAGAATTTGTAGGAAGGCAGTGGCTAGTGTAGTGCTCCAATTATCGGAGCACGATAAGGGGCACTAAGTGATACAATATTGCAAAATTAAATAAAAATACTGTGTTCTACTTCTAACTGGATTCAAGCTAACCTTAGTCTCACTAACTCAGCCAAGTAGGTCAAATTTTTGAGTGAGGGGTTCACAATCTGTCGAACTTAAAATTTTCCATCTACCACCTAAGGCCATACATCTAGAAAAACTATTGCTCAAATTATTTAATCATGATTTTTAATCCTCAAAGGTTTAACACCAAACATATCACCTATGATATGCCCTTAACCAATTATAAAAGAGAGTCACTAAGTCATGTGTTTAGCCTTATGGGGTATAGCTAGTACTATCAGTGTCAACTTATACCAGCACGAGGTTTCGTCTTTCCGAAATAGGGGAAGACGGAGAGAAATAATAAAGAACTCAAGGTGAAGGTGACAGAATACAAGTACGAGGTTCAAAGAGATTAAAGAATCGAAAAGAGAGTTGTCAGGACAGTTGTGGATTGAAATCCTATTTTTGGTAATTTCCTATTTACATGCTCGTATCAGTACAGTTATGTAACCGATACGATGTGTCAGACATATCTAGGGGCAAGTATATCTGTCTACTACCATATATCTCAATCCACGTAAAGTAGTAATGCGAAGAGCGAACCAAGCGCACTAAGGTTAGCTAGACCTTACTACACCGATTCTGATTAGGCAATTGTATCATTGTGTGCACCCAATAATACATATGCCATGAGCAAGCTCGATGAAAGAATAAGCTTGCAAAAACTAGGCTATAATAGCAGCATAAATCAAGGTAGTACAACAAACATAAATACGCTGGATTATGATGAAAGAAGGTACAAATTAATTCAAGTTTGCAAAAACAAAAACAATATAAGCAACAATAGGGTAATTTTTTCTGGAAATAATATTTTTGGATGTAAAATAAAAAACTGGACTTAGGGTAATTTTTCTGGAATTTATCGGACCCCGGACCTATTTTAAAACACCTAAAAACTATTTACCTATTTATTTATTATTTATTATTTATCTATTTAATTAATTATTTTTATATAAAACCCTAGGCCCAATAATCCGGCCTGGCCCAACCGGCCCACCCGTATAGCTATCGGGTCGGGTCGGGTTGGTCAGACCCGAACCCGCCCGCGGGCCCGACCCGCTTCCCCTCACCCTCACCCACGATCAGCCCCGCTTCCCGCGCCGCTTCCGCCGGCCGCGCCTCCCGCCGCTCCGCCCGGCCCTCACCCCCACGACCTCGCCCACGTCGGCCCCTCCTCCGCCTATCCCGGCCGCGCCAGCCCTATTTAAACCCCCCCTATTTCTTCCCTCCGGCCACCACGAACCTCCACCGCCACCTCGCCGCTCAGCCCGACCCCGCGCCGCCCCGCCTCGCCGCCACCGCCGCCCGGCCCTCCACCTCCAGCCGCCTCCTTCTTCTCCTCCCTCCTCCTCCCCTCGTCGACGACCGTAGCAGCAGCAGCAGCAGCTCCCCGCGCCGCCTCCGGCCGCCGGCGAGTCCCCAGCCACCGCGTCGCCCGCCGCCGCGCTGCCCCCGGCCCCCTCCGCCGCAGCCCAGCCGCCCACGCCGCTGTCTCCGCCGGAGCTCCGCCGTCCAGCATCCCAAGCCCTAACCCTGACCCTAATTCCTAAATCCGCGTGTCCGACACGTGTCGGACACGACCGAGTTCGGGTTTTTCGGGTCTCCTTCAGGTACTTGTAACTTTTTGTTCGTAGCTCTGTTTTCGTTTCTGCAAATTGCGTTGCGAAGTCTGTATGACCCTCTCGGTGCCCGGACAAACCGCTCGGGGCATCGCGTCCTGTGGTGATCGCACACCGCGATCCAAAAACAGGAAAAACCAGACCCTGTTTTACCCCGGAACCGAGTACGTCCCGCCAAACGGGACGACTTGGTCGCGCTCGGTCTTCACAGATACGTGCGCGTCGTCGATACGGACGTGTGGGATTTTGCAGAAGCTGATTCGGGTGTGCGTGCACACCGGGATCAACGCGTATCCGCGGACATCGCCCCGTATCCGTACTTTCTGGAATGCGCCTTAACTTTGTGTACACACGTCGGATCGAGACAAAACTTGCGCCATCGGACTCGTAGCAATATGCTGGTCCTGTGGGTCAAGTTTGGTTCGATTCTGAGAACGTTGACGAAATCGCGTGTAGTGGGCCCCACAGGCCCCGCTCGACGGGCGATTTTGTGATCGGCTCATCGGAATCCAATTCTGGAAGTTCCGTTGGGTTCGTATCATCGTTCCTGACCTGTTGACACTAAGTTTGGTAAATTTGGAGACCTTTGACCCGGACACGTTTTTCGGTGCAAAGCGGGCCCACCTGTGGACCCAGTTTTGACCCAAAATTGCTGTTTTTGTCCTTGTCTCAAAATTGGACTCAAGAACAGGCGTTTCTAGCTGATTGATATTTTCTGGATCTGATGGTGATGTTTGTTTCAGCAACCGGAGTACCGCCTGTAAATCCAACTGAAGTCAGAGCCGAAATCAGAGCCGGAACCACAGGCAAGTGTACCTTGCCAAACCCTGCAGCTTGCTAATTATTTTTCTGGACTTAATTATGCATTAGTGGGCAAGTAAAGCTTGCCAAATCTCAGTAATTCTTAACATAGTAATTTACTTGATTTCTTGTGGAATTAAATGTAAACTTGTTTTAACTGCTTAACCTAGGAAGCGGGTGACGTGCTTAGTGTCCGATCATAGTCGGGTGCCAACTCCGTACGCGGGGTTGTGTAACGTCACATAGACATGGATATCGAGACCCGATAATTCTCGTACTTGTCCTATCGAGTACACCAGAACCCAGGACACTTGACACTATTTCATGAGACAGAGTCTTCCTGAGACATTCAAGGTGATTCTGTATAGGATGCATGTTTTATGACATAGACCTTACATTCTTAGATATTTGATTCATAGCTATCAGACTTGCTGCATTAGTTATAATCGTGTGTGACATGGACATGAGGCATCGTGGACATGAGACGTGGGATTACATTGGGTGGGGAGAGACACACAGACTACAGGCTGATATTATATATATAAAACATAGTATATAACATAGTGTAGTTCATAGTTATTGCCGCTACCCGGCTCCCCGACACAAAGCTTGTAGTGGCTTCAGCCTAAGTTCTAGTGCTGCTCTCATATTGCATATCACTTAGCTGGTTATATAGTTCATCCTGTTGTTTCATTTATCGCTGTACTCCATATATTTTGGCTTGTATTTTCTGTACCTTGTTATGTCCCCTGAGGACCTGGAATGGACTATGTCCCCAGGTATAGCTGAAGAGAACTACCCCGAGGTGTACGGTACAGGAGCACTCCTTGGAGCAGAACCAGGAACAGAGGACGAGATAGTGGCAGAAGATTTCTCCTGAGCACCGGCTTCATCTACACAGTATTTCCATTTCCAGTATTTTATTTTCTGTCTATTCTCATTAAATGTAACAGACTAATTCTCGGATTATTTTTCGAGATAAGCTTATTTGATATTGCTCATTTATTTCCATTGTATTATTTCTGGCATTACTCTGCGTTGTCCTGTGGATGAGATTAGAAATACCTGAGACTGGTACATTTTACTGCTAGACTACAGCTTAAGCATGCCCTGATGGATCCATTAAATTGGGTTGTCCATCGGTGCGTGCTGCTGGCCATTGCTCACGTGCTCAGTCCCTCGGTATTTTGGGACTGGGGCGTGACATATTATAACCCTAATTATCCTATTATCTTAGAGAGAGAGAGAGATTTTGGAGAATTGCCATCTAGGGTTCCTTCATCTTCCACAAGCCATTGCGCATAGCTCCGGACTCCAAACGAGGCCTAGTTTCTTGCGTTAGAAAGATATTGAGGTTAGATTTCTGATTATATAATTTATTTTACGAAATTATAAGTATTAAATTCTAGAAAATTTGTAGAGCACAGCATATCCAAAAATAGATGTATTTTAATATTTTCGCGATTCCGGGAGAACCAGGAATCAGAATCATGAACCGTTTAAAGTTTTGGAAAGCTAATGTCAAGATCATTAACATATGTTTTTCCCAGAATTTAATTCAAAGTATTTATATACTGTTAATTCTGTAGAACTTCTAGGTTAGAATTTAACCATCGGTGCACAATACAAAATTTGTATGTGCCATAATTCCCAAACGAATTTGAATTTGGATGAGCCGTAAATTCCAGCATATTTTTAACGCTGAAATCTACAGAAAATCATGCATGAAAGTTGAGTTTGTGTCGGTTGACTTTTCGGTCAACAGATCGTCTCGATTTGCGTACCATGAGTCTCGAGTTGTTAAAATTTAGTTTCTTTGGACAAAATTTAGGAATTAACATAAAAATCAGAATAATAAGATTAAAATAGGATTTTAGAGTAATTATTCTAGAATTAAATAAATTAAAATAAATTATCTTTTGACGTGATAAATTTGTAATACATAGTTTATTTGGACTGTGACTTGGACTCTGATTCATACCAGCAGCAGGACCCCAGGCAAGATACCTTGCCAAATTGCTTACAGTATTTTACATGCTTAGTATATTTCTGTATATTTATTTCAATTATGTTTATTTATTGCATGTGTAGTTCCTTTTAGTCATTACTATATATTAGATATGTTGACACACACTTGACACTTAGTATCATAGGGGACAATCATTAGGCGTATGGGCTTTTAACCACTCTGGTAAACCATAGTCTCTAGCACGCGCTATGGTGGTCGTGTCCGATGGTCGCTACCCGAGAGGTATGTCGATTCATGGAGTCCGAGGGTCGCTACCCCAGAGGTATATCGGCTGATGATGTAAACTGACGAGCGTGAGGTTGTAAGGATTAGATCGAGTAGCCTACCCTTGCCCATACGTCGAAAAGTTGTCCTCATTTGCATTCATATAGATGGTCTTATACAGCGTACTTATTTATTTTTAAATTATATGCATGTTTACTGTATTCAAATTGGCTCGTATTTTCTGTATCTTGTTAAGTCCCTCTGAGGACCTGGTCCGCTGCCAGGTGTATCTATTCTTGAGTATTTGCAGGAGCACAGATTGGATGGCTATATATGTTCCGTGGATGTCCTCTCTTCGAGCCCATGATTGCTAGATGGTGTTCTTATATGGTGTTGTTGTGTTGTACTTATTTTAATATTTGCTCTTACATTCAAGTTGGTAGTGGATTTGTTTTCATCCAACTATCATCCTTAGATATTTATGTTGACATCTAGTTATATAGATGCTGGTTATTATTTATATTGATTTTCTGTGGATGAGATTTAGATTTTACCCTATGACTTGTATTATATTTTATACCACTTGTGGATTTGATATTCATATTACAGCGTATGTATGGATTTGGTTTTCATATATTGGAGTTGCCATATCCATGCGGCTGGCATGCTTACGTGTTCTAGTCCTACGTATTATTGGGACTGGGGCGTGACACTTGAACCAATATCTAGATGCCTGGTAGATTTTTCTTTGAACCAATAGCATAAAACTAAATGGTAGGATTGTAGAGACACAATATCAGAGGTCCTCCAAGCCCATAACTGTTGTATCCTTGACTATGTGCGGTATTATTGCCGCTGTGACATGGCCCACAGCCGAGGCTTTACCCTGTCAAGGTACCTCATGGTGGTGTTGCCCCACAGTAACATGGAGAACTATGCTCCTTCATAGTGCTTGATGTCGACTATATGCGGTGCTACTGCCGATATGACATGGCCCGAAGCCGAGGCTTTACCCTGTCGAGGTACCTCATGGTGGTGTCACCCCACAGTAACATGGAGAACTATGCTCCTCCATAGTACTTAACGCCGACTATATACAATGCTACTGCCGCTGTGACATGGCCCAAAGCCGAGGCTTTACCTTGTCGAGGTACCTCATGGTGGTGTCACCCATAGTAACATGAAAACTATGCTCCTTCATAGTGCTTGACGCCAACTATATGCGATGCTACTGCTACTATGACATGGCCCAAAGCCGAGGCTTTACCCTGTCGAGGTATCTCATGGTGGTGTCATCCCACGGTAGCATGGAGTACTATGCTCCTTTATAGTTCTTACGATCAGCTGGCGCTTGTGGTCTATTATGAACGGATCCACCAGATTCACCTGACTCCGATCTTTTAGCCACTGTAATTGTCACGCCCCAGTCCCAAAATATAAGGAACTAGGCCACGTGGCATTAGCCAGCTGATACGTCACTAAGGGTTTAATCCATTTTGATGGACCCAAAGGAACGTGCTACGCTGTCCTAGAATACTACAAGTCTAGTACAGGCAAGTCTATCTCATCCACAGAAAATGTCAGGAAATAGTGCTGAATATATATAATGCTGAGTCTGATAATGTCATATTACACATCTTGTGGGAACAACCCACTGTCAAAATATAATAATAATACAGAAAACAAGATAGACTGAACATCGTCTATCTAACAAAACATCTCCATTGCCAAGAGAGCATATCCTAGAATCAGGTAGATTCTGATGGTGTCTCCTCTAGTTCTTCCTCGGTGGCATGCCTAGTCTCCTGTCCTGGACCATACACCGTGGGATAGAAGGCCTCGTCTAAATCTGGAAGGGAACCAGGTCCTCAGTGGGACATAACAAGATACAGGAAAATAACATGCCAGGAATAAAAATACTGAATAAATAAATAAATACAGGGTGCTAACCATCTAAGTGAAATACAAGTAAAGACCTTGTAGTACGCATGAGAATGTGTAGGTTTGACATATGCTGACTTAATTCACCAATCGTATTGACTGGCTAGTATATGTGTCATATGCCCCTGGACACACGGGTAGCTCTGTAATCGACCATCTCCGAGGAGCATGGTACGAAGGATAAAAGACTCATGGAGGGGGTGTCCCATACGTCTACTAGTTATCTTTCCCGCCCAATGTAACTAATGCCAAGTCATAATTATTCCTGAGTTCTTCTGACTTTAAGCTAAGCCGTGATGCACGCCATACGTACTGGTAGCTAATCAAATACGCAGATCGCATCCCAATATGTATTGCAACCATGTTGCGTGTTCCCATGGTAGGGTCTAGGAGGATATTAAGATACCCTCACAGAGGTTGGTAGGTCTGAAAAGACTAAGTTAATTAAGCTACAAGTCAACGTATCTGTTGACTGTACCTGAGGCAATCTCAGGTACTCACAGTTATATAGAATTCAGGAAAAACATAGCATATAACAGTATTTGAATTTAGACAGTAACTTGGCAAGGTATACTTGCCTACTCCCTGATAGTATTGAAACCCTGATCTCACAGTCAAGTTTGGAGGTGCTTGTGACAGGGGGTCACTGGCTGAGCTGAAGATGTTTTCTGTTAAAATATACAGGGTTCGTGAATATCATGGGTATAATATAAAAGTATATATATATACTTATATACATATATGACAATATATAATATAGGATACACATATATATATAGAGTATATATGTACTTATAGATATAGTATATAATATATATAACATATATATAGATAATATATATTTATATATATATATATATATATATATATATATATATATATATATATATATATATATATATATATATATATATATATACAATAAATTGAAAGACAGTGCAGGAAATATAAATATAAATATACATATATATATATATATATATATATATATATATATATATATATATATATATATATATATATATATATATATATATATATATATATATGCTGTATTATCCAGCATTATATAGTATATAGATAATATATAGATAATATGTATACAATATATGATAAAAAGGAATTGACAGTGCAGAATGTAAATTATACACATATATATATATATATATATATATATATATATATATATATATATATATATATATATATATATATATATATATATATATATATATATGCTGTATTATCTAGCAATATATTATATAGTATATATATTTATAATAAAAGGAAAGACTGTGCAGGAATGAAATATATATATAAATAAAAATGAAAAGACATACATATATATACATATAATATATAATAGGTAATATATACATATATAGATATATATATATAGATATATATATTTTCATATATATATATATATAAAAGAAAGAAAAATGCAGGAATTAAATATATAGATATATATATATATATATATATATATATATATATATATATATATATATATATATATATATATATATATATATATGTATATACATATATATATATATATATATAAGGAAATAAAACAGAAATTAAAATATATATAATATATATACAATAGTATATATATATACTGTACACAGTATATTTAATATATATTATATATATAATAGTATATAGATAATATACATAAATACATATATATATATATATATATATATATATATATATATATATATATATATATATATATATATATATATATATACATATATACTATGTATATATATAAATAATAATATATATAAATAAATAAATAAAAAATATGAAAATGCAGAAAATATAAATACATATATACTGTATTCATACAGTATTTATATTATTAATAATAATATAATATTAATTACATATAATAATATATATAATATATATATATATATATTAATATATATAATTATATACACATATATACTTATATTATATACATATATACATGCATATAGGTATATTTAGGTATTTTTGTATAATATATGCGTATTATACCTGACAGGGTGGCAGGGGGGCCCACGGCGAGTCGCCGGCGGGAGGACGGCGGCGGAGCTGACGGCGGCCGGCCGGAGGGACGGCTGCAACGGCAGCAGCAGCTAACAGCAGCAGCAGCAGCGGGGGCTTGCGGAGGCTGCTGCGGCCAGGGTGGTGGCGGTGCAGGCGGATGGATCGTCGAAAGGGAGGGTGGCGAAGCGTCTGGTGGTGGTGGCGGAGGTTAGTGGTGGCGGGGGAGGTGGCTGGAGGCGGTCGGGATGGGGGGAGGTGGCTATGGTTGGGAGGTCGGGGGGGCACTGCGGGGTGGCTGGCGGCGGCTGGAGGCGTCGTGGGACGGTGGTGGTGGGTTGGTTCGACGGGGAATGGCGAGGCGAAGCGGGTAGGGTCGGTGGCGGAGGTGCACGGTGGCGGAGGGTGGCGTTAGGGGTGGTCGGGAGTGGTGGTGTTGGCTGTGGTGTTGGTGGCGGGTGGTTGCTGTGGGAGTTCTGGACGGCGGAGGCGGTGGCCGGAGGGGGGTGGTGGTAGTCGGAGGGAAGGGCAGGGGAGAGGCGAACAGTTCGGTGGCGGTCCGGTGGGCGGAGGGTGACCGGGGTGGTGGTGGTGGTGTGAGGTCGGAATGAGGGGGGGGGAGTGGCTGTATTTATAGGGTTTGGGGCCAATGGCAAGGTTGGTAAATAAGTAGAAGTATAGGGGTATTTAGGTCTTTTAGGGTTTTTGAGATATTTATGCAGCCATTTGTGGGTCCCACATGACACGTGGATGGTCCACATTCACCAGCCAATGAGGTGATGCCACCTCGCACTGGAAATTTGCATTAAAACCCCTAAAATTTCCTAAATTGCAAATAGGTCCCAAAATTGGTATTTTGCGTAATTACGCAATTTGTCTGATAAATTATCCTGTTCCCAGAAAATACTAAAATGCTCAGAATTGAGAGGGAAAAGCTATGGGAGGGTCCTGAGGGGGTGGGGGTGAGTCTGGGCAGGGGCAGGGCCTGGTTTCTTGGTGATACGGGTCATCGTATTTATTATTTAATAAATACTGCGCACGGTGTTCTATAATTATTTAGAGGCAGGTAGAGCCATAATTTTACTACGGTGTCAATATACTAATTGTAGTATATCCAAAGTAGAATATTATCGTATTTTTGTCTGGGTAAAACAGGTGTCTGTTGGTCCTCAATCTCTAGGGGTACAAAGATGGGCAAAGAGCAAGAAATAAAATAGAAATTAAATACAGACTTTTGTAACGATATTTGTGCGTCTCAAACGAGGCTCAAAATAAAGCATCTGAGAGTTGCACAAAATTTTGAAAAATAGTCTAACATGTCTAGGACAGGTATGTAAATTTTGTTTGGGAAAAACAGCTAGTGTAATGCCCTAATTAATCATGTGAAGTATAGGTGCACAATCAATAGGATATGTAAACAAAATAAAATTTAAAAAGTTACAAAAATTCTAATTAGGTAAAATAAATCCTAAATTACTGAAATCTGGTCGAGAGAGTTTACAATCTATCCTCCTTAGAATATTTTGTCCTCGAAATAAAAACAGACATATAATAAAATAAAAGATTGATTTGAAATATTAGGACATACCCTGGTTTGGAAATAGATGGGGGAAACGCTGTCGAATATCCTCTTCTCGTTCCCAGGTTGATTCACCTGGTGCATGATGTCTCCATGCAACACGAACTAGAGGGATAGTCTGGCCTCGCAACACCTTCTCGCTACGATCTAGGATCTCTACAGGTTCCTCCTAGTATGATAGGCTTGGGCCAACGGTGATTTCTGAATGGTCCAGTACATGACTTGGGTCTGGAATGTATCTCCTCAGCTGAGATACGTAGAAGACATCATGCACTCCTTCCAGGGTATGAGGTAGGGCTAGCTTGTAGGCAACTTCTTCGATGCGTTCTAATACATCGAAGGGTCCAATGTACCTTGGACTCAGCTTTTCTCTTCCTCCAAATCTGATAGTACCTCGAGTGGGTGAGATTTACAAGAACACATGCTCTCCCACTTGGAACTCTAGAGGTCATCGATGAACATTGGCCCAGTGCTTCTGTCTGTCTTATGCAGCTCGTAGGTGTCCTTGTATCTTTTTTACCTTCTCCACCGTACGAACAACCAGTTCTGGTCCCAAGATCTGTCTTTCGCCAACATCGCTCCAGCATACTGGGAAATGATATTTCCTGCCATACAATGCTTCAAAGGGAGCCATTTGAATGCTTGCTTGATAGCTATTGTTGTAGAAAAACTCCACCAGGTGCAAATGATCTTCCCATGATCCGCTGAAATCAAGCATGCAGCCTCTCAGCATATCTTCAAGTGTCTGGATGGTGCATTCTGATTGGCCATCTGTCTGTGGATGGTACGAGGTGCTGAACTTGAGGCGGGTACCAAGACTTTCTTGTATACTTCGCCAGAAGTAAGATGTAAACCTCGTATCTCTGTCAGACACTATGCTGACTGGTACTCCATACAGACGTACTATCTCCTTCATGTACATGTCCGCCAAGACTTCGGTAGATTGTCCGACTCTGAAAGGTAGGAAATGAGCAGCCTTTGTGAGTCTATCTACAATCACCCATACAGCATTACGACCACTGGGACTTCTTGGGACGCCCGTAACAAAGTCCATCGTAATGTGTTCCCATTTCCACTCGGGTATTGGGAGGGGTTGAAGTAGACCTGCTGATCTCTGATGTTCAGCCTTGACTTGCTGACACACCAGGCACTTTGCCACAAAGCGTGCTATCTCTCGCTTTATTCCATGCCACCAGTAGTATTGTCGTAGATCTCTGTACATCTTTGTGCCTCCAGGATGTATAGAGTATGTTGAGCTGTGAGCTTCTGATATCAGCTCCTCACGAAGTTCTCCATTTGGAACATAAAGACGTTCTCCACATCTTAGAGTCCCATCTTCGTGTATGCGGTATCCTGTCTGGATTCCAGCCTCTGTTCTTTGTCGAAGCCTCTGAAATCTTGCATCTGTTGGCAGTGCAGCCTTGATTCTTTCGACCAATGTTGATTGTAGTTGGTAGTTTAATAATTGGCCGTCAATTCCTGGCATAATGACCATTATTCCCAACTTTTTTAGATCTCTCAATAGACCTAGTTGGGTGATCATAAAGAATGCCGAGGGTCTTCTGCTTAGTGCATCAGCTACTACATTAGCCTTTCCTGGATGGTACTGCAGATCTATCTCAAAATCCGTCATCACTTCGAGCCATCGTCTTTGTCTCAGGTTTAAGTCTTTCTGAGTGTAGACATATTTCAGGCTCTTGTGATCGGTAAAAATCTCCACTCGTTCGCCGTATAGATAATGTCTCCATAGCTTCAGGGCGAAGATGACTGCGGCAAGCTCCAAGTCGTGAGTGGGGTAGTTCTTCTCATGAGTCCTCAGTTGTCTTGAGGCATAAGCTACAACCTTCACATGTTGCATTAAGACACAACCCAATCCTTTTTCGGATGCATTGCTATAGATTACGAAACCTCCGGATCCAGATGGTATGGTCAAAATGGGGGCAGTAGTCAGACGCTTCTTCAACTCATCAAAAGCTGTCTGGCATTCCTCAGACCAGATGAACTCCTGGTCCTTGCGGGTAAGACGGATAATTGGCTCCGCGATTCTTGCAAAGTTTTCTACGAACCTCCGGTAATATCCGGCAAGTCCTAGAAAGCTTCTCACCTCTGAAACGTTGGTCGGAGTTGGCCACGTCTCGACAGATGAGATCTTTGCTGGGTCTACTGAGATGCCTTTTCCTGTGATAACATGCCCAAGAAAAGCGACGCGATCAAGGAAGAACTCGCACTTGCTTAGTTTAGCATAAAGGCTCTCTCGTCTCAGCGTCTCTAGCACTAGTCTCAAGTGCTCTTCGTGCTCCTCGTGGCTCTTTGAATACACCAAGATGTCGTTGATGAAGACTACCACGAACTGGTCCAGATATTGGTGGAAGACTCTGTTCATCAGGTTCATGAATACGGCTGGTGCATTAGTCAGTCCAAACGGCATCACCAGGAACTCGTAATGACCATAACGAGTCCTGAATGTTGTCTTTGGAATATCTTCTCACCGTACTTTGACCTGATGATAGCCTGACCTCAAGTCTATCTTTGAGAATACCACAGCTCCCGTCAGTTGGTCGAACAGATCATCAATTTGCGATAAGGGGTACTTGTTTTTGATTGTCAGAGCGTTGAGGGCTCTGTAATCAATACACATCTGATATGTTTCGTCCTTCTTGGGTACAAAAAATACTGGTACTCCCCAGAGTGATGCACTAGGACGAACAAATCCCTTGATTTGCAGTTCTTCAAGTTGCAGCTTCAGCTCGTCAAGCTCCTTCTTCGCCAGTCGGTACACATTTGAGGATACCGGTGCAGCTCCGGGTATCAGCTCAATAGTGAACTCTACTTCTCTGTCATGCGGTAGGCCTGGCAATTCCTCCGGGAATACGTCTTCAAATTCTGCAACGAGTGCTGGGGGTTCTATCTCCATCGCCATGTAAGCTTTAGGAGTCTGGCCTACTCCTTGCTCGATGGTACCTCGTACGTATTCGAACTCCGGGTGTCCTGGTGGTCTAAAGATGATACTACATTTTCGGCAGTCTAGGATAGCATTGTTCTGGATTAACCAGTCCATGCCTAAGACGATGTCAAAATTTGGCATTGGGAGTACCAAAAATCGCGATCTTAGCTCTCTACTACAAACAACTATTGAACATGTTTCAATAATGTTGGTAACTGGAACAATACCTCCTCCAGTAAAAATTTTCCAGCACTTGGGTAGCGGGGAAGTGATTAGTTTGTGCATGGCTACGAAACTACTAGATATGAATGACAGGGTTACGCCAGAATCAAATAATACGGTTGTAGGTAATGTTGCAACTAAAATGGTACCTGCGATGGTTTCTCCTTCGGGTTCTTCGGCAACTTCAGCTAAAGCAAAGGCTTGTCCATGCCTTTGTCCTCCGGATTATTGTCTGGCCTTGAACTGGCTCTCCTGAGTGGCCAGAGGTGGTCCCTTCTGATATCCTCCTGGTGTGGAGGGTAGCATCTTTTGGGCAGGTGTTCCTGATTTCTGCCCATTCTGAGGAACTGTATCTCTGCGTTGCGGGCAGTCCCTAGCCATATGTTGGCTAGCCCCACATACTAGGCAGAGTCTTTTCTTCTTTCTGCAGTCATTGATATAATGCCCCTTCTTGCCACAAAAGTGACAAGTCGGGAGTTCCTTCTTCTGGTAGGGCCTTGTCGTCTGCTGCGTCTGATTTTGTGGACGACGGATAGGGCCTTCTGCCCCTTGCTGGTTTTTGGCCGAGAAGGTTGGATTAGAGCGTCTCACTCCTCGGCCAATAGCTTCTTGCACCCTTGCTTCTGCAAGAACCTCCTCATAGGAGATCCTTGACTGTGATGTCGTATACCTCTGGAGCTCGCAGGTGAGGCCGTGGTGAAATCTTTTGGCTTTCTCCAGCTCATTCGGTATCAAGATGGTACCGAATCGACTTAGTCTGCTGAACTCCGTGTCGTAGGCGTCAACAGTCATGTTTCCCTGTTCCAAATGCAGGAACTGGGAGTATAGGGCATTTTGGACTGTTGCAGGGAAGTACTTGGCATTGAAGTGCTCCAAAAATTATTCCCAAGTTTGCTCCTTGTCGATGCTACGCTCTATGGATTCCCACCAGTGATGACCATTGCCTAAGAGTTGAGCTCTTACGGCGGTCATCCACAGGTCGGGGGTAAGTTGCGAGCCTTCTAGCAGCATTTATGTATTGGAGATCCAATCTGAGATCTCCTCTGGGGATTCGTTGCCTTTAAAGGTTTTCGGGTTTATCTGACGGAAGCCTTTGACTGTGCCCACTGGTTGGACATGAGCTGGTGCTGGGGTAGTCGTTCTTTCCAAGGCCGCCATCAATGTCTGTCTCAAGGCCTCAGTCTGTTGCCACTGAGATTGTCTCAGGGCTTCAGTCTGCTGCCACTGAGTTTGCATCATAGCTTGGAGGAACTGGAACATCTGTGTTTGTCCCTCAAGCTGAGGCATCTGGGCAGAAAAGGCGGGAGGTGGAGGCAGTGGTGTCTCCGCCTGGGAGGTTTGCCCTTCATGCTGGGCTGGTGTTCCTGTCTGGGCAGGATTCTGGGGAAGGTATGGAGTCATTGGGTAGACCAACATCCTTCTCGGGGATGGGTCTCTCGGGGTGGATGGGGTTTCCTGGACATCGGGCGAGGGGTCTGTTGCTGGGTCAGTCCCATCTATCGCATGTCCTCCGGGTATGTCCATATTTCTGAAGAAAATAGAATAATTAGAAAAAGTATAAGGAATTAATGATTGATAATCAAGTAAGATGCAAAAATTTGAATGAAGTCAGAGTGGATGAGACCTAGTATTTCTATCCTATTGCAGGCTTGCTGGGCATGTCATCATACCACTAGCAATGAACTAGACCTGCATGGGCCACCACTAAAACCATGTCACGCCCCAGTCCCAAAATGTAAAAAACTAGGCCACGTGGCATTAGCCAGCTGACACGTCACTAAGGGTTTAATCCATTTTGATGGACCCAAAGGAACGTGCTACGCTGTCCTAGAATACTACAAGTCTAGTACAGGCAAGTCTATCTCATCCACAGAAAATGTCAGGAAATAGTACTGAATATATATAATGCTGAGTCTGATAATGTCATATTACACATCTTGTGGGAACAATCCACTGTCAAAATATAATAATAATACAGAAAACAAGATAGACTGAACATCGTCTATCTAACAAAACATCTCCATCGCCAAGAGAGCATATCCTAGAATCAGGTAGATTCTGATGGTGTCTCCTCTAGTTCTTCCTCGGTGGCATGCCTAGTCTCCTGTCCTAGACCATACACCGTGGGATAGAAGGCCTCGTCTAAATCTGGAAGAGAACCAGGTCCTCAGTGGGACATAGCAAGATACAGGAAAATAACATGCCAGGAATAAAAATACTGAATAAATAAATAAATACAGGGTGCTAACCATCTAAGTGAAATGCAAGTAAAGACCTTGTAGTACGCATGAGAATGTGTAGGTTTGACATATGCTGACTTAATTCACCAATCGTGTTGACCGGCTAGTATATGTGTCATATGCCCCCGGACACACGGGTAGCTCTGCAATCGACCATCTCCGAGGAGCATGGTACGAAGGATAAAAGACTCATGGAGGGGGTGTCCCATACGTCTACTAGTTATCTTTCCCGCCCAATGTAACTAATGCCAAGTCATAATTATTCCTGAGTACTCCTGACTTTAAGCTAAGCCGTGATGCACGTCACAAGTACTGGTAGCTAATCAAATACGCAGATCGCATCCCAATATGTATTGCAACCATGTTGCGTGTTCCCGTGGTAGGGTCTAGGAGGATATTAAGATACCCTCACAGAGGTTGGTAGGTCTGAAAAGACTAAGTTAATTAAGCTACAAGTCAACGTATCTGTTGACTGTACCTGAGGCAATCTCAGGTACTCACAGTTATATGGAATTCAGGAAAAACATAGCATATAACAGTATTTGAATTTAGACAGTAACTTGGCAAGGTATACTTGCCTACTCTCTGATAGTATTGAAACCCTGATCTCACAGTCAGGTTTGGAGGTGCTTGTGATAGGGGGTCACTGGCTGAGCTGGAGATGTTTTCTGTTAAAATATACAGGGTTCGTGAATATCATGGGTATAATATAAAAGTATATATATATACTTATATACATATATGACAATATATAATATAGGATACACATATATATATAGAGTATATATGTACTTATAGATATAGTATATAATATATATAACATATATATAGATAATATATATATATATATATATATATATATATATATATATATATATATATATATATATATATATATATATATATACAATAAATTGAAAGACAGTGCAGGAAATATATATATATATATATATATATATATATATATATATATATATATATATATATATATATATATATATATATATATATATATATGTTGTATTATCCAGCATTATATAGTATATAGATAATATATAGATAATATGTATACATATATATGATAAAAAGGAAATAACAGTGCAGAATGTAAATTATACATATATATATATATATATATATATATATATATATATATATATATATATATATATATGTTGTATTATCCAGCAAAATATTATATAGTATATATATTTATAATAAAAGGAAAGACTGTGCAGGAATGAAATATATATATAAATAAAAATGAAAAGACATACATATATATACATATAATATATAATAGGTAATATATACATATATAGATATATATATAGATATATATATTTTCATATATATATATATAAAAGAAAGAAAAATGCAGAAATTAAATATATAGATATATATATATATATATAATTACATATATATATATATATATATATATATATATATATATATATATATATATATATATATATATATATATATATATATATATATATATATATATATATATATATATATATATATATATATATATATATATATATATATATATATAAGGAAATAAAACAGAAATTAAAATATATATAATATATATACAATAGTATATATATACTGTACACAGTATATTTAATATATATTATATATATAATAGTATATAGATAATATACATAAATACATATATATATATATATATATATATATAAATATATATACATATATACTATGTATATATATAAATAATAATATATATAAATAAATAAAAAAATATATATGAAAATGCAGAAAATATAAATACATATATACTGTATTCATACAGTATTTATATTATTAATAATAATATAATATTAATTACATATAATAATATATATTAATATATATATATATATATTAATATATATAAATATATACACATATATACTTATATTATATACATATATACATGCATATAGGTATATTTAGGTATTTTTGTATAATACATGCGTATTATACCTGACAGGGTGGCAGGGGGGGCCCACGACGAGTCGCCGGCGGGAGGACGGCGGCGGAGCTGACGGCGGCCGGCCGAAGGGACGGCTGCAACGGCAGCAGCAGCTAACAGCAGCAGCAGCAGTGGGGGCTTGCGGAGGCTGCTGCGGCCAGGGTGGTGGCGGAGGTGGCGGTGCAGGCGGATGGATCGGCGGAGGGGAGGGTGGCGAAGCGTCTGGTGATGGTGGCGGAGGTTAGTGGTGGCGGGGGAGGTGGCTGGAGGCGGTCGGGATGGGGGAGGTGGCTATGTTTGGGAGGTCTGGGGGGCACTGCGGGGTGGCTGGCGGCGGCTGGAGGCGTCGTGGGGCGGTGGTGGTGGTAGGACTGAGCATTAATCGGTTTTAAACCGTAAACCGAACCGGACCGAACCGAATAGGCTATTCGGTTCGGTTCAAAACAGTTTCGGGTCGGATTCGGGTTTAGAAACCAATAATATCGGTTATCGGTTTCGGGTTCGGATTTTGAATTCGGTTTTGGGTTAAAACCGAAAACCGAATTACACAGTGTAAGTACCAAAATACCCTCAGTCCTAACCCTAGGTATATAATATCGTTTCTCTCTCTCTCCGCTCATTTTCTTTCTCTCCGTCTCCGCTGAGTCCGCTCCTTTCCTTCCCTTCCCTAAATTCCCTTTCCCTCAGTCCTCACTCAGATCCCTGCTGCCGCTCTCTTTTCTCTTCCGGTGACCGGTCTTCCCTTCCCTCAGTCCTCACTCAGTTCACCTCTCTTCTCCGGACCCCGCTGGTCGCCGTCGGCTGGCTGGATCTGAACTGGATCTGAAGTTCTGACTTCTCACCGCCGTCGGCTGGCTGGATCTGAACTGTATCTGAAGTTCTGACTTCTCACCGCCGTCGGCTGGCTGGATCTGATAGTCCTGCCTCTTCTCACCGCCTCTCTTCTCTGGATCTGAAGTTCTGACTTCTGAAGGCTGGATCTGAAGTTCTGAAGGCTGGATCTGAACTTCTAAGGTCTGGATCTGAACTTCTCTACCATTTTTTAAAATATTTGTCATATATTTTTTGTTTATTATTTGTTTCTCCTAACTTGTTCAAATTTGTTTTTCAGATCTACGGATCTGAACTTCTGGAGTCGGGATCTAGCAATATAGCTAGGTAATATTTTTCTCTAGCAGTATATGTCATATTTTATTTATTTCTTACATTGGATCTAAACTTCTCTACCTTTCTGGAGTCGGGATCTACGGATCTGAACTCTACCTTTCATTAAAAATATGTATTTATCTAGCAATATAGTTGGGATCTGAACTTCTGTGGCAGATCAAATGTGTGCTTGTTATATGTTATTTTTTACAGCAGTATATATTATTTTTATAGCAGTATATGATAATTTTTACAGCAGTATATGTTATTTTTCTAGCAGTATATGTTATTTTTTACATTGTGTAGATCAAATGTGTAAAAAATAACAAATTTTTAGCATGCAGCATGTTTAGATCAAATGTGTAAAAAATAATAAATGTTAGTTAATGTATTTCTGTTTATGTTTCTTATGCATGCAGCATGTTTAGATCAAATGTTTAGCATAATTATACATATTTTATTTCTGTTTCTTATTATATTTAGCATAATTATACATATTTTTTTGTTTATTTCTTATTATGCATGTTTAGATAAAATTATTCATGTTTAGATTAAATGTGTAGATCAGTAACTTGTAATACATTTCTTATATCTTATTATTTCTTATATCATATTTTATTTCTGGTTCTGAAGTATTTTCTTGAACTGTTTGTATATTGTTGAATTGTGTGCATTTTAATAATTATAGTGTACTGGTTATGAAGTAATTAGATATGCTTCATGATTAGTTATTTTGATAAAATATGCAAATTAGATATGCATGTACATGTTCTTGTAAATTAGTAATTAGATATGCTTCATGCATGTTCTTGTAATTTTTTTGTGAATTATATATGCATCTAAATGTTCTGTAAATTATATATGCATTTTAATAATTTTAGTGTACTGGTTCTGAAGTGTTTTCTTGAACTGTTTGTATATTGTTGAATTGTGTGCATTTTAATAATTATAGTGTACTGGTTATGAAGTAATTAGATATGCTTCATGATTAGTTATTTTGATAAAATGTGCAAATTAGATATGCATGTACATGTTCTTGTAAATTAGTAATTAGATATGCTTCATGCATGTTCTTATAATTTTTTTGTGAATTATATATGCATCTAAATGTTCTGTAAATTATATATGCATTTTAATAATTTTAGTGTACTGGTTCTGAAGTATTTTCTTGAACTATTTGTATATTGTTGAATTGTGTGCATTTTAATAATTATATATGCTTCATGATTAGTTATTTTGATAATTTAGTGTACTGGTTCTATAGTAATTAGATATGATAATTTAGTGTACTGGTTCTATAGTAATTAGATATGCTTCATGATTAGTTATTTTGATAAAATGTACAAATTAGATATGCATGTACATGTTCTTGTAAATTAGTAATTAGATATGCTTCATGCATGTTCTTGTAATTTTTTTGTGAATTATATATGCATCTAAATGTTCTGTAAATTATATATGCATTTTAATAATTTTAGTGTACTGGTTCTGAAGTATTTTCTTGAACTATTTGTATATTGTTGAATTGTGTGCATTTTAATAATTATAGTGTACTGGTTATGAAGTAATTAGATATGCTTCATGATTAGTTATTTTGATAAAATGTGCAAATTAGATATGCATGTACATGTTCTTGTAAATTAGTAATTAGATATGCTTCATGCATGTTCTTGTAATTTTTTTGTGAATTATATATGCATCTAAATGTTCTATAAATTATATATGCATTTTAATAATTTTAGTGTACTGGTTCTGAAGTGTTTTCTTGAACTGTTTGTATATTGTTGAATTGTGTACATTTTAATAATTATATATGCTTCATGATTAGTTATTTTGATAATTTAGTGTACTGGTTCTATAGTAATTAGATATGATAATTTAGTGTACTGGTTCTATAGTAATTAGATATGCTTCATGATTAGTTATTTTGATAAAATGTGCAAATTAGATATGCATGTACATGTTCTTGTAAATTAGTAATTAGATATGCTTCATGCATGTTCTTGTAATTTTTTTGTGAATTATATATGCATCTAAATGTTCTGTAAATTATATATGCATTTTAATAATTTTAGTGTACTGGTTCTGAAGTGTTTTCTTGAACTGTTTGTATATTGTTGAATTGTGTGCATTTTAATAATTATATATAATTTTAGTGTACTGGTTCTGAAGTGTTTTCTTGAACTGTTTGTATATTGTTGAATTGTGTGCATTTTAATAATTATATATGCTTCATGATTAGTTATTTTGATAATTTAGTGTACTGGTTCTATAGTAATTAGATATGATAATTTAGTGTACTGGTTCTATAGTAATTAGATATGCTTCATGATTAGTTATTTTGATAAAATGTGCAAATTAGATATGCATGTACATGTTCTTGTAAATTAGTAATTAGATATGCTTCATGCATGTTCTTGTAATTTTTTTGTGAATTATATATGCATCTAAATGTTCTGTAAATTATATATGCATTTTAATAATTTTAGTGTACTGGTTCTGAAGTGTTTTCTTGAACTGTTTGTATATTGTTGAATTGTGTGCATTTTAATAATTATAGTGTACTGGTTATGAAGTAATTAGATATGCTTCATGATTAGTTATTTTGATAAAATGTGCAAATTAGATATGCATATACATGTTCTTGTAAATTAGTAATTAGATATGCTTCATGCATGTTCTTGTAATTTTTTTGTGAATTATATATGCATCTAAATGTTCTGTAAATTATATATGCATTTTAATAATTTTAGTGTACTGGTTCTGAAGTGTTTTCTTGAACTGTTTGTATATTGTTGAATTGTGTGCATTTTAATAATTATATATGCTTCATGATTAGTTATTTTGATAATTTAGTGTACTGGTTCTATAGTAATTAGATATGATAATTTAGTGTACTGGTTCTATAGTAATTAGATATGCTTCATGATTAGTTATTTTGATAAAATGTGCAAATTATATATGCATGTACATGTTCTTGTAAATTAGTAATTAGATATACTTCATGCATGTTCTTGTAATTTTTTTATGAATTATATATGCATCTAAATGTTCTATAAATTATATATGCATTTTAATAATTTTAGTGTACTGGTTCTGAAGTATTTTCTTGAACTGTTTGTATATTATTGAATTGTGTGCATTTTAATAATTATATATGCTTCATGATTAGTTATTTTGATAATTTAGTGTACTGGTTCTATAGTAATTAGATATGATAATTTAGTGTACTGGTTCTATAGTAATTAGATATGCTTCATGATTAGTTATTTTGATAAAATGTGCAAATTAGATATGCATGTACATGTTCTTGTAAATTAGTAATTAGATATGCTTCATGCATGTTCTTGTAATTTTTTTGTGAATTATATATGCATTTTAATAAGACACTGCAATACTGCACATACTATTTCTGCATTCTGTGACTGTACACTGCACATACTGTTTCTGCATTTTGATTAGTAAATACTGCACACTGCAATACTACACATTTATGAGTAACCTAAGTCTGTTTCTGCATTCTGTGACTCTGTAATGGGACTATCCCTATCTGCAATCTGATTGAGACACTGCATTTAGGAGTCCAAAAGGTGTATTTATGTAGGTTGGAATTGGGTAAGGGTTAGGTAGCATAGCTATAGGTAACTTAGGTTACTCATAAATGTGTGATGTTCAATAGGTGTAGCACCAACCCAATCAATGGCAACAACTTCATATTCATGCAATGTGCGTATTTCTTAATTTTTGGACTCAATTTTGTTATTTATATTTCATATATTCAAAGTACAAATTTATTATTTTAGATGTCGCAAGAAGGTGATCATCAACCACCAACTAGTTCTCAAGCCACAAATGAGCCTCTTCCTGTATCTAATATAAATTTGAAGCTTCCGGTTACAAGAAAGCCTTCGAAGGAAAGAGCTCCGCATTGGAAAGATTTTAAAAAATTTCTTGACCCGGATGGTCGTCCAAAAGCAAGTTGTAACCATTGCGGAAAAGAATACCATTGCCATAGTAAGCTAAATGGGAGTACTAGTGTGAAAACCCACTGGAATGCATGTCCATTGAATCCAAAGAATCATGAACCTAGTCAAACAATACTCAACTTGCAATCAATTGCAAAGGGCAAGCAAATACTAACTAGTTGGAAATTTAATCAAAACGAGGTGAGAAAGGCCTTGACACATATGATTATCGTTGATGAGCTTCCTTTTCGATTTGTGGAGTGTGAGGGCTTTAAAAACTTTATTAATGTGGCGTGTCCTAGCTTTCGTATTCCGTCTAGATGGACAGTGGCTCGGGATTCTTATGATATTTACTCTATTGAAAAGAGTAAGTTCAAAACATATTTGAAAGAGTCCAAGCAAATGATTTGTCTTACAACGGATACTTGGATATCGTTACAAAAAATCAATTATATGTGTCTTACGGCACATTATATAAACGATGATTGGGAGTTGAAGAAAAAAATTATAAACTTTTGTCCAATTTCAAGTCATAAAGGTGAGGCCATAGGGAAAGCGGTAGAGAAGTGCTTGCTAGAGTGGGGTATTGATAGAATATTCACTATCACGGTAGACAATGCGAGTTCCAATGATGTTGCTATTTTATATTTAAGCAAGAAAATTCAGAATTGGGGAAATGGCATTCTACAATGCAAATATTTACACATGCGATGCATTGCACATATAATTAATCTAGTTGTGGTTGACGGCTTAAAATTGATGTCACCATCGGTTGCTCGTGTTCGAAATGCGGTGAGATATGTGAGACATTCTCCTAGTCGATTTCAAAAGTTCAAGGAGTGTGTTGAAGCCGAAAAGATACAAAGCAAAAAAATGTTGTGTCTTGATGTGAGCACCCGTTGGAACTCTACATTTTTGATGTTGAACACGGCGCAAAAGTTTGAAAGTGCTTTTGAGAGATTCGTCGGACAAGATCCATGGTTCAAACTAGAACTAGCAGAGAATGGTGGGTTTCCTACCGAGGACGATTGGGCTAATGCAAGAAGAATGTGCACTTTCTTAGAACACTTTTATGAACTAACTTTGCGTATCTCGGGATCCTTATATGTCACTTGCAATAATTTCTTTGACGAAATCACATCCATTGATATTCTTTTGCGTACTTCAAGGGAGAGTGAGGACTTTGACTTATCTCTCATGGCCGACAAAATGAGAGAAAAATATCAAAAGTATTGGGGGGACATTGAGAAAATGAATATGGTGATATTTATTGCACCAATTCTAGATCCTCGACATAAGTTGGAATACGTGGAATATGCTCTTGATCATCTCTATGGACCGGAGAAGAGCGATTCCATGAAAAAGAAAGTAAAAAGTATTGCGTACTCCATGTTCAATGAGTACAAAAACATAATCTCTTCTCAAAGTGGTGGTGTTGCTACTAATAGTGAAAGAGTTGAACCTTCTTGTGCAAATCAACCGGTGCACAACTTGTAATTGAAGAAGTTTATGAAAGCTCAATTCAAGAAACATAAGATGGAATTGGGTGGTGGTGATACTAAATCGGAGTTTGATCGATATTTAGATGAGAGCACGTTAGATGATGATGATGATGAGAGTGATGAGTTTAATATTTTGGGATGGTGGAAGCTTAATTCTCCCCGTTTTCCGATCCTTTCGAAGATGGCTCGGGATGTGTTGGCCGTTCTCATATCTACCGTGGCGTCCGAGTCCGCTTTTAGTACGGGTGGTCGTGTGCTTGATTCATATAGGAGCTCCTTGACTCCAAAAATAGTTGAAGCTCTTATTTGTTGTCAAGATTGGTTACGTAGGCCTTCTGATCGACCTATAGTATCTATTGTTGAAGAGGAGTTTGAAGACGTGTATAAAGTTGAAATGGGTAATTTTTTTATTATTTAGCATGAATTTTTTTCTAGTGTATCTATTATTGTGTGTTTTAACTTCTTAATTGTTTTAACTTTTTCATTTAGATTTGGGTAAGTTGATGGTGGAATCAATATCAACGTCAACAAGCGAGGTTTGATTAATTTTGGTCTTTAAATTTGGACTTTTGGAGGGATATTTGGGAACACAAACTTTGAGTTGGAAACTTGGAAGACAATGTGTAATATTTTTCTTGCTGTTCTCATCTTTGCTGACTTGCTATTTTCTGCTGCTATTTTCTTGCTGATCTTTGGGAACACAAACTTTTAGTTGGAAACTTGGAAACTTGGTTACTGCTGCTTTTTTCTTGCTGTTCTCATCTTTGCTGACTTGCTGTTAGTTGCTGCTTCTGCTCACTGCTGTTATTGCTTGTTATATAATATATACTACCTGTTACTTTGCTGACTTGCTGTTAGTTGCTGCTTCTGCTGACTGCTGTTATTGCTTGTTATATAATATATACTACCTGTTACTTGCTGACTTGCTGTTAGTTACTGCTGCTGCTGACTGCTGTTATTGCTTGTTATATAATATCTCCTACCTGTTACTTGCTGACTTGCTGTTAGTTACTGGCGAGGCATAAAATCCAGCCAATGGCGACAGACAATGGCGTGGCATAAAATGCAGCCATTTGGTAAATCTATGATGATAGTTTATTTACAATGGCGTGGCATAAAATGCAGCCATTTGGTAAATCTATGATGCTAGTTTATTTACAATGGCGTGGCATAAAATGCAGCCATTTGGTAAATCTATGATGCTAGTTTATTTAGTCTTTTCTTGAGAAATTTACTAACATATTACATGATAAAGTGGCAATGATGATGATGGCTTGAGAATAGGAGAACTGATACTACATGGCATCAAACAATGATGCAAAAATGAGCCTTATCTGAGCCACAATTTAGTTTTCTTCTTCTTCTTTTGATTGTGTTATCCAGGTCCTCCAGGATATGACAACTTGTTTATGAAGAGAACTATGCATTTGAACGGTTTAACCTGGGAAATCTTGTTACTAGCAACTGGTAAGGTAGTTATAAACTTATAAATACACTTTCTAAATACAGTTTGATATCTGTAGGCTGCATATATGTTTTGTATCTTTATTTCATTGTGTTGTTGTTCTTTAGGGCAAGATATGAGATTCACTGAGATGAGCACCAGTTTGAAATTGGAGGACTTAGGAATTAAATCTCAGCTGCATTTTATTGTTGTAATTTTTTTATCTAGGAGAACTGATACATCTTGATATCTGGAAACTGATACAGTTTGATGACTTGAGAAACAAGATTTCTGTACAATATTTTATTTGTTTTGTGTGTACATTTTTAAATTTTTTTGTACAATATCATAACTGGCAGTCTGGCACTGTGTGCGACTGTGTAGTCTGTCTACACTTTGTTTTGTTATAATATTTGCTTCAAATTTTTTTAATTGAAATTTGGTTTGTATATTTGATTGCCCAGGTTGGGTTTGAAGTTATTTGTTGTAAAATGGGCCTTTCAACAATATATTGGATGTGCCAAGGATAATTTTATTTGTTGGGCCGTTCAATTCGGCCATTTTGTTCGTTGTAAAATGAACCTTCCCGGCCCATTACAAAAAGGCCCATGAACCGAATAACCGAACCGTAATTTTTCGGTTCGGTTAATTTCGGTTTTGAAATTTTGCGGTTCGGTTCGGTTCTTCACTATATCGGTTCGGTTTATGTTCGGTTTTTAATATTACGGTCCGGTTTGGACCGAACCGAACCGTTGCTCACCCCTAGGTGGTGGGTTGGTTCGACGGGGAATGGCGAGGCGAAGCGGGTAGGGTCGGTGGCGGAGGTGCACGGTGGCGGAGGGTGGCGTTAGGGGTGGTCGGGAGTGGTGGTGTTGGCTGTGGTGTTGGTGGCGGGTGGTTGCTGTGGGAGTTCTGGACGGCGGAGGCGGTGGCCGGAGGGGGGTGGCGGTGGTCGGAGGGAAGGGCAGGGGAGAGGCGAACAGTTCGGTGGCGGTCCGGTGGGCGGAGGGTGACCGGGGTGGTGGTGGTGTGAGGTCGGAATGAGGGGGGGAGTAGCTGTATTTATAGGGTTTGGGGCCAATGGCAAGGTTGGTAAATAAGTAGAAGTCTAGGGGTATTTAGGTCTTTTAGGATTTTTGAGATATTTATGCAGCCATTTGTGGGTCCCACATGACACGTGGACGGTCCACATTCACCAGCCAATGAGGTGATGCTACCTCGCACTAAAAATTTGCATAAAAATCCCTGAAATTTTCTAAATTATAAATAGGTCCCAAAATTGATATTTTACGTAATTACGCAATTTGTCTGATAAATTACCCTGTTCCCAGAAAATACTAAAATGCTCAGAATTGAGAGGGAAAAGCTGTGGGAGGTCCTGAGGGGGTGGGGGTGAGTCTGGGCAGGGGCAGGGCCTGGTTTCTTGGTGATACGGGTCATCGTATTTATTATTTAATAAATACTGCGCACGGTGTTCTATAATTATTTAGAGGCAGGTAGAACCATAATTTTACTACGGTGTCAATATACTAATTGTAGTATATCTAAAGTAGAATATTATCGTATTTTTGTCTGGGTAAAACAGGTGTCTGTTGGTCCTCAATCTTTAGGGGTACAGAGATGGGCAAAGAGCAAGAAATAAAATAGGAATTAAATACAGACTTTTGTAACGATATTTGTGCGTCTCAAACGAGGCTCAAAATAAAGCATCTGAGAGTTGCACAAAATTCTGGAAAATAGTCTAACATGTCTAGGGCAGGTATGTAAATTTTGTTTGGGAAAAACAGCTAGTATAATGCTCTAATTAATCATGTGAAGTATAGGTGCATAATCAATAGGATATGTAAACAAAATAAATCCTAAATGACTGAAATCTGGTCGAGGGAGTTTACAGTAATTATCCACGCAAGCTGCGCTTATTCAGTATTCTGTACTGGCCCTTGAGGCCTATCATGAACGGATCCGCCAGAATCACCTGGCTCCGAACATTAACCACTGTAATGATCCACACTGGCTGCGCTTATTCAGTGTTCTGTGTTATATCTACACAGTTCTCTTCGGACCTTTGAAGAGATGAATAGATGCCACTGTTGCAGCTTCCTGGTTTTCATAGTATATCGGTATCACCCGAATATGTATAATAACCAAGGTAAGATCATCTAAGAGCTTTGTCACGCCCCAGTCCCAAAAATATGTAGGACTAGGACACTTAAGCATGCCAGCCGCATGGATATGGCAACTCTAATATATGGAAACCAAAACCCATACGTATGCTGTAATATAAATATCAAATCCACAAGTGGTATAAATCTATCACAAGTCACAGGGTATAATCTAAATCTCATCCATAGAAAATCATATATAAATAAATAGCCAATATCTATGAAACTAGATCTCAATACAAGGAATCTAAAGATGATAGTTGGATGAAAATAAATCCACTACCAACTCGAATATATAAGTGCAAACATAACATAAGTACATCCCCAATAATCACAAGGCTCGAAGGGCAGGCCTCCTCAAATAGAATCAACCAGTCCGGATCTGCGCTCCTGCGAATACTCATGAACACCTACACCTGGAAAGGGACCAGGTCCTCAGAGGGACGTAACAAGATACATAGAAGTAAGCCAATTTGAATACAGTAAACATGCATAATGTTTGAAAATATATAAGTACGCTGTACAAGACAATCTATATGAATGCAAATGAGGATAACTTTTTGACGTATGGGCGAGGGTAGGCTACTCGATCTAAATCTCATAACTCACACACACGTCAATGGACATCAGAAATCGACATACCGCGGGGGGTAGCGACCAGCGAAACTCCAAAAATCGATATACCGCGGGGGTAGCGACCAGCGCGACACACGCCCGTAGTGCGAGCTATATACTACGGTTTACCAGAGTGGTTAAAAGTCCATACGCCTAATGATTGTCCTCTCATGATACTAAGTGTCAAGTGTGTGTCAACATATCTAATATATAGTAATGACTGAAAAAAACTACACATGCAATGAATATACAGAAATGCAATAAATATACAGAAATATACTAAGCATGCAAAATACTGTAAGCAATTTGGCAAGGTATCTTGCCTGGTAAGAAAGCTACAAAGTGTAACGTCCAGAAGTCCACACACAGGATCAGAAGCTATGGCCTCAGAACAAATATCCTTGGATGCTGAAATAGACATCACCAACGTTCCCAGAATAAGAAAAATAGATAGAAAGTACTTTTCTTTCGTCCAAATTTGGACACAGGGGCAAAACGGTAATTTTGGGTCAAAGTGGACTCCACATGTGGGCCACTTTGCACCAAAAAGCGTGCCAAGGGTAAAGGTCTCTAAATGGGACAAATTATAGGTCAAACAAATTCTAAATGTCAACATGAACTCAACGGTATGTCCAAATGTGTATTCCGGTGAGCCGAATACAATTTTGCCCAAAAAGTCAACCGTGGGGCCCGCCAATTGGCGACTTGGTCAACTGTCTCAGAATTGCGTAAAAATTGGGTCACATGACCAGCATAAAAGAAGATCTCCATTAAAGGAAGATTGGACAATGGGAATATTTTTATAAAGGTACGGAGCGAAGTCTGCATTTCTTGCTAGTTTTTCTCCCAGTCTCGGAATAAGCCTTTTAAACAGTCGATCTTTTCCTGCCTGCTTTTCTTTCTTTTGTCAATCGGTTTCAGTCCCTTTACTAGGAGAAGTCAAATAGATATAGCAGGCTCTGTTTCCGACAGATGCAGATTCAGAATTGGATCAGTGAAAGGGAGCGAGATATATCGAAGTGAGGCGACCGAAGGCGCCCAAAAAAATTCTAACTTGTGATAATAGATCGGAATTGCAGAAGGATGTTTGGCAAATATTTAAAAGACATCGCTGTTAAGCCCTCATAGAGGGTTTTTTCGAATATTTATTCATTTTCTTTTCCTCATGAAGATCATGTGGCCGATACCTAGGATAGCGGGCAAGTGAGTACAGGAACAGACCCATAGCATAGAAAGAGGGAAATCAGCATGTAGGTCTCAACGAGCCTTACCAGAGCGCAGAGAGGGAACGGACCCCATGGAAGAGAAGCAAATGAAACGCTTTCATAAAAATTCTCGTAGAATCGAGAATGAAGTTTTCATTCTATACATGCCAGATCATGAATTAGGGCGCCACCTACATTGAAGTCATTTACGGAGACGGTAATGTATAAGGGTGCTGCCCTTAACTCTGGAGGTGCGAGCTCGGACTCCGCAAAAGAGATCGAAAGACCAAGGAAAGGAAGAAGAATGCACCAAAATGAAGGCGCCCGAAGGCGAGCGCTAGTGAGGTTCTCGCTAAAATGAAGAAAGGCTCAGAAAGAAGTATGGTGCTTTAGCCGTTGATCAAGGACCAGACAGACAGAAAGAATGAAATGATAGGTGAAAGAAAGGGATGTATTAAACCAACGAGAGAGGCGAACGAAGTGAGTCTTGCTCACCCGAAATCGGAAAATGGTATTCCACTAATGCAATGAGTTAGAGAGTAAGCCATTAGGCGTCATAACGGATTCCCTCCGTATTGGATGGGAGGAGATGCTTTCTCAGCCCCTCCCAATCGGGTTGCCTTCCCGGGTCTCGTCGGTGTTGCCTGTAGGTCGTGATGTGCCTCGAGATGGCCGTCTCCTGTCCCCCTGCTGGTGGGGAATCTGCCCCCGGGTCGTCGCTCCCACGAGTCCAATGACATAAGTTTCGTCGCATTCTGACGAGCGTGCACAAAATGCACAGGGCTTTCGCAAAAGTTGCGACACGGAGATTGTCCGCGGATACGGGCTGATTCCGACGCGCACACGCGTCCGAATCAATTTTCGTGAACTCTCACGTATCCGGGTACACTGCGTGCACCTTTTGGTATACTTGGTACACGACGGAGCGGTCCCGTTTGGCGGGGCGCGCTCCGTTTCACAATTTTTGAAAATCTGGAAAAAGTGGGTTTTTAGGGTTTTCCAACGAATTTAATTCTACATACAACAGTTAACAATTTAATATAATTTATAGAAATTAAACTAGATAAAGTAGTCTCCGCATACCAAAAATAAAAATCGAATTCGGATCTCTGTGGTGGGAGATACGAGCCCGGGAACATAGGTAGTCACCGTGTTTTCTGCGATACCCAAAAGTTATCTTTTTCCATCAACTTGGACGCTGTTTTCGCCTAGGGTTACGCGCTGTTCGAGGTCAACTATGATACATATATTGAAGAGGGTTAAGTGGTGAACGTACCAGTGAAGACGGGGTCGAGTTTGGTTTAGCGAGGTGACGAAAAACAGGACTGGAACACAGGTAAGTATCTGTAACTTTCTGCAGCGCGCGTGGTGGTGTGCGTCACGCGATCGTCGGGGTCGGTTTCCGACGAATGGACGCGGTGGCTCGACGGTCGGCGGTGTTTAGATGGTAAGGGAGGGATGAGAGTTTAGGTTTAGGGTTTTGGGTTGAAGGGATGTATATATATAGAAAAGAGAGGGAGAGAGATCGCGGGGGGGGGGGGGGGGCGGTTTGCTGCAGCCGCGCGGTTGTGAAATAAAAGGGGGCTGCTGCTGCTGTTTGATATTCATATTGGTGAACGCGGGTTAGGATATACTAACGGGTTGGGGTAGATTAGGATCCGTTTAGAATCCATTAGGATTTTCTATTTGTTTTCTTTCTTTCTTTTTCTTTTTCTTTTTCTTTTCCTTTTTCATTTCTTTAATATATATATATATATATATATATATATATATATATATATATATATATATATACATACATATAAAAAAAATCTAGAATTTGTATTAATGCATACCATTAAGCTAGCAACTGCCCAAAGGGTCTCCTACATGAAATAAATTAGAAAAAATTCCTAATGGCTCCATAAATCCCCTAAGTGCACGAACACCTAGAATAAAAATTAAATAAAATCTATTTCTCCTATTTAGATCATAATTACTACAATTAAATTAATAATTAATAAAAAAAGGATAATTACGGTTTTTAGGATTATGGATTTTATATTCTACCCAACTTATAAAAATTTTGTCCTCTAAATTAAAACTAAGCCACAGTAGAAAGTCAATGATGGTATAAGATTTGCATTGTTTAAAATGCAAGGCTAAGTTTTAAATGAGGGGCGATGTTGCGCGACCAAAATGTAGCACAAGAGAGCTTTAATTATAAGTTGCACAAAGGTCAGAATGGAAGATGGGCACGTCTAGGATAAGGGTGTGGAATTTGTAGGAATGCAGTGGCTAGTGTAGTGCTCCAATTATCGAAGCGCGGTAAGGTGCGCTAAGTGATATAATTATTGCAAAATTAAATAAAAATACCATGTTCTATTTCTAACTGGATTCAATCTAGCCTTAGTCTCACTATCTCAGCCAAGTAGGTCTAATTTTGGGTGAGGGTTTTACAATCTACCCAACTTAAAATTTATCCATCTATCACCTAAGGCTATACATCTAGGAAAACTATTCCTCAAATTATTTAATCATGTTATTCAATCCTCAAAGTTTTAACACCAAATATATCACCTATGATATGCCCTTAATCAATTATAAAAGAGAGTCACTAAGTCATGTGATTAGCCTTATGGGGTATATCTAGTACTATCAGTGTGTCAACTTATACCAGCAAGAGGTTTCGTCTTTCCGAAATAAGGGAAGACGGAGAGCAATAATAAAGAATCCAAGGTGAAGGTGATAGAATACAAGTACGAGGTTCAAAGAGATTAAAGAATTCAAAAAGAGAGTTGTCAGGGCAGTTGTGGATTGAAATCTTATTTTGGTAATTTCCTATTTACATGCTCGTACCAGTACAGTTATATAACCGATACGATATGTCAGACATGTCTTGGGGCAAGTATATTCGTCTACTACCATATATCTCAATCCACGTAAAGTAGTCATGCGAAGAGCGAACCAAGCGCAATAAGGTTAGCTAGACCTTAATACACCAATTTTGATTAGGTAATTGTATCATTGTGTGCACCCAATAATACATATGTCATGAGCAAGCTCGATAAAAGAATAAGCTTGCAAAAACTAGGCTATAATAGCAGCATAAGTCAAGGTAGTATAGAAAATATAAGTACGCTAGATTATGATGAGAAAAGTTATAAAATAATCCAAGTTCACAAAGAAGATACGACTCTTACAATCTCTACAGTTGTCATACTAACTCCTTGTCTAAGTCGATAGTCGACCAAATAGAGGTATGGGCTTCTAAGTTCTACAGTCTGATGAAACATTATCTTCTTATGCTAGCATACAGTTAATGTCATTCAGGTACACTTCAATAATATGTCAAAAGACTATGTGATACTAGGTTGTGAGACATATTATCCAACTTATAACAATAAACTAATACTGTAATTGTCTTAAGGATACCGTAGAAACTCCTATTAAGGTCTACGAGAAGGGGTCTTGGTACTTATTAGGGTATCCTCTTACATTACATAGGTCATGGTCGTCTTAAGTCTTAGTCATAGCACTTATAGAGCAAGTATCAATAGTAAGAATATAAAGTTACTGGCCTTAAGTGGAAAAAGAGATATAACTTGTATTGAGGTGTGGTACAGGTTACGCAATTTGAAAACTAAGGGATAATCATCAGGTCGCAATCCACAAAATAACTTAAAACTATCAAGTTCTAACTACCAAGCACAGAAATTCAAAATTTCAAAATTACAACTATAATCCTAGCAGGCTATATATCCTAATCATAGAATAAAATCACTCGGTCTATAATCAGAGAGGTTTAGGTGGCACAAATTGAAAGATGAATGAAAGAAATTTAGTCGTCTCACTAATAGCGAGCGCTAAGGGTTCAGAGGAACAAGTCATAAAACTAAATAGAAAGATTATATATAATGTCATAGTTTTCTAAGGGAAGATGCTATGATAATCTCTGTGTTTGAGGTACGATAAAAAAAATATTCTATGCATTTCTCTTGGCTTTCTAAGGTACTGTCTGCTACTATTAAGACAAAATCTAAATTTATAGTTCTCTAGTACTATCTCACCACGAAAAGCTAGATTAGTCATAATACCGAACCTTGGATTTCTATTGGTTCATCAATACTAAAGTCAAATATTATGGTAAAATCTCTAACTAACTCTAGTAGTATTTATACTACTCTTTAAGTCTTCATAATACATCAAGGGGTAATGGTAAACCAGTCTATAGATAAGGAATTCTATGGTTCCCTAGATGTTCTAAACTTAGTGGTGTGTCAACACCCTAGTTGTACTCTTAATAGGAAGGTTACCCTACTTATCATCTAACAACAGGGACTTCTATATTCTAGGAGGGGCCATACTCAAGGAACTATTAGGAAAGTACATGAATCAAGTATGATGCAACTATTAAAATAGAACAGATTGGAAGAACGCGAGTCATTGTCAATAGTGGATGAGATCCTATATTCTGATCCTATTTGTAGGCTTGCTCGGTACAGCAACATAACCGAGACAATATACTCTCGACCTGCATGGGCCACCACAAAAATATGTCACGTCCCAGTCCCATAAATACGTAGGACTATGACACATAAGCATGCCAGCCGCATGGATATGGCAACTCTAATATATGGAAACCAAAACCCATACGTACGCTGTAATATGAATATCAAATCCACAAGTGGTATAAATCTATCACAAGTCACAGGGTATAATCTAAATCTCATCCACAGAAAATTATATATAAATAAATAGCCAATATCTATGAAACTAGATCTCAATACAAAGAATCTAAAGATGATAGTTGGATGGAAACAAATCCACTACCAACTCGAATACATAAGTGCAAACATAACATAAGTACATCCCCAATAATCACGAGGCTCGAAGGGCAGGCCTCCTCAAATAGAATCAACCAGTCCGGATCTGCGCTCCTGCGAATACTCATGAACATCTACACCTGGAAAGGGACCGGGTCCTCGGAGGGACGTAACAAGATACATAGAAGCAAGGCAATTTGAATACAGTAAACATGCATAATATTTGAAAGTATATAAGTACGCTGTACAAGACAATCTATATGAATGCAAATGAGGACAATTTTTCGACGTATGGGCGAGGGTAGGCTACTCGATGTAAATCTCACAACTCACACACACGTCAATGGACATCAGAAATCAACATACCGCGAGGGTAGCGACCAGCGAGACTCCAGAAATTGACATACCGCGGGGGTAGTGACCAACGTGACACACGTCCGTAGTGTGAACTATATACTACGGTTTACCATAGTGGTTAAAAGCTCATACGCCTAATGATTGTCCTCTCATGATACTAAGTGTCAAGTGTGTGTCAACATATCTAATATATAGTAATGACTGAAAGAAACTACACATAAAATGAATATACAGAAATACAATAAATATACAGAAATATACTAAGCATACAAAATACTGTAAGTAATTTGGCAAGGTATCTTGCCTGGTAAGAAAGCTGCAAAGTGTAACGTCCAGAAGTCCACACACAGGATCAGAAGCTATGGCCTCAGAACAAATATCTCCGAATGCTGAAATAGACATCACCAACGTTCCCAAAATAAGCAAAATAGCTAGAAAGCACTTCCCTTTCATCCAAATTTGGACACAGGGGCAAAACGATAATTTTGGGTCAAAGTGGACTCCACATGTGGGCCACTTTGCACCAAAAAGCGTGCCAAGGATAAAGGTCTCTAAATGGGACAAATTATAAGTCAAACAAACTTTAAATATTGGCACGAACTCAACGGTATGTCCAAATATGGATTCCGGTGAGCCGAACACAATTTTGCCCAAAAAGTCAACCGTGGGGCCCGCCAATTGGTGACTTGGTCAAGTGTCTCAGAATTGCGTAAAAATTGGGTCACAGGATCAGCGCGTTACCACGAGTCCAATAGCGTAAGTTTTGTCGTATTCTGACGAGCGTGCACAAAATACGCAGGGCTTTCACAAAAGTTGTGATACGAAGATTGTCCGCGGATACGGGCTGATTCCGACGTGCACACGCGTCCGAATCAGTTTTCGCGAACTCTCACGTGTCCGGATATACTGCGTACATCTTTTGGTACACTTGGTACACGATGGGGCGGTCCCGTTTGGCGGGGCGCGCTCCGTTTCGCAATTTTTGGAAATCTAGAAATAGTGGGTTTTTAGGGTTTTTCAACGAATTTAATTCTACATACAGCAGTTAACAATTTAATGTAATTTACAGAAATTAAATTAGGTCAAGTGGTCTTCGCATACCAAAAAGAAAAATCAAATTCGAATATTTGTGGTGGGAGATACGAACTCGGGAACATAGGTAGTCACCGCAGTTTCCTGCGATACCCAAAAGTTGTCTTTTTCTGTCAACTTGGACGCTGTTTTCGCCTAGGATTATGCGTTGTTCGAGGTCAACTATTATACATATATTGAAGAGTGTTAAGTGGTGAACGTATCGGTGAAGACAGGGTCGAGTTTGGTTCAGCGAGGTGACAGAAAACAGGGCTGGAACACAGGTAAGTATCTGTAACTTTCTGCAGCGCGCGGGGTGGTGTGCGTCACGCGGTCGTCGGGGTCGGTTTTCGACGGCTGGACGTGGTGGCTCGGCGGTCTCGCTGGCGGTCAGCGATGTTTGGATGGTAAGGGAGGGATGAGAGTTTAGGTTTTGGGTTTTGGGTTGAAGGGATGTATATATATATATAGGAAAGAGAGGGAGAGAGATCGCGGGGGGGGGGGGGGGAGGGCGGATTGCTGCAGCCGCGCGGTTGTGAAATAAAAGGGGGCTGCTGCTGCTATTTGGTATTCATATTGGTGAACGCGGGTTAGGATAGACTAACGGATTGGGGTATATTAGGATCCGTTTAGAATCCATTAGGATTTTCTATTTGTTTTCTTTCTTTTTCTTTTTCTTTTTCTTTTCCTTTTCCTTTTTCATTTCTTTTATATATATATATATATATATATATATATATATATATATATATATATACGCATATAAAAATCTAGAATTTGTATTAATGCATACCATTAAGCTAGCAACTGCCCAAAGGGTCTCCTACATGAAATAAATTAGAAAAAATTTCTAATGGCTCCATAAATCCCCTAAGTGCACGAACACCTAGAATAAAAATTAAATAAAATCTATTTCTCCTAATTGGCTCATAATTACTACAGTTAAATTAATAATTAATAAAAAAAGGATAATTACGATTTTTAGGATTAGGGATTTTACAAGCTTCTAGAGCCATCATGCTTAATATGCTGCAGCTGATAGTGCATAAAAGTCTGAGAGTAAAGACTGCTTCTTTGACTTTCATGATATAACATCATCACCCCTGGAGAAGTCATGTCCTCCTGTGGATCTTTCACTCTTCTTTCCTAAGCACAAACTGGCATCACTGAAGCCTTCCATCATATCTGGATAACTGATGTAGTACAGGATATATCATTGAGTCCACTTAAGAATTCTGATGACTCTCTTCACAGCTTCCAACATTCAACAACACACATACTAGTCGTGAACTGACTCAGTATCCCTACAACGAGAGCTATATCATGCCTGGTGGTACTCGCAACTTGAATCATGCACCTGATGATGCTCGATTACACCAACTGTCTGATGCTTTCCCTTGGATTAGGCTTTTTCATCTTCATGTTACATCTGAGGAGTATCGACCCTAATACCCAAAGCGTGTGACCAATCTTCTTATGCAGAGAGCTTGTAACTGAGCAAGCCCACATGGCGTCCAGATTATCTTATATCCTTAGGATGATATTCCTATGTCCTGAGTCTGGACAAAAGGACATCTTTTTTCTAGTGACACTTCTAAATCAACAGCTAGAATTTAGCAAGTTGTCCACATAGATATAAAAGATGACTCTTTTTTTATCAGCGAACTTTGTGTACACACACTTGTCTGTCTTTCTGATCCTGTGACAACTTTGACTAGATAAATTATTAAACTTCTGCTGCCACATCCTGGGATTTGCTTCAAGTCATATTTGAGATATCCCCAACCCGCAGACTGTCTTCAAACCTAAATGACAATAATTTTGACTGTTTGTCTGTGAATCTCTCATGAATGTCTTCCTATAAGACTTATTGTCTTTCCTTCATCTAATAAACAATCAGCTTATGAATAACAGCTACGGAAATCATCATCCTAATATATGACACTTCAACGAGGTGCCAGAAAACTCGGTCCCCTGTATCTGAGAAAATCCCTAGGCTACAAGCCTAGTCTTGAATTCAACTGTTCTCTCTGCTTTTATTTTCTTCTACTGAAGATATATAAGCATCTGATAGGTTTAGCTCATTCAAGCAGATTGATCAACATCCAAGTGTTGTTATGGGGTCAACCTCTTCATGGACTACCTCCTTCCAGCAGACTGAGTCCCTGGTCTTCATTGCCTCATCATTGGTAAGTGGTACGACCTCTACATGATAGGTGATACGATCATCTTTGGTCCTTCAACCTCCTGAATCTTTTAGCTGACTACTCTTCGAGTTCTGGTTCAAATGTTGTCTCTTAAAAGATAACTCCTTCCTAGACTACGTCTTCTTCTACAGAAGTGCCAACAACTCTGGCTGATACGGTCCTCCGAAAAACTCCACAATTGAACGATATTCATGTTGATATAACTTTGAACCCGAGTTACATTAGAAGTGAAGAACGGTAATAAGGACATGACCGTAAGTGAAACCTTCTTCCATAGACTATCTGGAAGGCCATTTGTACAATAATATATAAATTATCATTACTGTCAACTGCTGGTCCTTCCTATCTGTACCTTCAATGGACTGGGAGAGTACGAAGATATCATTCCATAGTTAATTCCATGTTCTAGGCTGAACGATACGAATCCAAAAAATGATGCATGTTCCATAGTCAATTCCATGTTCTAAGCTAAATGATGCGAATTCAAAGAACGATGCATGTTCCATAGTCAATTCCAAATTCTAGTTTGAACGTTGCAAATCCAAAGAACGATGCCCTTCATCTAGATAACTTCTGAGTCTATTGAGTTATAGGCCGATATGACGCTCAGCTCCAAACTTGAAGTTCCTGAGGTTCTCGAACGCTTCATTCTTCGATTATGAGAAGATATGCGAACGCGCTTCCCAAGAAATCGTTGAAGAAAAAAGTGATAAACTTTATCCCGACCCTTTGTGGAGAATAGAAGTCACAGATACCTGAGCGCACCAGCTCCATAGGATCTGTACTTGTAGTCATCCGTCTAAACGACTTCCTGACTATCTATGTCTGAACATAGCCATCACGTCTCTCCACCTTCTTACCCCCACATCTTGGAGATACCCCTGAACTAGAAATATTTGTTAGAAAATACATGTCTTAGTCAGATGCGTCATAACTCAATAAGAGCAATCTCTTCCTCAAGTCGGAAGTCCAAAATCATAATCTTGATCCCTAGATCTTCTGCTTGAAACTTGTTCTCCATAGAGATCTTCTTCTTAGATAAAGCTCTTCTTTGGTGAACAGCCCTTTCCAGAGCATGTGTGTCCAGATGCACCAGTGTCTATCTACCAGTCAGTAACCACGCTTGATGACTCAACCTGCACAATTATAACAACTAAGTTAAGTAATCAAAGGAACCAAGTTTAGTTATACCTTGCTATATAGGTTTGAATTGGTTCTGCTTTCAAGCTCCAATTCCAGCCATGCGGCAAGTCCTGTCTAGTGCAATGACTTTTATGCACCTAGGCCACCATGCGCTAATCTTGCCATGCGTAGAGATGACCATGCACATAAGATACTATGCAGCCAGCTCTGCCATGCACCAAGACCTTCAATGCGCTTCCATGCGGCAAGAGCCTTCATGCGCAAAGAGACTGCCATGCGGTAAGAAACTGTCATGCGGCAAAAGACTGCCAAGCGGCCAGAAACTGCCATGCAACAAGAAACTTCCATGCGACAAGAGTCTTCTATGCGGCAAGAGTCTTACCAACCGCCAAGAACTGTCTTACGCAATGTCCTTTCATGCGCAAACTCTGCAATTCTTGGTTATCTTGTAATCTTCCTTCCAACTGGAATGCGTGTCCTTCAAATGCTAACTCCTCCATCCTGAGAAATGGTAGGTTCCGACAACTCACGTTCAATATTTTGACAAAGGATTCCTTCTTTCATCCAAATGTTCGAAGTGAATCCCGTTAATCTTCTCAAGTTTGTAAAAACTTGTTGCCGAGAAGATTTGATCGGATATTCTACCTCTTTCTTCGCATCTTGCTTTGAGATTGTTAGTCCCGAGGAGAATCAAAGATGGTAGAATATGGGCCATATCAGAGCTACTAACAAGATTCGAAGGTCCACTCTCTACTGTAACCCAAGTTGTCGTCGAGATCAGAGATTCATACAAGAGTTCCTCATATGATATATCTCGATTCCAACGAAGCATGAACCAAGAACATGTTACAAACAAACTCCGAAGATAATGAAGATTACAACAAGCAACAAGAAATCATTATTCTATTTACGTTCACAGAAGCTACAATGAGAAAGAACAAAGCACAGGAAAGGCTGAAGAAAAGCTCCTTGCTGGGGTGGTCAAAACCACCGTTGCTAAAAGTAAGATTCGTTGTATAGACTGTCACGCCCCGATCCCGTGGAATCGTTAGTCGTCCCCCGGGCGTGACCGCCGTGCGGGCCTAGGTTGCGCACCGCACAAGGCTAAGTATTTTTGTTTCGCATAGCGAGCACATATTCAGAGTACGCAGATAATTGAAACACATATTGAAACATGGAAAAGTTCTCTTTTATTGATAATATAAACATCTATTACAAACTCCTTGAACTGAGTCATAAGGATTGCCTCTATGGGCTTACAAAAGTATTGACACAAAATGAGATAGCAGTCCTGTACATTACATCCTTACTAAACTCAAAATATAAGACCTTGCGTCGGAACGACTGCTTTGCCACGAAGTTGCATGGTTGCTTGGTGGCTAGCTTCTAACTTCAAAATGCTTCTTCTTCTTCAAAATGCTTCAAAGGTTGGCACGGTCGAGGCGTGCCTACAGCTGGACTGGATTGGGGGTTTGTCTCCTGCTCCTCGCTCGGCTCTCCTTAGCGCGGGGAACCTGTTTCAACGAGGGTCAGTACATCGAAACGTACTGGTGAAGGCAAGCTATCCCAACTATACCAATCAACACGTTGTTTTAATGAAGTATGCATATTTGTGGGTTTCTATCTTGCCTTAGTTTATTTTACAGCAAGACATATATATAGAATCATTGAAATAACTCGCCACCGTTCGGTGACATTTACCTGCCCGTCTGAACCACCTGCATAATACTTACCTTGCCTTCCCTGCCAAGAAGACACAAGTTAGTAGCAACAGGTTTAAATATACAAGGGGGATCACTGGCACGTTGCCATAATGGACGGGCTAGTCTCAGTACGGAGTGCCGTGCGACGCATAGATCAGGACGTCCCAAGACATTCCGTCCTATAGCAGGCGACTATCATGAGTTCCGTCCGGATCGGACCGATGCCGGTGCCCCAGCGACCGTCCGCAGGAACTAAGACCTTGTGCACAAGTTGTCCGTGATCAACGCAGTACACTAAGTTAGCATCGAGGCAAATCAGGGCGTATCAGGAGCATGGCAGTAACAGGCAAGATTTATTTTAGCATAGTCTTCCTGTTGGGTTATTGCTTTGAAAATGAGTTCTATACATAGCACAGTTTTAAGAAGAAATATACATTCTAACTTATATTTATGCATATGATGAACATTCCAAACGAGCAAGCATATAAGTAAGTAACCGTTCACAGGTTTCGTTGACAAGCAATATTTCCCAAGTCTATTCCCTTATTATCTTGATATCTTTTAGTTATTTACTTGGTATCGTTTGATCGGGCAAAGCACGAACACAAGATTTAGATGTGAAGACTAGCAAGTAGGGCTAGCTAATCGGGTTGGTAGCCACTCACTTTGGTAGTTGGAAGGAAAAGGAAAGAAGTGCTTTAGGAGTCCGCTCGAGCGACGACTATAGCTGGTTCACCTGTATTGACACGAACAGCTGATCAGTACTTCTTCCTCTATTTCCCTTATCGGAATTGAAGTGCAGTCCTAAGAACGAAAGCAATGAAATCCATCGAAACCGTTCAAGAAAACCCAAGCAAATCCGAAAACCAACTCAAGGCACGAAAGCAACAAGCGACAGCAAAAACTAGGCAACAAAGAATGCAGCGGAGAGGTCCCTCCTGACTCTGCCGCTAAGTCGATCCTTGGGGCACGGTCCACTGAATATAGGAATCGATTTCGAAGAGACAAATCCATAACGAGGATGAGTTCTTGATTCAATCTATCCCGATCGAACGATACCGTCTAGTATTTCTTAGCCGCGCTCCCCGAATAGGGGGAACGGGGCACCACATCCTACCCAACTAATTGGAAGTTTTGTCCCGAAACTTAAGGAATAAAACCTACCACTAGGAAATAATGAGGGGAACCGTTCCCTCATATCGGATTCGAGCTCCCAAGTAGATTCTTCGACAGAGTGATTCCGCCAAAGCATGCGCACTAGAGGAACCGAACGGGTCCGAAGCAGCTTTTCTTTTCTATCCAAAATTTGTACCGGTTGTTCTACATACGTCAAGTCGGGCTGAAGGTTCAGTTGTCCCAGGTCTACCACGTGGCTTGGATCGTACACATATTTTCTAAGTTGGGAAACATGGAATATATCATGTACGTCAGCTAGGGATGGTGGTAGGGCGATCTGATAAGCAACTGAAGCAACCCGCTTTAGTATTTCGAACGGGCCGACAAATCGTGGACTTAGCTTTCCCTTCGCTCTGAACCTGCTGACCCCTCGCATGGGCGAGACCTTGAGGAATACCCGGTCACCTACTTGAAACTTTAGCGGTCTCCGATGGACATTCGCATAGCTCTTCTGACGACTTTGAGCTATCTTTAATCTGTCCCGAATCAGCCGAACCTTCTGGACGGTCTGCTCCACGAGCTCAGGGCCAAGTACTTGCCGCTCCCCGACTTCGTCCCAACAGATAGGAGATCTATACTTCCGCCCATATAATGCCTTATACGGCGCCATTTGAATGCTTGATTGATAACTATTATTGTAAGCAAATTCGGCTAGAGGTAGATGAAGGTCCCAACTAGTCTTCGTGTCCAAGGCGTAGAGTCGCAGCATGTCTTCGAGGATCTGGTTGACGCGCTCTGTTTGGCCATCGGTCTGTGGATGGTAGGCGGATCTGAATTTCAACTTCGTCCCCATTGCTGACTGCAGGCTTCCCCAGAAACGTGATATGAATCGACCATCTCGATCGGAGACTATGGTTACGGGCACGCCGTGGAGTCGGACGATTTCGTTGAGATATATCTGAGCCAGGCGGTCGGCACTCCAAGTAGATTTGATAGGCAGAAAGTGAGCTGACTTGGTGAGTCGATCGACGATAACCCAGACTGTATCATATCCCCGTTGCGTCCTCGGCAAGCCAACAATAAAGTCCATCGTTATATCATCCCATTTCCACTCCGGAATAGCAAGGTTCTGAAGCTCTCCGCCTAGTTTCTGGTGTTCGGCCTTTACTCGTTGACAAGCCATGCAATGCGACACAAACTGCGCCACATCCCGTTTTAAGCCGTGCCACCAAAACGTCGTGCGAAGATCCCGATACATCTTAGTGCTACCCGGATGAGAAGTATAACTAGCATAGTGAGCTTCCGTGAGTATCTCTTGTCTGAGGGCCGCGTCGTTCGGAACACATAGTCTTCCCTTTACTCGAAGCATCCCATCCGTGCTTACCGCAAAGTCGGACGCCTTTCCTGCCAAGATAAGGGCATGTATCTTCTGCAGGAACGGGTCGTCCTTCTGAGCGGCCTTCACTTTGTGTAACAAGTCGGGCTCGAGGCGCAGTTGAGCTACTTGCGCCCACTTCTTATATCTTATTTTCAGTGTAATACCCAGTGATTCAAGATCTCGGCACAGTCTATCATCAATAACCAAACTCCCTACAAACACTCGACTCAACGCGTCAGCTACTACGTTTCCCTTTCCAGGCGTGTATCTGATCGTGAGATCGAAGTCGCTGAGGAGTTCAAGCCATCGCCGCTGCCGAAGATTCAAATTCTTTTGAGTGTACAAGTATTTCAGGCTCTTATGGTCCGTATAGATTTTATACGGCACGCCATAAAGATAGTGACGCCACATCTTCAATGCAAACACTACCGCGGCAAGTTCGAGATCATGCGTTGGATAATTCTGTTCGTGTGGCTTTAGCTGTCTAGAAGCGTAGGCTATCACCTTGTCGCGCTGTATTAGAACACATCCTAGACCCTTTCCCGAGGCATCACTATATATTTTAAAGTCATCCGGTCCGTTCGGCAGAGTGAGAATTGGGGCAGAGATGAGGCGCTGCTTTAACTCCGTAAACGAAGCTTCACAGTCCTCTGTCCAAGTAAACTTCGCACCCTTTCGTGTCAACTGAGTCAAGGGCGAAGCAATCCTAGCAAAATTTTGTATAAATCTCCGGTAGTACCCTGCCAGACCAAGGAAACTTCGGATGTCGCTAGCTGACTCCGGTCGTTTCCACTGCGTGATTGCTTCTATCTTCTTCGGATCAACTGAGATGCCTTCCGAGGAGATGATATGCCCCAAAAACGAGATATTGTCCAACCAAAATTCTGATTTGCTTAATTTGGCATACAACTTGTGGTCTCGAAGGGTTTGCAGCACCATCCGCAGGTGTCCTGCGTGCTCATCCCTAGTCTTCGAGTACACTAAGATGTCATCGATAAACACCACCACGAATTTATCGATGAAGGGCCTAAAGACACGGTTCATCATATCCATGAATGCAGCAGGAGCATTCATCAGTCCAAACGGCATCACGGAAAACTCGTAATGGCCGTAGCGGGTTCTGAAAGCAGTCTTGGGCACGTCTTCTGGCTTAATCTTCAGCTGGTGGTAACCCGAGCGAAGATCAATTTTAGAAAACACCGTTGCCCCTTGTAACTGATCAAACAAGTCATCTATCCGTGGCAGAGGATATTTGTTCCTGATTGTGACTTTGTTTAATTCCCTATAGTCTATGCAGAGACGTAGAGTTCCGTCCTTTTTCTTCACAAAGAGCACGGGAGCGCCCCAAGGAGACACGCTCGGACGGATGAACCCGCGATCAAGTAATTCCTGGAGTTGGCGCTTTAATTCATTCAGCTCTGCAGGTGCCATTCTGTACGGAGGCTTGGAAATTGGCTGTGTATTTGGAAATGTGTCGATAGTGAATTCAATCTCTCGGTCTGGCGGCATACCGGGTAGTTCGCTCGGGAACACATCGGGGAACTCTGCCTCAACGGAAGTTGACTCGACGTTTGCGTAGTCCTGCCGTGTGTCCCGAACCGATGCTAAGAATCCCTCGCAGCCTGTATAGAGCATTCGCCGAGCAGATTTTGCCAAAATCACCATGCAGGCCCTGGTCGCATTGTTCGCTGGACTACTGGTGTAACAGAACACGGCTTCTCCGGGCAGACGGAAAACGACTCGCTTCTCTGCACACTCAATAGTTGCCGCGCACGCGCCTAGCCAGTCCATTCCCAAAATGATATCATAGTCCCGTACATCAAGAACTAAAACATCAAGTGACAGCTTTCTCTCCCCAATACAGATATAACCGCCTAGGCATGCTGAACAGACAGGAATTTTTGTACCAGATGGGGTGCTAACGCTTAAATCTAAATGCAACGGAGTCATTTTTATATTGTTCTCCGTGGCAAAGTTTGTAGAAATAAAGCTATGGGTTGCACCTGAATCAAATAAAACGCGAGCAGGTATATTATTGAAAAGTAAGGTACCTGACACGACGGTATCCGAAGCTAAAGCTTCTTCCCGTGTCATGGTGTAGACTCGGCCTTGAGCTTGATTACGCCCTGGCTGCGACGCCGCTCGATTTGCCTGAGGAGCCGGAGTCTGATCTGGTTGTTGCGGTGGACGACGCGGACAGCTGCTAATCTGATGGCCTGGATCGCCGCAACGGAGGCAAGTCCCAAGCTTGCGGCGACAATCTTTTTCGATATGCCCTGGCTTCCTGCAAAAGTTGCAGGTCTTGTTGGTGTCTCCACGCTGTTTACCGTCGTTATTTTGACGCTTTGCAGCGTTGTTTCCTCTATCATTGCCTTGGCGTTTGTGATTGGAAGTTTGCACAGCGCCGGCAGCAATGTGAGGATACTGCAGTTCCAGGAAGAGGGCATGGTTTAAGACTTCCCTCATCGTCTTATATTGCGGAACGGCTACGTGCCCGTGGATGCCAGGACGTAGCCCTCCTTCGAATCGTCTGGCATGACTCGCTGCATCCGGTAGATAAGCGGTAGCAAACTTGGCCAGTTTGTTGAATTCTGCCGAGTATTGCTTCACCGTCATGATGCCCTGCCGGAGTTGGACGAAATCGTTTTCCCGTTGACGGCGTAGAGGCGGGGGTATAAACTCCTCCTCAAATGCGGCACGAAAAGTCGTCCACGCGATCGTCTCCTCTCCATGGCCAGGTTGAAGAGATCGTCGATGCACGTCCCACCAGTCGTGCGCATTGAGGCGGAGCAGTAATTGGGCACAGGTGACGCACTTGTCTTCCGGCACTTCTAGGAGAGAAAAATGATCTTCAAGCTCGGCGAGCCAATCTAGAGCCACGATCGGGTCCTCAGTCCCATCAAATGTCGTGTTATAGACCTTCTTGAAGTTGCCAAAAGCGAAGGCAGTCACTTCCTTCGTCCTTGGCGCGGGCGGTGGTTCGACTTCAAGCGCTGGCTGCTCCACTGGTGTAGCTGTCGTTGCGGCAGAATGGTTGGAGGCCAGGGTCTGAACAAGCTGTTGCAGGGTATCTACCTGCTTTTGTTGGACTGAGAGCCGGGCCTCTAGGTTGCTCTCGAACTTGGCTTGGCGGGCATCATCCCTCTGTCGTTGCTCCGTGAACATTTGCATCACCTGCTGAAGGGAATCTGATCGAGACATGCCCCGTTGGCTCCGAGAGCTTCCTGAAGTTCCGGAACTGCTCTCCTGAGTCCTTGTCTCGCCTGGCGCCAGCGCTGATGGTTGCGCTTGCGTCGTTCCTTGAAAGGAAGGTAAATTACATCAGGATCATAATATATTATGGACTTATTGCATGAACGTATCTCATTTTGGCCTTAACGAGTTCAGGAGTTCGCACAGGGATTTATCGTTAAGGAAACTTTTCCAGTTCAAGTCAAAGGAACTTTGAAGCTGTGCTCTGATACCAACATGTCATGCCCCGATCCCGTGGAATCGTTAGTCGTCCCCCGGGCGTGACCGCCGTGCGGGCCTAGGTTGCGCACCGCACAAGGCTAAGTATTTTTGTTTCGCATAGCGAGCACATATTCAGAGTACGCAGATAATTGAAACACATATTGAAACATGGAAAAGTTCTCTTTTATTGATAATATGAACATCTATTACAAACTCCTTGAACTGAGTCATAAGGATTGCCTCTATGGGCTTACAAAAGTGTTGACACAAAATGAGATAGCAGTCCTTTACATTACGTCCTTTACTAAACTCAAAATATAAGACCTTGCGTCGGAACGACTGCTTTGCCACAAAGTTGCATGGTTGCTTGGTGGCTAGCTTCTAACTTCAAAATGCTTCTTCTTCTTCAAAATGCTTCAAAGGTTGGCACGGTCGAGGCGTGCCTACAGCTGGACTGGATTGGGGGTTTGTCTCCTGCTCCTCGCTCGGCTCTCCTTAGCGCGGGAAACCTGTTTCAACGAGGGTCAGTACATCGAAACGTACTGGTGAAGGCAAGCTATCCCAACTATACCAATCAACACGTTGTTTTAATGAAGCATGCATATTTGTGGATTTCTATCTTGCCTTAGTTCATTTTACAGCAAGACATATATATAGAATCATTGAAATAACTCGCCACCGTTCGGTGACATTTACCTGCCCGTCTGAACCACCTGCATAATACTTACCTTGCCTTTCCTGCCAAGAAGACACAAGTTAGTAGCAACAGGTTTAAATATACAAGGGGGATCACTGGCACGTTGCCATAATGGACGGGCTAGTCTCAGTACGGAGTGCCGTGCGACGCATAGATCAGGACGTCCCAAGGCATTCCGTCCTATAGCAGGCGACTATCATGAGTTCCGTCCGGATCGGACCAGTGCCGGTGCCCCAGCGACCGTCCGCAGGAACTAAGACCTTGTGCACAAGTTGTCCGTGATCAACGCAGTACACTAAGTTAGCATCGAGGCAAATCAGGGCGTATCAGGAGCATGGCAGTAACAGGCAAGATTTATTTTAGCATAGTCTTCCTGTTGGGTTATTGCTTTGAAAATGAGTTCTATACATAGCACAGTTTTAAGAAGAAATATACATTCTAACTTATATTTATGCATATGATGAACATTCCAAACGAGCAAGCATATAAGTAAGTAACCGTTCACAGGTTTCGTTGACAAGCAATATTTCCCAAGTCTATTCCCTTATTATCTTGATATCTTTTAGTTATTTACTTGGTATCGTTTGATCGGGCAAAGCACGAACACAAGATTTAGATGTGAAGACTAGCAAGTAGGGCTAGCTAATCGGGTTGGTAGCCACTCACTTTGGTAGTTGGAAGGAAAAGGAAAGAAGTGCTTTAGGAGTCCGCTCGAGCGACGACTACAGCTGGTTCACCTGTATTGACACGAACAGCTGATCAGTACTTCTTTCTCTCTTTCCCTTATCGGAATTGAAGTGCAGTCCTAAGAACGAAAGTAATGAAATCCATCGAAACCGTTCAAGAAAACCCAAGCAAATTCGAAAACCAACTCAAGGCACGAAAGCAACAAGCGACAGCGAAAACTAGGCAACAAAGAATGCAGCGGAGAGGTCCCTCCTGACTCTGCCGCTAAGTCGATCCTTGGGGCACGGTCCACTGAATATGGGAATCGATTCCGAAGAGACAAATCCATAACGAGGATGAGTTCTTGATTCAATCTATCCCGATCGAACGATACCGTCTAGTATTTCTTAGCCGCGCTCCCCGAATAGGGGGAACGGGGCACCACATAGACAATTTGCCCTCAGGAACCAGCAAGTTCATAAATGAACTTCAGGAACGCTCAATGTCACCTTCGAAAATATCGAAAAATACTCGAAAAATATGTGAGAGGGAGACACTCTGGGCCGTATATGATCTGATGTTCTCGTTTTTTCCATCTGTTTTTCTCTCTCCCTAAATGAAAGAGGTCATCTATAAATAGAGGAAAACAACACCTATGTGGCCTGAGGAAACTCTAGGCCGCTTATGCGTTGACCGACCATATCCCCCAAAATCTGGGTGTCAGAGCCGCATGCGCCGCCCGCGCCGCATACGCCGTCTCCGTCGCCTGACACGATGTACTGCACGAGGCAAACAACGCCGCCAAACGCATAAAGCAGTCGCTTGCGCCGCATGTGCCGCATATTCCGGAAGGCACAGAAAATCATGCGCCGCCTAAAGCAGACCATGTCCCCTCCACATGCGTCTCGCTCATCCAAACCTGGCCGCATAGTGTCAGGCCGCATAGTCCCTGGCCACAAAGACCCTGGCCGCATGCGCCATGAAGCATGCGCCCGAGCTAGCAACCGTGCATATAACTCGCGCACCAGCGCCATGCTAAGTGCAAAGTGCGCCAACAAAGCGCCACTTTGCGCCCTTGAGCCCGTGCCCGAGTCGCTAAGCCCCTTCAGGGCTTAGCTCCTAAGGAAAACTTTCCAAAGGTGTTGACAAAACAAAGATTGTCATAATGGAGTTCACACTTAATCCCTCTAGGAAAGTCAACCCACATGGGGCTACATCCCATGTGCATATACCAATACTAAGCATAGCTATATATTGAGATATACACATTGATGATTTTCCAATGTGGAACTAAAAATTCCCAAAGCTAAGTGAAAAATACCAACAATAAGACTATAGTAAGTAAATAAACCTACTAACTCTATGGTCTCCTTTTGTTTGCGGAATTATGACGATGGAAAAGAAAAGTCATTCCTTTTGTATGTTTGGATGTCAAAGAAATGGAGGATAAAATGAACGTAATTCTCAACGGAAAAAAAAGAGAGAGGAGGAAATGGTTTCCTCCATCCATCCAAGGATTTATTTTTCAACCTTAAGTATTCACTTTTCTTTCTATTTCTTTTTTTTCGCATTTTCAAACACCGGAAAGAAAAATCGATAAACATATAATTTTCAAAGGAAAGGGAAGAGTAGGGAATTGATTTCTTTTCTTTTCATTTTTTCAGAAACCAAACGAGACCTAACATTCATTACACCAGCCAATGAGAGGACTCCAAGATCGATTTCTCTAAGTATATATTATTTATCACTCTAATATACATGGGCGGATCCAGGTATAGCCTTGGGTGGGCTCCAGCCCACCCTAATTTTTTTCTTCTTTTTCTTTTTCTTTTTCATATGATTTTTCTGTAGGAGTTTGCCCACCCTAATCCACTCTAGCCCACCCTAGTTTAGATTTCTGGATCCGTTCTTGCTAATAAAGCTAAGAATATTGCTAATGGTCATTATCAAAACCATATTAACTATAGTAGTAATAAGTGTTTGGCTATTCATAAATGTTAAAAAAGGTTTCTTGATTAAGGCTTTCCGCAAATTTGGAAAGTAAGAACATAAAGGTTATATGTCTACGGTATTGTCTATCAATTTCCAAATTTAGTGTATGTTTATTAGCATCAAAAGTGGACTAATACTAACTAAAGCTTCTTTTACATAGTTTCGTTAATTATAGTCCTAATAACATTTTCTCACTTCTCTTATTTTCGGAATCATCGGTATCAAGAAAGAAAATATGCACTTTACCTATTTGGACATGTTCGATAAATCGTAAATGAGAAAATATTTTAATTTGAACTTTCAAAGGTGAAAAGTACATAAAAATTCATACATTTTTTTGTCTTCTAGTAATACCAAAATATATTTAATTAGGATAAGAAAGTAAAAAATAGAAAGTGATGTAGTATATTATAATAATATAGTAAATGATAAATACTAATAAAAATTAAATAATTAGCTTAACAAATTTAAAATATTTACTAAATATAAATAGTTATTATTAAAAAAAATTGTTAACTAATTAATTATCTTAGTTATTACATTGACCATATTACCCCTAATTAACATGCAATTTATAACTAAGACCTTTGGATAATATATGATGATGGTGCAAAAGCAGAAAAAAAGAAGAAGAAGAAGAAGAAGAAGAAGAAAAAGAAGAGTAATTAATAGGAAGAACAATTAAGCAAGTATATTATAACCTAATCAGAATAGAACTTGACTAAGAAAGAACTTATTATTCAAGTCCATTAGCCCACACTCTTGACCTCAAACACATAATTCTGACTTATTTGTTCTTGGTAAGTACAGAGATTACAAATAAAAATGACAATTTTATAGAAAGAGTAGATTAGATCAAGTATTATTTCAGTCAAATTTTACTAAAATACAATTTCCTCAACAATAAGTTATTTAACGTACGAAATTTTTTTATTGATAATATTTGTGATTTTTTCCAACAAGTTGGAAATTTTGTTTTCTGCATTACCAGAGGAGTCACACAACAATATAGTTATAGTTATATATGTAGGTTGTTATGTGTCCACATTTTCATAGGATAAGTGGCAGCTATTCCTCATTGTCTATAGAGATTTTGGATTCACAGAGGACATATAATATATAAATCTGAGATTAAAATAATAATAGAATTATAATTTTAGGACCAGAAAAATTGGATTTTAGTATCTCTGTCAAAGAGAGATGACTTTCTTTCTTGCATGCACTTTCTTGGAAGGAAAGTTTTAAGGTCAAATACAATTCTTAAAACCAAAACAGAAAGAATAAGTGGCAGCCACATATTAATTTCAGACAATTTATTATTTAACAGAGCAGGTGGCTTATAACTCTGCTGAATGTGGACCAAAGAGCAGGTTTGGCAGTGCTGGTGTTGCTGCTTTTAAAAAAGCAGAAGCAGGTTCCACTATTTTCTATAGCTGTTCAGAAAAATGAACTTAGGCTGAGTATGAAAATGCTTATTAGACTGCTGCTGCTTTTTTTAGGAAAAAAGGACACAAAATTGTTTAGTAACAATAGTTTATTAAAACATATTTGAAAAATAAGTTCAAATTGAAATAAAAAAAATGACAATAGTTTACCATTTGCTGTCGAAAGCAACTTTTGTTATGGGTTTTAAAAGGCAGAAACAAGTCTTTGTCTATTCAAAAAATAAGCAAAAGCAGAAGTACATGTTACAAGCAGCTTTTTCTAGTGTTTTTTTTTTCTATCAAAAAAAAGCTAATCAGTGTTTAGACCCTAAATTTTATATTAGCGTATAGTTTTAAGTCATGACATGTCTAATTAAAAAGTTTGAACCATAATTTTTTTTATTTTTGTTTCTATTTTCCAATTATATTCCTCATTTCCATCATACATTGATTGTTGTTTTTGTACTCATGTTAACAAGTGCCTTTGACTAAAATATCATGTTTTTCAATTCAAAAAATTTATTATACAGAAAATATTTTTAAATAAATTAACTAAAAAAAACTATTTTAAAAAAATTTGAAATCACTAAAGCTTTCGCCATCCTAGATGGCAAAAATATGAAATATATATATTTTTTATATTTGCCAAATTTTTGCCAACAAAGTTGACAAAAATCGGACAGTGATTTTTTATTTATTTTTTTATTTTTTATTTTTATGTTTTTTTTGTGTTTATTTTTTGGGACAGTTGGGTTTTATTTATTTATGGTTTGGCTTCTTTTTTTTTTGGAAAAAAAATTGCTTTTGTTTTGTTTTATTTAGGTTTAGTTTTTTTTTAAAAATTGTTGTAGCAATAAATTTTTTAAATAAATTAAAAAAATTAAAATTTAACATCCAAAATAAAATATGCTATCATTAAACATCCAAAAGTTAAAAAAATCTGTCGTAAGAAAATTACGTCTGCTGTCAAGCAGAATTCGAACAGCCATAACTATTTGTTTGAAAATCGTTTTTTATCAAGCAATAGGTCGATTTGTATGTTTTCGACGAGAGTAACACAATTCGTGTAGAAATAATTTTCGTCCGAAACAAGACGCACATGTTACAGACAAAAGTATAAAATTTAAAACTTTAAAGCATCATTACTTTTGACTGATAGATCGAAACAAGACCAGTTTGTGCAAAAATGACCGTAACGAAAAGTACTATGGAATAAACCATTTCACCGTTTGACGAATTTCCAAAAAAATTAGAATTGCAAAAAAATGATGTTTCGATCTCTAAATTTTACTTTCGGTTATTTTAGAATCGCAAAATATATTCTTGTGTATATTTTTTATTTTTTTAACGATAAAATTATCTATTTATAAATAATTTACTAATCGTAATAAGATCGATTTAACTTTCGATTATGGTAGAAACTTTAAGGGTCTACTTGACAATTTTGGGAGTAGCGGTTATGAGGTATTTTTAAAGTACCGATTATGAGGGTCCGTTATTGTTTCAAAAATAAACAATCGATTCAAAAATATTCCAAACTGGTGAAAACATCGTTACCAAAAAAAATAAACAGAAAATTTACTGTACCGATAGTAATTTTATATTAATTAAGTATAAAGATAGAAGTTTAAACAAATTTAAAATTACGATACAAATCGCCAACTGAGTTGGCAAAAATTAGGAGTGCTCGATTTTTGCCAACCCAGTTGGTGAAAATTTAGTTGCCCAAATTTGTGCCAACTCAGTTGGCGAAAATGTGCTCGGTTGAATTTTTTTTTTTTTTTTTTTATGTTTATGGTTTGATTTGGTTTGGGTTTTTTTTTGGGTTTGATTTGTGTTGGTTTATTTTTGTTGATTTTTTTTGTTTTTTGTTTTTGGTTTATTTTCTTGGTATGTTCATATCGTAACGTTCATATTTTTACAACGGCTCTTTTTTCTCATATCTATAAATTTCTCTCATTCTTCTGCTATTCATTTCTCACTCAACCCACGTATACTTTTATCAAATTTTTCTATTCATTTCTCACTCAACAGCTTACTCAACATAAGCTACTTCAGCTCACTCACTGTATTTAAGAAGCTCATTCTCTTGTCATGAATCAAAGTCTAACAATATTATGTTCGGTTGGAGGTGTGCTAAATGGGTTAGTTTATGAAGGATGTTTAACTGAAATTTTTTTAATTGATCAAAATATTTCGTTTGATAGTTTACGCAATCAAATTGCTGAGCAATGTTTTATTGATTATGAATTTTTATTGGTTCGTGTTTATTTAACTAATTGTATAAAGTTAGTTAGTGAAGAAGCATAAAAAATTATTCTAGAAGTTAATGTACAAGCAACGTACATTAATATTTATGTAACTTCACCATCAACTAGATATAATATTGTAAGTAGTATACGTGTTTCTAATCAAGTTAATTCCCGATAGTTCGTAAAATCAATCTCTCTTAGATTGAGTCGGTCCCTCTTTTCTCGTGTATTCTCCGGGGCCGCATCATCACCACCTCTTTGACTGTCCTCCACTTGAGATAGCATCGGTGCTGATAGAGTTGTCAAGATATGCGTATAGTTGGTAACTCCGGGGACAAATAGGCTATCCTACTGAGAATCTCCCTCGGGGGCCTACTGAGTAGTGCTCGCACTGGCCGTCGCCTGAGAAGTGCCCCAGTCTGGCCAATGAGAAGTGCCCTCATCAGCCCACTGAGTAGTTTTCGCACCAGCCCACTGAGTAGTGCTCACACCGGCCGTCGCCTGAGAAGTGCCCTAGTCAGGCCAATGAGAAGTGCCCTCACCAGCCCACTGAGTAGTGCTCGCACCGGCCGTCGACTGAGAAGTGTCCCAGTCAGGTCAATGATAAGTGCCCTCACCAGCCCACTCAGTAGTGCCTGCACCAGTCGTCGCCTGAGAAGTGTCCTCACCAGCCCACTGAGGGACATCGTCATCTTGCAGTGGCAGACTATCATCCTGATACCAAACTGAAGTATACTTCTTAGGGGGGCGTGCTTGTCGTTGTGCAACAAGTCCCTGAGGATAATCTCCTGGAATAAGTAAGGGAGGGTTCGGAGGAGTCGTTCCTCGTTGTATAGCAGCAAAAAATTTGCCAACTGCTGTGCGCAACGGGTCGCCCACTGAATGATTTTGGTATGCGGTATTTAAATTTGGAAGCTGAAATATTAAATAGAATTCAATATAGGACATAAATAAGTACTATGGAGATAGACATTTTCATATAAAAATAACGTACCAGCCCTTCTACATAATCATAATAGCCACGGAGACTATAATCATCTATGGCTCGATATTGGAATCGAAACTCCTCATAGTGGCAGGCTCTGTTGCTGATAAGATGAGCTCCCCACCAAGATCTATATGCATCATCACCGTAGGCTGCACCATTAAAAATTATGAGCATATGATTTCTTATAAATTTTGAAGTAAATTTTGTTAAACTTTTGGAATAACTTACCATCATCAATAGAGGACATCATTTGAGACAAATGTCCCACCTTATGTGTCTCAAAACTAGAATTCCACCCAGGAATCAATCTGCGTGCTCTGGTAGTTGCATTGCCTTTACCACGATTGAAATATGGTGGCTCATCAGGAATATTTTGTATCATCCAGAATTGTCGCATAACACGATCAGCTGAAAGATACATGATGTTATCATAGAATATTATGAAAAATCTATATAGAATCAATCCAAAGGCTGTTGTTTGTAACTCAAGAGAATTTTGCCCAAGCAGGTACGATAAAAAAAATTACCTATTTCATGTCAAAAAAATTATAAGATAATAAACATATTGACTGTATGAAAAAAAATATAAGAGACTATAAAAATTTTACCTCGTTAAACCTTAGTGAATCGAATTTGCCCCAATATACTGCGATATCTTTGTGAGCACATCGAGTTGGATCAGCTGCAGCCGTCATCCAGCGTAATGCTGATGGGAAGACACATCTTTAGTGTCAATACGGGAGACCGGCCTACCGATACCGAAGTGCTCGTATGACCAAACCTAGAAAAAATATATCATGTAAGTGTACATATTTCTTTAGTAAATAAAATTTAAAAAAAATTTATACCTATAATAATGTCATACAACCATTTAAATTTTGTTGTCTTTTATCCACTGAAGTAAAATGCACAAAATTTGACATAAAATTGTACAGATATGTCAACACAGAAGCTCCCCATGCATGACAGGTAGGTTCTATCAGTTTTTTCAGAAAAGGTAAAAAACGTAAATTTGTCCTAAATCCAGAGTTTGGAAACAAAATTTCGTTGATTAGACCTAGTAAGTATGCCCTGGTGCAAGCAGTAACCTGAACATATAATAAAAAAATAATATCAGTTAAACTAAATAAAAATATATATTACATAAATAATAACATTAAATGTTATACTTACTCGTTCCGCATCCACTAAGATTTTTTTTCACTAATACGATTTAGGTGCATAAAGTTGTGATGGAGCCACGAAAGCGTCACGAAACTTTTACCATATATGGTAGGCGGCTCCACGTCTAAGTACTTCCTAATCACAGTTTTGGTGCAAAATGATTCATCATTTTCAAATATTATAGGTTCATCCGTAATAGGTGATCCTAAGATATTTGCCACATCTACTAGCAAAATGGTCATTTCTCCGAACGGTAACTGAAAGGTATTTCTTCCAGGCCACCACCGCTCAACTAAACTGAAGATCAAGTCTCTGTCGTGACGTAGAAAATGTATCTGATCAATATGATAAAAAAAATACGTTCACCATACCATGTTGTTCTTCAGTCAACATCCAGTACCCAACGTCGTCCTCATAATGTCATGCGACATACTCTCGTGCTCGAAACGTATCAGGATAATCGTATTGCTATATATGATATATATAAACAATATTATTATTAGACATGTAAAAAAATATAAATTATATTGACCAAAATAATTCAATTTTAATATACCTGTCCAGAAAATACTAAACTAGAAATATGCGACTCACGTAGCTGGATAATCATATCTGTGGTAGGCTCTCCCGGAATACGTCCATCGTTTTGGGTATCCATCTGCAATATTTAATACTTAGTGTTAAAATATGTAATCAAATATTTAGTGTTAGCATGGCTACTATCATGAGAATTACAATTATAATAATTAAAATAATAATCGTTACTAGAATAACATGATTACAATTATAATTAAAAATATTACAAACCTTTCTTCTCGTTCTCCTTCTCTTCTCTTCTCTGCTTACTTCCTCCTTCTCTTCTCTTCTCTTCTCTTCTCTGCTTATTCTTCTTCTTGATTTACTTCCTGCATCATTTCTTCCTCCCTCCCTCTCCTTATACTAAGAACGCACCAACACCTACCAACCATATTAAACCAACCACTCATATTAAACCAACTATCCACATTTAAATCGACCATTGACTAAACCAACACATTTAAACCGACCACACAAACCAAAAAACAACCACCCACCCGACCGGAGAGAGCACATTTTTGCCAACTCAGTTGGCGAAAATCCAACCCTTCCCGTCCAAAATTTGGATTTTTGCCAACTGGGTATTTTCGCCAAGGCGATATGTATCTGGATTTTAAATTTTTTTAAACTTCTATCGTTATACTTAATTAATATAAAATTATTATCGATACAGTAAATTTTCTGAAAAATAAATTTTAGAATTTTGCCAACTCAGTTGGTGAACTATTTCGTTACTGTTTCAAACTTTTTTTTTCTAATTTATTTAAAAAATTATAGGTATAACAAATTTTCTGCAAAAATAAATCAAATTAAAATAAATAAATAAACCAAATAACACTAAAACCAAACATACACAAGAAAATCCAAAAAAAACCAAATAAAACCCATAAAAAAATACCCAATAAAAAAATTATTTCTTGTACAACAAATTTCTCAAGGAAAAAAAAATTTCTGCACAACTAAATAAAAAAAAAACCAAACCCAACTATAAAAAAAAAAAAAAAAAATCCCAAAAAAAAAAAATCAACAGAAAACCACCCACCCGCAGTCATGGCTTAAACCGGTTAAACCGGAGTTACTAAATTTTTGCCAACTGTGTTAGTAAAAATATGACATGATGTATTAAAATATGATTTGCTGAGTTATGGATGATACTAAAATATGATATGTTGAATTTTTGCCATCCAAGATGGTGAAAGCTTTCATAATTTTAAATTTTTACAAAATAATTTTATTTTAGATAATTAACATAAAAATATTATCTACAGTAAATTTTTTGTGTGAGGACTTAAAATCTAAAGTGATGTAACATTCAAGACCTAAATGCTAATTAGCAACAAAAAAAAAAAAAAAAAAAAATTAAAACAAAACAGCACTCACATTGTAACTGCCCGCAGCTTTCCTTCCATTTCCTCCCCAAATTCTGTTCCCACTCTGTTTTTCTTTTTCTTTTTTCTTTTTTCAATTTTTTTTTTTAAACTTCTTTCTCTGTTCTTTCTCCTATATTACCCTTGCTTTCTGCTACAAACTATAGCTCGGAGAGAAAGAGAAGGAGAGGAAGCTAAGCTTTAGAGAGAGAAAGAGTGAAGATAATCTATAGCATTTCCCACGTTTCCCATTGCCCACCTCTCTTCTCTCTCCTCATTTCCACTCCCACACACTTCCTATTCCATCTCTCTCTCTTCTTATAGCACACGTCGCGGCTCTGATCGACCAGAAATACTCCCAAAGCTTTCACCTTTTCCGCTTAATCCGTCGGAAAACCGCCATTTCCCATCTGGGTCATCCTTGTTTTTTTTCCAATTTCTTCCAAAAATTGAAGATCTCCTGTTCTCAAGCAATCATAAAATCTCTTTGTTTGTTCATGGTCTTGGTTTGATTCTAGTATCAAAGTCTCAAGCTTTTCCTGTTCTTCTTCCAATTTCTTCTAAACTTAAAGATCTCTTGATCTCAAGCAAATCATAAAAATATCTCCCTTTTTTTTTTCTTGGTTTGATTCTAGTATCGAAGTTTTAAGCTTTTTCCTTGTTTTCCCATCTGGGTTCTCTTTGTTTCCTCCGAAGCTTCAAACTTTTTCCCCAAACTTTCTGCAGAAAAATCAAAGATTCTTGCTCTCAAGCAACCATTAAAACAATCCAAATCTTTCTTCTTCTTCTTCTTCTTCTTCTTCTTCTTTTTATGGTCTTGGTTTGACTCTATCGTCAAAGCCTCAATCTTTTCCTCCTGTTTCCTCCAAAGCTCCAAACTTTTCGAATTAGTTCCATAATTCAACATCTGGGTCACCTTCCTTTGATTCAAGATGGGCAGTCCATTCAGCAAGAGGCCTACTTCATCAGCCGACACTGGCGGCGGCAGCAGCTCTACTTCTGTTCCCCCCACCAATGCCAATGGCATTCCCAGTGCCAATATAGACTACACTAAAGAGCTGAGCTCCTACGAAGCCGCTTGCCGCCAGGACCCCGAGATCCAGTCCTTCGACACGGCCATCAAGGAGCGCACGAGCCACGCCATCTCCACCCTCACGGTCGGCATGGAGGTCCACTCCCTCTCCTTCGACACGCTCCGGGAGGTCACCGGCACCCTCCTCGACATGAACCAGGAGGTGGTCAAGATCATCCTCGAGTGCAAGAAGGACATCTGGAAGAGCCCCGACCTCTTCGAACTCGTCGAGGACTACTTCGAGAACTCCCTCCAGACCCTCGACTTCTGCACCGTCCTCGAAAAGTGCCTCAAGAAAGCGAGGGACTCCCAGCTCATCATCAAAGTCGCGCTGCAGCGCTTCGCCGAGGAGGAAGCACAGCCCGAGGAGGAGGGGGCGGGGGGCGACGGAAAGAAGAGGTACGAGAGGACGTTGGAAGAGCTGAGGCACTTCAAGTCGGCCGGCGATCCGTTCACCGAGGAGTTCTTCAAGGTGTTCCATTCGGTTTACCGGCAGCAGGTCTCGATGCTGCAGAAGCTGCAGATGAGGAGGAGGAAGCTCGACAAGAAGCTTAAGAAAGTCAAGTCATGGAGGAAGCTCTCTAGCATAATCTTCGTTTCGGCATTCGCCGCGGTGCTTATCTGCTCCGTGGTGGCCGCCGTGGTGGCTGCACCGCCTGTCGCTGCGGCATTGGCTGCAGCCGCGGCGATCCCGTTGGGGTCAACGGGGAAATGGATCGATTCTCTTTGGAAGAAGTACTCCGATACTTTGAAGGGGCAAAAGGAGATTCTCAGCACAATGAATGTTGGCACTTATGTCGCGATCATGGATTTGGACAGCATTCGGCTTCTGGTGGGTCGGTTGGAGGTGCAGATCAGTACTTTGCTGCAGCATGTCGACTTTGCTCTCAGTGACGAGGAGGCAGTGAAATTTGGTATCGAGGAAATCAAGAATAAGCTGGAGGGGTTCATGAAGAGCGTTGAGGACTTGGGGGAGCAGGCGGATCGGTGCAGTAGGGATATAGGGAGGGCGAGGACAGTTGTGCTGCAGAGAATTATTAGACAACCGTAATGAAGTGGAGGATGTTGCACCTATAATCTTCTGCAAAATTGGTATGAACTTGTTTAAGATCTCCTGCAATCATCTCTCTAATCGTGATATTGGAAATGTTTCTTTAAAATCTATGAATTATGTATGTATTAAATTCTTGTTATATTGTTCAAACAATTGATTAGAGTAGGCTTTGTCCAATATCTAGAGTGAGTTTGGTATTTTTCTTTTCCTTAGCATTTGCAGTGTTTTTAGTTTAACTAGGACGCCTAATTCTGGGATCACCTGGATATCAGACTGCACTCGAAATAAAAGATCCTTAGAAAATGGGCAGCATAAACACCAACACCGATCCTAAACCACAAAAGTCAGAAGCTAATAGTACACACTTGCTTTACAAACCACAATGACTACTAAGTTCTAATAGCACGAGACTCTAACTGACCCATATCATCCGTAGCCACCATCTGCACACTGTCCTGATAGCACTCTTGCTAGTAAGCTTTATTGCATAAACTGATAAAAGCACGAAGATACAAATATGCAATGGTGAATGAACCTGAGCGCTAAAGCGAATAACTAATAAAAGTGCTGCTTTCTATTAAATTGTTAGATGAAAACTGTCATAACGCATAAGAATGTTTGGAAAGTCCGTATAAAAGTAGAAAAAAAAAAATCACTACCTCACTTTTTCTTTTGAAGATGACTGCTGACTTGTTTCTCTTCTGAGGTCTTAACTCCTAAAATTGTAGAGGAGCTTTTATAAGCCCTGTCATGGTTGGGGGAGGGTCCAAATGGTGTTTGACGAATGTTTTAAGTTAGTATGTGGATAATATGTTATGACAAGTTTAGTACAGAAATACAGATTATTTTACAAAGATTGACCTATTGTCAATGTAGCAGTGTTTTTTTTTTTTTTGTGTGCAAGGTCCCGAGGATGTAAAGGACCTTGTATAAGCCTGGTCATGGTTGGAAGAGGGTCTAAATTGTGTTTGATGAATATGCGAAGTTACTATAAGGATTATCTGTTCCATTGATTGTGCAGAAGGGCTGATGGTATTTCTGGTCTCTCTGCCGATTCTAGGTAGCCATAGATGTTTGCTATACGAGAGTAACGACATTCTACTCATTTTTTTTGTCATTATTTTTCCTATGGAATAGTCAATATTTTGACAAACATGATGTAGCTAACAAGATAAGAGAATGATAGTTACATTATATACAAGGTTCTAAACGGCGGTAGGCGGGTGCACGGATGAAAGAGTTCGCCTACCAACTAGGCCGCCCAGGCACCACCTAGACGGTTGATATATTTTGGACATTTTTTACTATTTTACCACAATTTTTTGCATTATATACATATTTTAAGGATGTTTCATGCGTAACTATGTTGTAGAACAAAGATTATTAAGTTTTAGTCTTGTAAAAGTGAACTATAAGCCCATAATGCTTGCAAAACCGTTTGGCCAAAACATCTTGTTAGGTATTGCTCCGCCTAAGCGTTCATCTACGTCGTCTATGCCGCCAAAGCTCCGTTGGCTGCTTACTCCGCTATCTACCGAAAAGCGGTGCAGAGAGAGACCGCCTACCGTCTAGGCGGTCGAGACGGCCGCCATTTAGAAAATAGATTATATGTTACATATAAGATGAGCACAAGGATTGTGTTGCCTGTCACACTGATCAGACTAAACTTCTTTCCTTAGCATCCCACACACATTCACACATTGCTACGTAGTAATAGGAATATAGAATTTCTGCATGCTAAAAGCCTAAATAGTTCTCATGATCCTAAACTATTAACTTCTCGAACTTACTGTAGAAGCATGAAAAATCTAGATCCATGCGTTCAACAAACATGCGTCCCACAGTAGGCTCAGAAGAAACCAGGTCGCAGGATGACCATGCGGCCAAGAAAAAGCAGCATCCATGCGTCTCCAAATATTGGCCGCATATACGTCTCACGCGTTCCAGACGCCATACGTCCCATGCGTTCCAGACGTCATGCGTCCCATGCGTCTCAGACTCGAAACATACGTGGCAAGGTTAAGGAGTCAACTGAGCATCATCTTTTTGTCGCGATTCTCTCCAACTAAATGCTGGCCACGTGCAAGCTGATCAAGTCATGCTTACAGAAGACGAGAACCGCCAGAATCTCTAGCAAACAGCAAATTTCAACAAAACGTCCACGTGGTAGCTTGTCCTGGACTCAACCCATACTATGCGCCCACAGTTGCAACCGCATTTTGTTGAATGAGCCTTTTGCGGCCACCAAACAGAAGGACATGCGGCATCTATAGCCCATCAACATGATGGCTATAAATAGAGGCAACTTGGACGTCCCAAAGGCAGGCTTTTTTCTGCTTCAGAGAGACCATACCCCTCCAGGCGAGCTACGTACGTGCACACAAGCTCAGGAGAGAGAGAGAAGAGAAGAGAACATCCCTCATTCACTCGTCGGACTGTCAACAGAGTAAAATAGTCGCTGCAGTACTCGATCTCCATCGTCATACTACCCAGATAAAAAATATTGTACTTAGATTGTCTGTCTAGGATTTCTTTGTACTCTTTTTGATGGTTATTAAATGAAGGTTTCCTAAACCGACATTAATGGCGAACAAGGTGGCGGCTCCGCTGGGGACTTCCTTCTCCTCTGGTGAGAAGGTCGTGACGCAGTCAGACGCATCGAAGCTGGGTTCGACCCAGAGGATGTTGGTTGTATGCTTCGACTAACAAGCCTCTGCTGAGGGTGGCTCTTCTTAAAGTCTGGCAAAGCCTAAGAAGATCCGCAGGACATGGGATGCAAATGCCGTTGTGCCTCACCCAACTGCGGAGCACGTCCTCCCTGTCTCTCTCTGCCGGCAGGGACCGCACATCATGCGTCCACATCTCATGCGGCAGCCTCTTCTAACAAGAAGAGTGCTCAGCACCTAAAGACCCGCAGAACATAGGTTGCAAAGGCCGCTGTGCCTCACCCAATTGCGGAGCATGCTCTCCCTGTCTCTCTCTCGGCCGCAGAGACTACACATTTTGCGTCTACCTCTCATGCAGCCTCCTCGGACAAGGAAAGTGCTCAGCACTTGAGCTCTGGCAGAGGAAAATACTACGATGCCAGGAGCTCGGGCGCTAAGACACGTTCCATGCGGCCACGTCAAAAGCCGCATGAGGAGGACTATGCGGCACCGCTTGGCAGCCGCAAGCAGATGGCGCGTGCGGTCAAAACAACCACCGAAATTCCGTCTTCGACCGAATTTCACGCAATGCTGACTCCATACGCCTTGCTGAAAAATGGGAAGATGTGAACTTAGACTCTTCATACTACGCACCGGCGCGTGCTAGGACGAAGAAGTCTAGGGCAATGCGAGCTCGCCAAGCTCATGCAATTGCACATTCGACCGACCCTCAGCAGGCGTCGCTTACTGTGCATGCCCCTGACGGAAAGTCGTGCAAAAATGGCCCATGCATCCAGCCCGCAGTGGCAATCGGACATGGTCGGTCTAAAGAGTTCCATTGGCAACTTGGGGCAAGTTCTCGTACGAATTCCAGGTCAGGAAGCAAAATCAACGCTTGCGCACCCGTGTGCTCGGTCTACCCGGACTCATAAGGATGATGCAAAGGTGAATCAGCCCTCACTCGACTTGCGCAACGTGATCAATCACAAGCGCAAAGTGAGGAAAAAACCACGACATACGAAGTATCCTCCCCAGGGCATCATTGTGCCAACATTATCATTAACTGCTGCTGCAACAAAGCAGCAGTACCTACAAACAGGCAGTCGGTATTCCAGCGGCTGCAACCAAAGGCATCCACCCGTCTGCAACCTGGAGAACAGATGCAAGCACCAGAGGAAGAGGAGCTGCCCTTTGCCTCGTGCAATTCTGCTCGAAAGGCTCCCTTCATGAGGGGAGGTCAGAAGTCTAGCACCTCCAGTTCGTCGCTCTCGGCCAGCGAGTCAAGAAGACGTATCAAAAGGGAACAGGCAGCGGAACCCATTGAAAGTGTTTTCCTGGGCACCCGCTCAAAGAAGAAGCTGTCAGCCATTGGAGGTAGTTCTTCCTCAACACCTCACATGGCTACGCAAGCTAGGGGTTGTAATCCCCCGGATCATTATGTAATCCGGCGTTCCGATAAGACGATGATTCCCAAGAAATAGATGTCGAGATCCCCGGGGGTAGCTACCCTCGTCAAGAGGACGCAACGTCCTACGCTGGGGGTAGTGTTCCCTCCGAGTCCGAAGATGATGCGGCGCTACCAACTTTCTCGCATGCTATTCACGGCAAGAGTCTGAAGCGGAAAGTTCGACATCCATCGTCCCATTCATTTCTTCCCATATGAGAACAACATACATGACATGGGATGATCACGAGGGCCCCAACGATTGACAGTGCCTCGAAACCCTCGAGGCCATGATGCAGACCATGAGTGCGTCAATGCAAGCCTTGACCCAGACAATGCTAGAGATTAAGGCAAATATGGCCCCACAACTAGCAAGAGCCTCTGGCCAAGCAAGCATGACCAACGGGGATTCTAATGCAACCGCTCCACCCGTTGGCGGTAACCATCCCCTACCCGAATCGTCTGCTCCTTCCGCAGTCGATGAAGCTCGTGAAGCGATGCGGGAGGTACGAGAACTCCGGGCCTGCCTAGACTCTATTAGCAATCGGGACTCACTGCGCGAGCTTGAGATCCGACAACCATGTCCCCTCGAGTGGAGAGACGTACCGTATCCGCCCAAGTACAAGCCCTTCAACTTGACTCCGTTTGATAGGAAGACATCTCCCCGTCAATTGATGAGTTACTTCGAGACGGCAACGGGACATCTACCTCGCAATGACGTCCTCTTAACCAAGCTCTTTGTCGGGACATTATTTGGAATAGCCTTCGATTGGTTCTGCAGCCTCCAGGACAACTACATTTCGTCGTTCGACGACCTCAAAGGACTTTTTCTTACTCGGTTCTACGGCGAAAAAAATGACATGACGATGTCCTCTTTAATGGACATCACACAAAAGGAGAAAGAGTCTGTACGGGAATACATCGAGTGGTACAGGCAAGTGGTGCTGAAGTTACCTCCGGTAACCCTGAGTCCACGCTGATGGACACCTGCCGGAGGAATCTCCTTCCCACAGTCAGGCTCTGGATGAGCGACTCTCAGTTTAAAGACTGGACGACGTTCATCATAAATGATGTCGGTTCTAAGAGGAAGGTGAAGGACGCCCGTCTCCTAGGATATAGATCCCAGTCGCTGATGATAGAGGAAAACGCCCTTACAACAGCAACAACAACAGCGGTAATAGTGCCCAGGATGGCAAGGGGAAGCAGGCTCTGGTCGCCAATATAGCCAAGAAGTCCGAGCAAAAGCCCGTAAAGGCTCCAAAACCGAAGAAAATCTATTCCTTCGAAGATGATGATGTCATGTCAATCTTTGACGTGCTAATGAAGGAAAACAAGCTTCGGCTCCCCGACGTCAAACGTCCTGTTGAGGCAGCCGAGGTGAATAATTCGAAGTATTGTCACTACCATCGTTACGTCCATGCGACGCAGGATTGCTACACACTGAAGCGGTACATTCAGCGTCTGCTCGACACCAAGGCTCTCACATTGGACTTCGATGACAAGACAGTTGCAGCGAACATGGTATCTCTCCAGTTCGACAATTTTTCGGCGACGGGGATCTGTATCCCGCCAGCTCGTGACCAAACAGCCGGGCTGATACCTCTCACCATATCACGGGGGGAGGTCATGTGGGTCCATCCCGATCTTGCTCCAGACTTGATGCAGCAGACAACATCTTTTGCCACCAAGTCCAAGGGCAAGAAGTCTAAATCCTGCTACACGGTTTCTATCCCTTCCGAAGAAGCTATAGCAGGAAGAGCAAGGTCAGGCCTGGCGTACCAACGAGAGTACGATATCCCTGACGATGGTGTGCTCTCAATCGCCACATCCGATCCGGGTCCATCCCAGCCTCCGGCAGTGGACAAGTCTAAGCAGAAAGAAAATTGCTTTGACAAACCGCTCCACGAAGATACCGCTCAGGGAGGAGCAGGAGCAGGCGCTCTACAACCATGCTGGAAGACCGAAGACATTAATGGTAATTAATCCAAATTCTTCATCGACGCCGCAGGCCTCTGGCCGGTAGCAAGCCGCATAAAGGGGAGAAACGCAGCTAGCACGCTGCATAGACAGACAACTCCGCGCATGACATGGGATGTTTATCCTCGTCTCCTGGATAGTTCTTGGCGAACCGTCCTCGTCTCCTGGATCTGTTCTTGACGAGGAACTGTCGCATAAGGTTAGCATTCTCTTCGAATGACGGGTTCTATGATATCCTTCCATGTTCCATCTTGGGCACCGCGCAAGGTGGTAAAACCTGAATAAGGAGAACACACATCAGTCTCCAACTAAGATTACAAAAATGTACAATAGCCGCATTGTTCGCTATTAAATCGGGAGTCTAAAAGAACTTGCTTTAATAACAATTTTTTAATTTTTTAATTTTTTAATTTTTTAATTTTTTAATTTTGGGACGTGGCGATGGAGATTGAATGCTGCAGTGACTTTTTTACACCATTGACGGTCCGATGCGGGCGTTAGAAGCTCTTTTCTGTTCTCTCTTGTGCCTGTTACTCGCCTCTCTGTGGGCGTGCTACACTGCTATTTATAGTTGTCAGGCTGACGGGCTATAGATGCCGTATATGTCTCTGGTTGGTGGCAGCATGGGGGTTCCTTCAACAAAATACGGTTGTAACTGGGTCGCATACTACGGACGTGCTGCCACATAGCCTTGGTTGGGATATGCGGTTGATACAATCTCGGTGAAGGGGGTGTGGTCGTTATTGACCCATTATGTGCGCGACTTGGTCAGCTGGACATGTGGTCTGCACTAATTGCGTGAGGATCTCTTCGGTTGCAACGGAAAAGATCTTGCAAGTTTGATGGCCGCATAGTCGTCCTGGCCGCATATGTGCTCTCGTCCGCCCTTGGTCTGATGGACACTTTGGCTTCATGAGAATGATGACGCATAGAGTCGAGGCCGCACGTGTGCTCTCGTTTGGCCTTAGTCTGATGGACACTCTGCCCGCATGATGACGAGGCCACATGGGTAAATAGCCGCATGCAAATTCTCGTCTGACCTTGGTCGGATGGACACTTTGGCCGCATGATGACGAGGCCGCATGGGAACATAGCCGCATATGAATGGACACGTGGCGTGGCACGTCTGTCGAGACCATCAATGCGTGACGTGACTTTCTGTCTTTTCCTTAGCCGTCGTCTCGAATTTTGAAGCGTCTCAGTGTGACGCATGATGTGTCAGAGTTTGACAGTCATCGAATGCTGTGTCAGAGGATTTTATGCGGCCTCCCTACTATGTGGTTGTTCAGGCCGCATAGAGCATACCATGCTGCTTCTAGATCTTTGATTGATCATGCTGCATATGACTTCTCTGCGGCTTGGTTTCATTTTTGATGGGGGGCATGGCCTTTATGCGGCTTGCATGATTTTTCATGCTTCTACAAGACCCCCCTTCAAAGTTTCTAAAACTAAAAGTTTGGAATATTTTGAATAAGAAGCATGGTCGAGCACTTTTGGCCACATAGGGGTGACATGCCGCATAGCCATGTTGCTGCATAGTTGTCTCTGACAGGCTGGCCGATCATTAAATGAGGATTCGCTTCGGTCTCCGATCGGATCTCTTCGGATGTCTCCTGACACGGGGATCGAGGCGTCGGTTTCCGAGGAGATTACAGAGGATTACGTGGATCGAGATGTCATGTTTATATCATTAACCGTTCGATTCATTGCCTCGATCCCTTCACGCTGTTTTGGAACCTATAAATAGGCAGTCAAGGGGGGGAGAACTTTTATCTCCTTGCTTTATTCCTCCTTTTCCTGCGAAGGATGCCACAGGCTGCGGCCCTTCTAGCCGAGGAGTTTGTCTGGGGCGGGGCTGATCCGTGGCCCCCTGATTTCGATGCTTTACTCGGAGGTAGGGGAGCACCGCGTTCTTCGTGTTGTGTCACACCCCAGTCCCAAAATTTCGAGGGACTAGCTACGTGGCAATGACCAGCAGCACAACTCCAATGGGTAAACCCAATTTAATGGACCCGTTAGAGTACACTTAAGCTGTAATAAATATAAATGCAGTCTACACCATCTATCACAGAATAATTCTAATCTTATCTATAGAAAGAAGCATAACTAAATATGATAGACTAATCAAGATAATAGATAAAAAAGAAATATAGTCTATCAACAAGTCCAAATAAATAGTGTCTCGGGGAACAACCCGATAAAATAAGTTAATACATAAATTCAAGAGTCAAGATATGAAATAACTGGAAGCAGAAATAATTAAGTGTGTAACCGAATACTCAGGAGAAATCCTCTGGCACAACCTCGTCCTCTGATGCCAGTACTGCTCCAGCGTCAGCTCCTGTCCCATATATCTCGGGGTATTCCTCCTCTCTTGTACCTGGGGACATAATTCGGATCCAGGTCCTCAGGGGACATAGCAATGTACAAGAATAACTCAAGCTAAATGATGCAGTATATAAAAATAGATCAACATGGCAAGCTATGTAAGCAGCTATGTGAAATGCAAGTTGAGAGCATCACTAGTACTCAAGCTGAGACCACTACAAGCTCTGTGTCGGGGAACCGGTAGCAGCAAGTAATATCACGAAGGGCCAGTACATGTGCCAAAGCTCTGGTACAGAGACTAAGGCACTCTCCAGTAACATAAGTATATATATATATATATGGGTAAACGGGATATGAGCCATAGGCTCATATTCTTATATGAGCCATGCACATGTGGACCAATAGGAATGTAGTGTACTATTGCACATGGATGCACATGGGATGTAGTAATCCATTCCTATTGGTCCACATGTACATTGGTTCATGTAGGAATATGAGCCTATGGCTCATATCCCTTTTTTCCTATATATATATATATAATCAGCCTGTAGCCTGTGTGTCTCTCCTCACCCAATGTAACCTCACGTCTCATATCCACAACACGCAAGATCATGACCTCTAGCTAGTACAACGAGTTATAATGATATCTATGTATGCAAGTCTTATGTCACGAATCCTGTAAACCTATACGGAATCACCATGAATAACTCAGGAAAGATTCTGTCACATAAATAGTGTCAAGTGTCCTATGGTATGACGTACTTGATAAAACAAGCACGTAAAAATATATAGGATCGTGGGATCCACTTTCTAAGTGACGTTACACGACTTCGCGTACGGTGTCGACATCCGAATCTTGTTCGGACGTTAAGCAACGTCTCACGGTCCTAGGTTGAACGGTACATCACAGAAAATAACTCAAGCAAATAATATCAAAGGAACTACTGCAAGTTTGGCAATATACACTTGCCTGGGTTCTGAACTCCTTCAGTTGCTCCTGTAAAAGTAAAATCTCCAGGTACGCCTCCGGATGCTGAAACAAACATTATCATCGCTCTCAGAATACATGAAATAGCAAGTATTGACTACCCATAAGTCCAATTTGGGCACAGGGGCAGAATTGACAGTTTCTGGTCAAAGCGGGATCCACATGTGACCCACTTCGCACCGAAAAACGTGCCACAGACAAAGTTCTCCAAATTCGTCAAACATAGTGTTTATGAGTCCAGAACGATGATACGAACCCAACGGAACGTCCAGAACTGGATTCCGATGAGCCGGTCACGAAATCGTTCGTCAAGTGGAATCGTGGGGCCCACGAAACGGGATTTTGTCAACGTTCTCAGAATCGAAACAAACTTGGGTCACAGGACCAGCTTAACGCTGCGAATCCGATGGCGCAAGATTCGTTGCGAAACGACAAGCACACACGAAATTATGACGAATGTCAGAACAAGCCGATACGGGACTTTTTGACGGATACGCGTTGATTCCGCTGCGCACGCACATCCAAATCAACTTTTGCGAAATTCCACACGTCCGTATTGAGGATACGCGCCTTTCGGTGTAATTTGCACACGACGAAGTCGTCTCGTTTAGTGAGACGCATCTCGTTTCGAGAAAATTCGGGTTTAGAAAACCAAGTTTTTGGCCAAATTCAACAGCGAATAAATCACAACATATAATGAATTAAAATAAACTAATTAAAGAGATTAAAACTTGTTTATGTTGTCTAATTTATTGTTCAAGTGAAATTTAAAAATATTAACTAGGTTGGAAGAAAAATAGCCATGATCATGAGTGTTTGGGACAGTTTTCTGAACTACAAATTGGGTCATTTTTTTCTGTCTTGTGTCGCGAATTGCGACTAACACAGGACACGATACACAGAACTAATTATACAGGGTTCAAGAGGGTCATGTGGTCTTCGCATAGGATTCGACAGATCAACATTTGGATTAATATGCAGGGAGATACGAGAGTGGGAAGTAGCATACCTCACGTTACTGTTGCTGCTCGAATTGAACAGCCTGTCTTCGTGGCGGTGGCGCGCGACGGTCCAGCAGCTGACGGAGGCGACGATGGTCGGAAACGAGAGAGGGATTGTTGGTGGTGAGATTCTGCTAGCCGAGGGTTTTATAGGGTGTTGGGGTGGGCGGTTACAGGGAGGGGAAGTGGTCGATCGGCGTCGATTTTGGGGAGGGGAATCGATGGGTTAGCTGCAGTTACAGGGATTGGGTTAGTGGGTTCTGGGTGAGCTGGTCTGCGGGTACGGGTCGGGTTAGAATCCGGATCCGATTAGGGTTGGTTTGGTCTAGTTTGGTTTGGGTTGGGTTGAGTTGGTTCGGTTTAATTAAAAACAATGAAATATGGTCATTTAAAAATAGTTTTGGAGCCCAATAAATTTCAGAAAAATTATACAATATCCTATTATTAGTTATACACCCAAAAATATAATTTTTTGCAATATTTTAATAATTAATTTAATACACAAAAATATAAATCCGTGTAAGAACATTTATTATAATTAACTAAAAATAATAAAAATTTCTACAATAATAATTAATAAAAATTTTAAATAAATTTTTTAAAATTAGGGTGTTTATATGTTGGGCTACCATGGACACAGAGACTCCCGTACACAGTCTTGCTGCGTGGATGAGAAATCGTCTAGAACACGCGCACACTTTTTACACAGCCTTGTCGCATGGATGAGAGATCATCACGAACATGCGCGGGCTTTCCTCATTAGTCTGTCGCATGGATGGGCAACCATCATGCGACAGCTAAGATCCTGCCGCATGGATGAAGGCTCGACCTGGACATGCGACAACCATGACTCTGTCTCATGGATGAAGGCTCGATCCGGACATGCGACCACCATGGCTCTGCCACATGGATGGAAGCTTGACCCGATATGCGACCATCGTGGCTCTGTCGTATGGAAGACACCTCATGTGCCGACTAGGTTCTGCCGTATGGATTTCATATTGTCTTTGTTTGCTAATGTCGTATGTTTTCCTTGTGCAGGCTTTGTTCTCCCTCGTGCTGCTCATGATGGAGCATGAAAGGATATCATAACGCTCGTTGTTCAGGGTAAAGACCAACTTTATACGGCTGTTCCTCGTCAAGAACTGATCCAGGAGACGAGGACAGTTCGCCAAGAACAGATCCAGGAGACGAGGATGAGCATCCTACGTTATGCGCGGAGCTGTCATTGTTCGTGCAGCGTGCTAGTTGTGTTTCTCCCCATTATGCGGCTTGCTACCGGCCGGGAGACTGCGGTGTCGATGACAGGATTTGGATTATTTTTCATTCATGTCTTCGGTCTTCCCGCATAATTGTAGAGCGCTTGCTTCTGCTCCATTGCTATCCGTTGGTATGGATTCTTTTCCATATACTGAGGTTTGTACTGTGGAGGGATGATCCAGAAAGCATTGAGTTCTGCTGCGGGCTCGACTTATGTCAGTAGCAACGACGGCACGGAGGGACGCCTCTAATGAAAAATATTCGTATCAGCGAGACTTCATAGAAGCCTTTAAAATATGTTTCCATCATATGTACTCATGACTTTGAATACTAATGAAAAACCCTTGAATGTAATGGATTTTCATCATATGTACTCATGATCTTGAATATTACTCAATAAAGTCTCCTTTTTCAGAATTTCTCTTTTGTATTTGTCACATTATATGTTGTGGACTTTGGGTATTGTATTAGAGGTAATTCGGATGTAGTACAATATCGCAGTCTGTTTAGGATGTCCCACTGGGGGACTTAGGTGGACCTATTACTTCTTGCGCACTGGAGTGCAAGTAGTATGTTCGAGACAAGCCCTGCCAGAGGTGATATGGACGTGGCAGTTTTTGTGGACTTAACACCGCTGGCGTACTTAGAGTTAAGTACGGGTGATAAGTTGAGATGACAGCCGATATCAGAGGTAATGTGGACGTGATAATCGATAGCCAAACCCGGGAGGTTTGCTCAGAGGTAATGTGGACATGGCAAACACGGCCGGGAAGAAATGTTAGGACAATAGTTCAGAAGTAATATGGACGTGAACTAGCATCCGAGAAGCTCACCGAGGAGTGATTTGCTGAGTATGGTCTACCCGGGAATGTAGATCGACCTGAGGGTTACTCCACTGGAGAGATCGTTAGGCCGATGCTCAGAGGTAATATGGACATGGCTTGCGTCTAATGAGATTGGTTTTTTGAGTGGTCCATGCTGGAGTGTGCAGGTGAACCTGAAGATTACTCCGCTTGGGAGCTTTTGAGGATCCATTATCTGTTGCGTATCCAGAACTCCTGAATACCGATAATGGCTTGTTGAAAAAATGTTCTGCTGTGCATAGGCACTTGCTGGGGATAAAGAACCAAGAGGGTAGACACTGTACATCTGGGTTGTCCTGCTGGGGATAAGGGGAGTACAAGTTTAGCTTAGACATATTACTTTTTCAGGAACTTGTCGTTGATGGGCATCATGAGCAAGTCGCCATTAGGTTTTGCCAGTAATTAGGCGCCGTTGGAGAATACATATTCTACGACAAACGGGCCTTCCTATTTGGGTTGGAACTTGCCGGTCATCTTGTGGGTCATAACCATCGGCCTCCTTACTATCAGGACGAGGTCATCCACTTGGTAGGTCATCTTCTTAACCCGTTTGTTGAAGGCTCCTGAGAGGCGCGCTTGGTACAGCTCAATGCGTTGTTGAGCTAAGAGGCATTTTTTGTCGAGAGCTTCCAACTCTTGTAGCCGTCAGTGGTGATTGTCGTCGACGGTTAGCCGGTTGGAGAGAGCCACTCGGAGCGAAAAAATTTGGACCTAGAATGGCGTGCTACCAGTTGGCATCCGGACCATTGTGCGGTAGGCCCAGAGACAATTCACCCAGCTTTCCATTCCAGTCGCGCTTGTTAGATGACACGAACTTCTTGAGGAGCTTGATAATGGTTTTGTTGAACGCCTCAGCCAGACCATTTGCGGCTGGGTTGTAGGCAGTTGATGCTACATTCTGAATTCGGTTCTTGTCACTGAACCGGTAGAATGCATGGCTTGCAAACTATGCACCATTGTCGTGGATGATCCTCCTGGCAAGCCGAAACGATATATGATGTGGTGCTTGACAAAACTGATCACGTTTGACGTCTTTACTTCAGCAAGCGGAACAGCTTCTACCTACTTGAAAAAGTAGTCGGTGATGGCCAAAATGAACCGATGTCCCTTCGATGAAGGTGGACAAATCAGTCCAATGATATCCATTCCCCACGTCTCGAATGGCCAGGACGCTACTGTTGGGTGTAGGAACTCTGAAGGCTGGTGGATGAAGTCAGCATGGATCTGACACATCCTACACTTCTTTGCGTAGTTGATGACATCTGCTACCATCGTTGGCCAGTAGTAGCCCAAACGTCTGAGACGATCCTGTAGTTAGGACCAGGTTGGTGGGCACCACAAACGCCATCATGGGCTTCCCGAAGTGTCTGTTTGGCTTCTGTATCGATAGGCACCGTAGCAGAAGTCCATCATACGAATGGCGATACAACATTTTGCTAGCCATGTCGTAGTAGAATCGGAGGGAACGTCTTCTGATGGAAGTAGTTTCCTTCGGGTCTTCAAGGAGGATTCCATAGACTGCGTAGTCGATAAACATGAGCCTCCAGTCTCGGATGCCAGTTTCTGCCTAGACACATGCAGATGTTTTTGGGGGAGACTAGCTTTTGGCTGACCACGGTGATCAACTGGTGAGTGTTGGCAGGGACGGCCAAGGAGGCAATGAGACCTGCAAGGGCGTCAGCCTCGATGTTTTGTAGTCGAGAGACGTGCTCTATGAAGAACCCTCCAAGGGTGGAAATTATACCGAGCGCGACTTGGTGGTAGGAAATCAAATCCTCATGCTGGACTTCATACTCGCCCCGGACCTGACTAACGATCAGCTTAGAGTCGTCGTAGGCCTCTAGGTAGTCGGCTCCTACTTGCTTAGCGAGCTGGAGCCCGATGACTGGGCGTTCTACTATGCCACATTGTTGGAACACGGCTCTGTGAGAGAATAAGCGCAGTTGATAACCAGGTTGTCGGGGGAGATCAACACGATCCTGACTCCAGCGACGGTGTCGCCCTTGGGCCCTGTTCTTGAAGCACCGTCGAAGAACATCCGCCAAACGGCTTCTGCGCTTGTCATGTTGGAGTCTTCCACTTCGTCCAGGATCTCCTTGTAAAGCTTCGAGATTTCTGGCACTGGATGGGCAGCCAGGAAGTCGGCCAATACTTGACCTTTGACCGCCTTCTATGGAACAAATACCATGTCGTATGGTGACAGAAGTATTGTCCACATTGCCAAGCGGGAGTTGAGTGCCCCGGGTTTGGTCTTGAGGACCCTGAGGGAATTGACCCGTGAGATCACATGGATCGTTTGTCCCGCCACGTAATGCTGAGTTTTCTGGATAGCGAAGACTAGAGCAAGGCACTCATTCTCGACGTGATTGTATCTGTGCTCCGCGCCGACCATCATCCTACTGAGGTAGTAGATGGCCTGCTCGTGACCTGTGTCACTCTTCTGGGCTAGCATAGCGCCCAGAGAGTGATCCATTGCACGTACATAGAGCAGAAAGGGCTTTCCTACTAAGGGGATACCAGCACCAAAGGGTTCATGAGGTATTCCTTGATGTCATCGAAGGCACGCTGGCACTCTTAGTCCCAGACAAAGGAGACTTCCTTCTTCATGAGCTGGGTGAATGGCTGACAACGTCCAGAGAGATTTGCTATAAATCTCCTGATGTATGCCAGTCTTCCTTGAAGGCCGCGAAGTTCTCTGAGGTTCTTCGACGGATGCATTTCAAGGATTGCTTTGGTCTTGTCAGGGTCAATGTGGATACCCTTCGAAGTTATGACAAAGCCCAAGAACTTGCCGCTGGAGACTCCAAGGAAGGATTTGGTAGGATTCATCTTGAGCTGGTACACACGCATTAGGTCGAACACAGTCCTCAAGTCCTGAAGGTGATCATCTTTGGAGCGACTTTTGACAGCGATGCCATCAACGTAGTACTCTACTGTTTTGCGCAGATATTTACGGAAGATGGTGCTCATAGCTCGTTGGTATGTAGCACCTGCATTTTTTAGTCCGAAGGGCAAGACTGTGTAGCAGTATACCCCTATTGGCGTTCAGAACGACGTATGCTTTTCGTTGTCGAGAAACATCTTGATTTGATTGTAACCCGAGAACCCATCCATGAAGGACATGCGCTCGAAGCCGCATGTGTTATCGATCATTATGTCTGTGATCGGAAGAGAAAACTCATCCTTAGGGCATGTTTAGATCACGGAAGTCGATGCAGATTCGGATCTTTTCGTTCTTTTTGACGACAGACACGATGTTGGCCACCCAATCGAGATGTTCCTTGCGGATGAAGTCACTAGCTATCAATTTGTTTACTTAAGCTTCGATGGCGTTCATAATATCCGACCGAAACCGTTATTGCTGTTGCTTCACTGGCTTAGCGTTCTGCAAGATGTCGAGCCTGTGGACCACGATCTGAGGGTCCAAACCCGACATGTCTTCATAGCTCCAGGCAAAGACATCGATATATTCTCGTACTAGTTGTAGCAGGGATTCACGATCTTTACCGGATAAACTTTTGCTGATGAAGATAGGTTTTGGGGCAGATTCCTCGTCCAGGTCGACTTGCACTACCTCGTCTTCGGTGGGAGGTTCTCGCTGCTCGAAACGTTGATCCCATTGCGAGTCTAAGTGCTGGGCCCACGGTTCCACTTCAAAGAGTTCCGGTGAGTCCTCGTTGTCTTCCTCATGGTCAGCTGACGTCATGTTGACAGACAACGTTTGTCTAAAGAGGTCTTCGATACTGGTGTCGGAGTCCTTCGTGGAGGATTCTGAAGAGTGTGACTGTGACTTATCTTCTTCCTCCGAGTTCGGGAGTTGATGGAGGTGTTACATACCCCAGGCCATGCCGGGTCTTGTGGTAGTAATCCTCGGCTTTGCCTGCCGGAGCGGTGAGACGCAAGGGTAGTCGTCGACCTTTGCCGTGATTCAGACCTCGGTCGCTTTTAAGATCATAACCCATCTTCTGGATGAGGTGCTTGGCTTGACAGCTGAACCGAAAAAGTTGTATTTTGCCAGTATTAGGTTCTGGCTCTTTTTTCCGGGACGAAGGACTGGGGGCATTCTACCCTGTCGAAGATGATGGATTTTTCTTCCCTCCTCCTTGCTGGGACCGTGAAGTAGGAACTTTGGTTAGGGAGGATCTGTTTTACTGCATAGGTAGTAGTTACCTGTGTATGCAGTTGCAGGCCTATACCCTGCTCTAGGGAGTACAATATGCTCAACTGTGAGACATCGGAATAGTTCAAAGATAACCCTTTATTCATAAAGTAGGGGATCTTTTCCAGGGGAATTACATCGTCTTGGGCTTCTGTCGTCGGGAAGTTGCGGAACTGGAGAGATACCATGTTTGCGGCGACTGTCTTGTCATCAAAGTCCAGAGTGAGGGTCTTGGTGTCAAGCAGCCGCTGGATGTATCGCTTCAGTGTGTAGCAGTCCCGTGTCGCACGATGGACGTAACGATGGTAGTGGCAGTACTTCGGATTATTCACCTCGGTTGCCTCAACATGGCGTTTGACGTCGGGGAGCCGAAGCTTGTTTTCCTGCATTAGCACGTCAAAGATTGTCATGACGTCATCATCGTCTTCGAAGGAATGTTTCCTTCGGTTTTGGAGCTTCCGCCGGCTTCTGCTCGGACTTCTTGGTCAAGTTAGCGACAAGAGCCTGCTTTCCTTTGCCGTCACGACTATTGTTGCCGTTGTTGTGGTTATTATTGCTATTATAAGGACGTTTTTCCCTATCATCAGTAACGGGGATCTGTATTCCCAAGAGCCGGGCATCTCTCGCCTTCTTCTCAGCGTCGACAACGTTTATGATAAACGCCGTCCAGTCTTTGAACTGACTGTCACCCATCCAGAGGCTGGCTGCTGGAAGTAGATTTCTGCCGCACATGTCCATCAGTATGGACTCGGGATTGCCAGGAGGTAACTTCAGTGCTGCTTGTATCGTTCGATGTATACGCGTACACGCTTTGAGGCACTGCCGATTACTGGGGCCTTCGGGCTCGTCCCCTGCCATGTATGATGTTCTCACATGAGGTGAGATGGATGGGACGGTAGATGTAGCACTTTCCATCTCGGACTCTTGCAGCAAATAGTTGTCGGGAAAAGTTGGCAATGATGTGTCTCGTTCGGACTTTAGATGGAACACTACCCCAGCGTAGGATGCTACGTCTTCTTTATGACGGTGGCAACCCCCGGGATCTCAGCACCCGTTCCCTGGGAATCACCGTCGTCTCGGAAAGCTGGATTGTCGTAGAGTTCCGTAGGATTGCGACCACTAGCTTCTGCAGTCATCTGGGATCCCGAGAAAGAGCTACCCCTAATGGCAGGCAGCAGCTTCTTTGAGCGGGTGCCCAGAAAAATATCCTCTGTAGGTCCTTCTGCTTGTCCTCCTTGGACCCGCCTCCTCGACACGCTGGTCGAGAGTGGCGAACTGGAGGTGCTGGACTTCCTACCTCCCTTCGCGAAGGGGACCTTCGAAGCCGAATAGCATGAAGCGAAGGACAACTCCTGCTTTCCGGGCTGCTGTCGGCTGGATGCCCTTGGTTGCAGTCGTTGGACTGACGATAGCCTGTTTGCAGGTACTGCTATATGATTACAGCAGCAATTGATGGTAATGCTGGCACAGTGATGCCCCGAAGGGGCCATTTCACGTGTCGTGGTTGCTTCCCTCGCTTTGCACTTGTGATTGATCACGTTGCGCAAGTCACGCGAGGGTTGATTTACCTTTACACCTTTGTTATGAGCACATGGGTGTGTGGGTGTTGTTTTTGCTCTCTGGCCTGGATTTCGTGGAAGAACTTTTCCTAAGTCGTCAGCCGAAGACTTTTGAGATTGACCTAGTCCACTTGTCGCTGCGGGCTGGATACGTGGGTCGGTATTGTATAGCTTTTCGTCGTAGGCACGCATAACAGTCAGCGATGCCTGTTGACGGTCAGCCGAATGAGCAGTTGCTTGAGCTTGACGAGCTTGTGCTGCCCTAGACTTCTTCGTCCTTGCACGCGCTGGTGCATAATACGAAGAGTCCAAGTTTGGGTTTTGACCATTCGCAGCATGGCGTATAGGATCAGCTGCGTGAGATTCAGTCGAAAACAGAGGTTCTGTTGCTGGCAAAGCCGCATGCGGCCATCTGCCTACGGCTGTCAACCGATGCCGCATAGTCGATCTTATGCGGCCTTCTCCTTGGCCGCATAGAACTTGTATCTGTAATGCCCCGCTTCTAGCGGGTTACTTATGGAACACTTGTTACTTTGACTCGGTTGAGAATCGAGTCTCGGAAAAACCTTACCGCCAATCAACACGGACGAAATGCAATGAACCCTTCAAACTGATGGAACGGCTTCTATTGAAATGAGTCCAAGAGTTTTCGTTGGTTATTTTGCTGCTTGGTTTTGTGTTGCTTTGTGTTTTGTCTTGCTTTCGATGACTTGGTTTTCATGATTCGCTTCTCGCTTGCTCATTCTTTTCGAATCGTAAGAGAAAGAGATTGAATGATGCTAACCAAGTATTGTTGCAATTTCAGAACGCATAACCAAGGAGTGATCGTTGCATAATGCTTATCCATTCTCTCGTTCGATTCAATCGGTGAGTGGCTTAGGCCTTTCGATGAATCCTTCAGTCTATACGCTTTAATAAAAATGATCTCTAGTCTACACGAGTTGCACGTTCCTATGCTAATGATGCCCCACTAAACCAGATAAGCTAAAAGAGATGAATTGCATGCTTGATATATATATATATATATATATATATATATATATATATATATATATATATATATATATATATATAATTTTTGTAAATACTTGTTCAAATAGACGTGTATCTGTTTCTTACTCATATGCTGCATGAGATGTTTAGAGAAACCTCGCATGGGTTACAAGAGAAAAGAGTTAAGAGATATAGATGTTCTTTTATAGTCTAACTGCTGCATAGTAAGAGTTCATATGATAGAGCTGCATACCATGCATCGGTCTTTAGACAACTTGTGTACAAGGGTAATCCCACGAACGGTTCCCGGGGCACTGGGAATCGTTCGCCCTAGGGGGGATCAGAGGAACACCCTGAGGCAATGAAGTCATCGCGATCAGGGGGTGTTCATGTCTATATAGTATGGGTTTCCCATGGACCATCATGTAGTTAGGTCGCATGATAAGTTACCTGCTATGCACACTTGACACTTGATGCCAACACAGATGCATGAGTTATATACATATATGCAAATTGTTGCTAACTTGTGTGTCTGCTGCAGGGATAACCGCTCGACCGTGGGTAAGATTTATCACATGCGTAGTCTATCTATTGTTTATGTTTTCTTGCATGAATTGTTAAATGAAACTAGACAACTAGAAAGATCACCTAATAATGCTAGCTTCACATATTTATTTAGTGTGGATTTCTAGGTGAGTTTGGCCACGGTCGCTCACCAGTACATGTTGTAGTACTGACCCACGTTTGTGGGCATCTCCAGGTTCTGGTAGCGAAAGCTTGACGAGCATTTTGAACCAGTACTGGCGCATCCATCCAGCAGAACCGTGCTCGTGCTGCTTAACTTTCCTTTCTAGTGTGCAAGCTCTTCTTCTGCTAGGTATTTTGATTTTTGGTCCTACTAAAAGGATATAATGTATGTGCGTTGTGGCTAGTTTTGGGTCTGTAAAAAGAGTTGTAAGCCTTCTATGACATATTTTGTAACTCAGCCAAGTAAGTACTTTGTAATCCTATCTTCAAGTATTCAATAAAGAAAGTATTTTGTGTGCCTATCTGTCACGCCCCAGTCCCAAAATAAGTAGGACTAGGAATACGTAACATGCCAGCTACGCATTCGACCAGACTCCGGTCCAACTCGAATACGTATAAGCTGTATTAAAATGGTCACTATCTATATAATCAAGTAAATATAAATATCTATGTCTCAATCCACATTGATCAGAATATACAAGAAAGAGCTACATGTGCTAAAGTCGGCCGCCAGTAACACATAAGCTCGAATAGACTCGAGAAAGGAATATGAGTCTATAAAACTAGGCTATATCAGCAGATGAATAAATAATATGAATAATAACCATGACTCCGGAAGAAAAGATATAAGTACCTGGCACCAATTCCTGCAAGACAAAGCAACACACATCAGCAACTCCAGGCAGGCTTCACAACGGTCTATGCTGCAAAACTGGCAAGGGACCAGGTCCTCAGAGGGACGTAACAAGGTACAAGAAATAACATGCCAAAATAAATACAGTATATGAAAATATAACAATAGGGCAAACTATGTAACCAGCTATGTGATATGCAAGTGAGAGCATCACTAGTACTCAGGCTGAGACCGCTACAAGCTCTGTGTCGGGGAGCCGGTAGCAGTAATAACAAGTAATGGGTCTAGCTCTGCTCGAGAGTCTACAACCTCACAATAGTAGTAGATATATATAGAACAGCCTGTAGCCTGTGTGTCTCTTCCCACCCCATGTAACCACACGTCTCATGTCCATAACGTCTCATGTCCATGTCACGCGAGATCATATCTAATACAACCAGTCATATAATATCTATGAATATAATGTCTATGTCAATCCTGCATACTACACAGAATCACCATGAATATCTCAGGAAAATTCTGTCTCATGAATAGTGTCAAGTGTCCTGGGTTATAGTGTACTTGATAAGACAAGTACGAGAATGTAAAGGGTCACGAATGTCCATCTCTAGGCGACGTTACCCAACTCTGCGTACAGTGTTGGCACCCGACTATTAATCGGACGCTAAGTAAGTCACACGGTTCTAGGTTAAGCATGTACCACAATATAAATAAACAATGAAATATGTAACAAGAACTGCAATGTTTGGCAAGGTACACTTGCCTGGAACTCCAAGTTGATAATACAAAGAACCTCTCTCGAATTCACGCTCGTGCGATCCCAAGAGCCTAAATATATAATATCATAAAATTAGTTACTATGACATGGTTCACTAAGCATGCACAAGAGTACAACTATTCTACGTCATTAATCATTAGACAATTAGGGTCTAATTTAATCAAGGATACCACTTATACAATGCCATCAATTATTTAGAGTCTAAAATAATTTGGGGTTCTAACAAAGTAGGTTGGCTAAGGTTCACTAGTCAAGGACCAAGAAAGTGTGTAAACACCAAGCCTACTAGTCACATAACATCATCAAGCCTCATAAACATGGTTATAACAAAGGTTCATATAGGTACTAGGTGTTCTCACACTAGATTTCTATATACAACATATCATCAACCTTGGTATTCACTAAGTGTCAAACTATGTTAACCAACTTAGGGTTAGTTTTGTCTATTAAAACATGCACATGAGCATTAACAATAGGTCAAGTTAGGGTCATCACAAACAATCATATACTATATTTCTCAAGTATATCCGTTCATCCAACTATATACAACTCTCGTTCTATTACAAAATATCAAGTATACATAGACAAGTCAAATCTGAATTTATAATAAGATCATGGCATATACCTCATTTCTTTCTTGTATTTGTCATGAAACATGTGTGCAAGCACTATTATAACTAGTGAACAACCTTAGCGTGACATCTTCTATATTCCAACATAGTGTTTATAAACAATAAAACTAGCTATCACAAAACCTAGGCAAAATGCACTACTAGTTGCACAATATTTAATCATGTCTCAACCATGCATTTATTTATATATAACACCCTAAACAAAATTTATACATTCTGAAATTTAGTGATAATTAGATTAAAAATTATATTTTGCAAGTGGTTGCTTGGGTTTTAGATCATGGCAAAGTGAATAGGACAACAAGTGCATAAATAACATTCAAGTCTAGACATGAGAAGTAATAAATATTCTTGGTATAATATCATAAAAATATGAATACAAAGTTAGTGAAATTTAATAAGGATATGAAGTACATGTAGGAAGGGTTGAGTAGGAGGAGTTGGAGCTCTTACCAAAGTGAAATGGGAAGGCAAAAGAGGGTTGTGCACTGCTTGCACAAATCTGTCCAGATTTGGACACTTCGTCTCGTAGCTACTGTCCGGGGCTTCAAAACATTTATCCAAGTACTTATAGGATTAGAGAGATTAGGAGAGAGATAGAAGATAAAGATAGGGTAGTTGTTGAAGGGGTTTTAGTGCTGGAATTGGTGGCAACAAGGTGTTTAAGTGGTGCTATTGCTGGCGGATTCAGCAGGGTGTCTTCATTTTGTAAGGGGTGTTTGGGGGAGTTGTAGGATGATTTAGGTGCTTAGTTATAAATGAAACTTGTTAAGGAGAGGTAGGATAAGGATATTTGGGTGCTTTAGTGGTGGTTTGGAGGCTATGGAGGTGGGAGTGGCCTGAGAAGAGGATACACTGAATTCGGATTCAGCCTGGACACCTCTGATGGAGGGCTGTTTTTGAGAAACTTAGAATGAATTTTGATGGAAGGTTTGTGAAGAGAAAGTGATAAGGACAGGGAGAGGAAGAAGCATACCAAATTTGAGAGAAAGATACTTACTGTGGAGGGAGATAGGGCCGGATTGGTGGGGGTATTGTTGAATTAAGATTCAGCCTGGATAGGGTTGGATGGATGGAGGTGTGGAGGGAGATAGAGAAGAAATTTGGAGATGGTTTGTGAATAGAAAATGTGAGGAAGAGAGTTAGGAAGAAGTTTTCTTCAGGTGGTTCTAATGGGGGAGGTGAAGAGATGGGGGTTATGGACAGCCTAGTGGGGAGGGGAAGGGTTTGGAGTTACCAATGGGGTAAGGAAAGGTCACAAGTTATAACTCATTTCCTTTCACATTCCATCCTAATGATTTAGTAAACCCATGGCTGTCCAAAACTGAAATGATGTTTAATATGGATGGTCAAACCTAGCTTAGTCAACCTAGGTTAAGTCCAACTACTTCTAGTTGGGTCAGGTTCGGGTCGTTGCGGTTTAGTTTGACTAGGTTGGTCCGATTCACTAGGAAATTGGTCATTTGTGACTATTGAGGGTAGGTAGCACATAGAGGTTCAATAGAGTGGGATACATGTATCATGTGTGTCTTAGACCTAGTATGGATCATGATTATACATTAGGTCGAAAGAATTGGTCGAAATTGGATCTCCAATTTAAATTGGAATGGTCAACGGTTGCACTGTAGGTGCTAGAAATTAAGTTTTTGACCCGAATGTTTTACATTAAAAATAGAGCACAAGGAGATATGTTTGAGTGGGATATGATAATCATAAATTAAGGTGGGCTCGTCTAGATCATGCATATAAAATTTGTTTGGAGATAATGGTTAATGTTGTGCTCCTAAAAATTAAAGTTACAGAAAATATTTTTAAGGGATACTTTTGTTTACTTAATCCAAATTAATAATAAAAATAATAATTTTAAATATTATATTAAATTAAAATAGCTAAATCTCTGGGGGTTTACACTATCAAATGTGTTCAACTTTGGTTCTCTGTATTTACATTTTCGTGCTTATATATGTATATTTTCATCTGAATTGTGTCTTGTACAGGTACTATGCCTTGTGCAAGCGCAACTTAGGCTTGCACGGCATCGCACCCAAGCGAGGACGATCGATTCCGTAAGGACCAAGCGAGGACGACCGGCCCTTATGGGACCGGGGCGTGACAACATCAACACCCGAACGTCTGGCATCATAGTATTTTCCTCTGCCAGAATTTGAGTGCCGAGCATTTTCTGCGTCAGACGAGGATGCCACATGGACAACCTGGGTAGACGCCTGACGAGCGTCTTCAGCAACAGAGAGAGGTGGGAAGCACATGCTCCGTGGTTGGGTAAGGCGCAACGGCCTTTGCAACCCGTGTTCTGCGGGTCTTCAAGTGCTGAGCACTTTTCTTGTCAGAAAAGACTGCCGCATGAGAGGTGTCGGCTCTCGTGGTCGAATGACGTGCGTCCCCTGCGACAGAGAGAAAGACGAGCGCATGCTCCTCAGTTGGGTGAGGCGCATCGGCCTTTGCAACCCATGTCCTGCGGGTCTTCTTAGGCTTTGCCAGCCTTGGAGAAGCGTCGCCCTCTGAGAGCATTTCCTCATAGGCTTGTTGGTCGAAGCGTATTACCAGCATCCTCTGGGTTGAACCCAGCTTGGCCGCATCAGACTGCGTCACAACCTTCTCATCAGAGGAGAAGGATCTCCCCAGGAGTCGCCACCTTGTTCGACATTAAATCGAGAGTCTAAAAAAACTTGCTTTAATAACAAACTAAAGAAAGTACAAAAATGTCCTAGACAGACAATCTAAGTACAATTTTTTGATTTTGGGACGTGACGATGGAGATTGAGTGTTGCAGTGACTCTTTTACTCCGTTGACGGTCCGATGCGGACGTTAGAAGCTCTTTTATGTTCTCTCATGTGCCTGTTGCTCGCCTCTCTGTGGGTGAGCTACCCTGCTATTTATAGCTGACGAGCTATAGATGTCGCATATGCCTCTGTTTGGTGGCCGCATGGGGGCTCCTTCAACATAATGCGGTTATAACTGGGCCGCATACTACGGGCGTACTGCCACATAGCCTTGGTTGGGATATGCGGTTGATATAATCTCGGTGAAGGGGGTGTGGTCGTTATTGACCCATTATATGCGCGACCTAGTAAGATGGACACATGGTCTGCACTAATTGCGTGAGGATCTCTTCGGTTGCAACGGAAAAGATCTTGCAAGTTTGAAGGCCGCATAACTTCTTGGCCGCATAGTCGTCCTGGCCGCTTATGTGCTCTCGTCTGCCCTTGGTCTGATGGACACTTTGGCTTCATCAGGATGAGGACGCATAGAGTCGAGGCCGCATGTGTGCTCTCGTTTGGCCTTGGTCTGATGGACACTCCGGCCGCATGATGACGAGGCCGCATGGGTATATAGTCGCATGCAAATTCTTATATGTCTTGGTCGGATGGACACTCTGGCTGCATGATGATGAGGCCGCATGAGAACATAACCGCATATGAATGGGCACGTGACGTGGCACGTCTGTCGAGGCCATCAATGCATGATGTGACTTTCTGTCTTTTCTTGAGCCGTCGTCTCGAATCTCGAAGCGTCTCAGTGTGAAGCATGATGTGTCAGAGTTTGACAGTTATCGAATGCTGTGTCAGGGGAGTTTTATGCGGCCTCCCTGCTCTGTGGTTGTTCAGGCCGCATAGAGTATACCATGCGGCTTCTAGATCTTTGGTTGATTAGGCCGCATATGACTTCTCTGCGGCTTGGTTTCATTTTTGATGGGGGACATGACCTTTATGCGGCCTGCATAATTTTTCATGCTTCTACACGCATGACCACTTCCAAGTCACAGCCACGCGCAAGAGGGGACATCTCGAGATAGGCAAGTCCGCACGCATGAGCGAGAGAAACTCTCAGCCATGCGGCCAAACTGCAGATGGACCAATTCCTCATCCATGCTGCCAAGCCACAGATAGGCTCTGCGCGCATGTTGCGGATGATTGCACAGGTATACGGCAGAACTCCGTGGGGGCGGGGCCTGCGCGTGTTCTAGATGATTTCTCATCCACGCTGCAAGGCCGTGTACTTGTGTCTCTGTGTGTGTGTCCCTGCCACCATGACACCCTCTCTTACCTCCAAAGAGAATGCCAGCATCATAGGGCCACGGATCAACGCCGCTCCTGACAAACTCTTGGACAAGACGAACAGTAGCCCTCGGCATCTTTTTTCGCAAAAAGAGGAGGAAATCGAGAGAATTTCTCTCCTCCTCCCTAGCCCGCCTATTTATAGGCTCCTTGGGCGCGTGAGAAGATCGAGGCGATGAACCATGCAATTATGAGGATGAACCAGACGCCTCGATTTGCATGATCCACAGTTATCTCCTCGGAAACTGTCGTTAACTCAGAGTCCCAAGAAATCTCCTCGATGATCGAGCTGAATCCTGCATTAAATAGAGATTTGACAACCTGGCAGACTTGTCCATGCGACTCACCCTCAATGCAGCCCAAAGTCATCTCTCTCATGCTTCTTATTCAAAGTATTACAAACTTATCAGTTTGAAAACTTTAAAGGGGGTCTTGTAGAAACATGGAAAATCTAGATCCATGCGCTCAACAAGCATGCGCCCCACAGTCGACTCGGAAGAAACCAGGCCGCAGGATGACCATGCGGCCAAGAAAAAGCAGCATCTATGCGCCTTCAAATATTGGCCGCATAAAGGCCTGACACCAAGATTACTTCTGACAGAGAATCCTGACAAAAAAGAAAGATGTGAGCACACTAAGCGACAAGAAGCTCTCGTCAGACTAATAATGACTTCTGACAAGCGTGCAACGCAACGTGTACGACGCCTCATGCGTCCCAGACTCCATGCGCTCCATGCGTGTCTGGTCCCATGCGTTCCAGACTCCACGCGTCCCATGTGCCTCTGGTCCCATGCATTCCAGATGCCATGCGTCTCAGACTCCAAACATCCAACGTGGCAAGGTTCCCTGAGACGAAATCTTTCTGTCGCGATTCTCTCCAACTAAATACGGACAACGTGTCAAGCTGACCAAGTCACGCAAACAGAAGACGAGAACCGCCATAATCTCCAGCAAACAACAAATTCTAACAAAACGTCCACGTGGAAGCTTGCCCTGGACTCAACCCATACTATGCGCTCACAGTTGCAACCGTATTTTGTTGAAGGAGCCCCCTGCGGCCACCAAACAGAAGGACATGCGGCACCTATAGCCCATCAACATGATGGCTATAAATAGAGGCAACTTGGACGTCCCAAAGGCGAACTTTTTTCTGCTTCAGAGAGACCATACCCCTCCAGGCGAGCTACGTACGTGCACACAAGCTCAGGAGAGAGAGAAGAGAAGAGAGCATTCCTCATTCACTCGTCGGACCTTAACGGAGTAAAAGAGTCGCTGCAGTACTCGATTTCCATCGTCACACTACCCAGATAAAAAATATTATATTTAGATTGTTTGTCTATGATTTCTTTGTATCCTTTTTGTTGGTTATTAAACAAATGTTTCCCAAACCTACATTAATGATGAACATTTACCACCCGATACTTTTTTGCACCTTTACTAATGTAATGGACTTGTTGCGTGTATTTCTGAATACACGTCAGGGGAGTCCGGTGCACCAGAATTGACATGACTTGAGATATTGCAACACAATAGTATGCATTAGGTAATCATACAAAGATAATTTGTCAACTTGAACATCCAAACCTAGAGACACGGTCAACTAATGTACTCTGCGCTCAAATAATGCATGTGTAAATTATCATTCTTGAAATTGTGCTCGACTGGTTTGCATCATCCTTTGTATGGATCTGTAGCGCTTACTAGGTTCCTATGTTTGTTTGAAGGTCTCGATCTTTTTTAGTTTCTTTGCAACTATCTTGCTACTATTTTTTTTTCTGACTAGATGTGAATTAAAATTTATATATCTTAACAAAACTGTTCTTATTAATTAGCTCGTAAAAGAGTGAGGTAGCAGCTAGATTATATACTATTGACATGGTGGCAGTTAGGATTAATCTTTTTACTTTGTCTTCTTCCTCTCTCTCTCCATTACCTCCTGTCTTCTGTGTTATTTGATTGTATTTGATTGAGTTTCCTGCAGGAGAATTGTATTGTTTCTCCCTCAATACAAACTCAATCAAATAACACAGAAGACGAGGTAATGGAGAGAGGAGGAAGAAGACAAAATAGAAAGATTAATCCTAACTGCGACCATTACAATAGTATATTATCTAGCTATTACTTCACTCTTTTATGAGCTAATTAATAAGAATCTTTTTGTTAAGATATATAAATTTTAATTCAGATCTAGTTAGAAAAGAAAATGAGCAACAAGATAGTTGCAAAGAAACTAAAAAAGATCGGGATCTTCAAACAAACCTATGAATCTAGTAAACGCTCAAGATCCACACTAAGATGATGCAAATCAGTTGAGCACAATTTCAAGCATGATAATTTACACATGCATAATTTGAGCGCAGAGTACATTAGTTGACCGTTTCTCTGCGCAGAGTACATTAGTTGACTGTTTTTCTAGGTTTGGATGTTCAAGTTGACAATTTATCTTTGTAGGATTTTCTTATGCATACTATTGTGTTGCAATATCTCAAGTCCTGTTACTTTTGGTGCACCGGACTCCCCTGGCGTGGACTCAGAAATACCAGCAAGAAGTGCATTACATTCGTAAGAGTGCAAAAAAGCCTCCAGTGGTAAGTTCAAGGATCATGAGAACTATTTAGGGTTTCAGCATGCAAAAATTATATATTCCTATTACTACATAGAAATGTGTGAATGTGTGGGATGCCAATGAAAGAAGTTTAATGTGACGGGCAACACGATCCTTGTGCTCACCTTGTACGTAATGTAACTATCATTCTCTTATCTTGTTAGCTACATCATGTTTGTCAAATTATTGAGTATTCCATAGGAAAAATAATGACATAAAAAATGAGTAGAATGCCGTTACTCTCATATAGCAAACATCTGTGGCTACCTAGAATCAGCAGAGAGACCAGAAATACCATCAACCCTTCTGCACAATCAAAGCAGCAGATAATCCTTATAGTAACTTCACACATTCATCAAACACAATTTAGACCCTCTTCCAACCATGACCAGGCTTATGCAATGTCCTTTACATCATCGGGACCTCGCAAAAAAAAGAAGCTGAAATAGCATATACGGTTGCTTTCATGAGTCTCTCTTATGGGTATCCTCTAGCATATAAAAGGTGAAATTAATAGGAAACATGGAGAAAGAATATTTGAAAAAAGAAATTCTCCAAATAGGGTAAACTTTCCAAGTAGAGTTATAAGGAAACATTCTTGGACTGAGGAGAACGAATTGTAAAAGCATAATTGATAGTAGTTTTAGCAAGTTGAAGGCTTGAGAATTTGTGATACAGAAATACCCATATGAAGTGTTTGCAAGTAAAATTTACAAGGAAACATCTATTGGAATGGGAGAAGGAATGGAGAGAGAGAGAGCATAATTGATAGTAGTTGTATGAAAGTTGAAGGCATGGGAATTCTGTGAAACAAAAGTACACAATTTAAGTGGTTGCATATGTTTACTTTTTAAGTATTTGTATAGTAAGACTGTAAGGGTTAATTTTCAACTTGTATTTCAAAATTGATGCATGCTGTGGTGACTCAAGAATTCTGTGATACCGAGTAGTAAATTTGAGTTTAAGCTATGATTTTGTATTAAATTTTGTAGCCAAAAGATATGCTTAATTTAAACTAAGGCGTCCAAAGAAGCCTCCGAAACTGGATATCAAAACATTGGATGATTATATCATCAGCAACGGCATCATCATCCAAGCCTTCTCCCATCAGAATATGGTTGGCTATGGAGCATAAGAAAGCTCCATTTAAGATTTGATAAAGTTTTATGGCCGGTTGTCGACATGACGTCAACTTTTTTTGTTTGTGACAACTATAAGCATGCATGCCATACCATAAAACTTCGGTGGCCAGTTTGCAGGTAGGTAGACATACATTTTGGATTGCAGTTTAAGATCATGCGACCAAAAACTACAAAATAGAATATACTTGAGTTTTTTTAGATGAAATTTTTGAGTGAATTGTCAGACATGGATGAGAAAGTTTTTATTTATTCAACATCTAAAACTTGGATGAGATTGAGATATATTTAGTTTTGGAATTGCACTTTTCTTTTTATAAGCACCTGTTTCTCCCTCGTTTCACAATTTGTAGATGCTAATTAGTATTTTACTTGACTAGGGACAGTTTTCTCGGAATGTTGGTTGCTAAAAGTTTTGTAATATGAGAGTAGGTGAGAACTTCAGATATTTTTTTACTTTTTATGTATATGAGCTCTTGATGCGTTTTGATGGGCAATGTTTTGTTGCTATCCCTTTTTGGTGTTTCATAGTTTTTATGATTGTAAAATATGTGCAAGAATGTGGATGACTTTGGGAAATGTATGATATGGTTTATCGGGAGAAATTACCTAATACTTGTTACTTAAGGTTTGCCCAGAACGTCAACCGTAGTTTGAAAGATTGAAAGACCACTTGGCTAGAGAAGGAAAATGGTGGACAAAAACAGGCCCATAACTATTTTTCACTTGGAGCATAAATAGGATTGAATTGGAGCAAAGTCCTAGTCCTACCTAGTTTATGAGTTCTAAATATGGAAACATATGACAATCCTACATAGGATTGGATTTCCATATATGGACACTTGACATGCTATATAAATTCTCGTCTTTGCGGTTATGAATTTTTTCTGTGGTGTTATCTAATTTCTTTATTTCCGCTGTGGTGCAACAGCTAGTAAGTTTATTCATTTCAAAGCTATAGAAAATCTTCCTTGCATGATATACATAAAGTATTGTTTATTCTTTATTATTTCCGATTAGGTTCAGATATATCTTCAAAATGTCCTTCACTTCAGTTGAGGCATCTAAAGGTGATGTCCTTTGATTGCATGATGATGAATTTGGTATGTGTGTGTAAGCGATTGCTTCGACTTGATTACACAGCTTTCTTTGATTTGTGTTATATTATACATACAATGCAACACCTATTTTGTGAAATGTGTTACCACCATAGAGCTGATAAATTAGTTCCAGGCAAACCGTCATGGGAGCTGGTGACTAAAAGAAACTTAAGGAAAACATTTTTTGTGGCTTCTATTTATTAAGAAATCCTTGATTATCTAACACCTCCATCTATAACTGTTTTCTTGATGCTGATTTTAGCTTGAGACTTTGTTGACCCACTACTAAAGGACTTAAGCTTTAGGGTCAAGGCAATCGTGTTTTGGCGAATATAACAACCTTAGTAATATGCAAAAAGTCTTGATGGTAGGAAGCATGGACACTGCAAAGTGATTGCCGTGTCCATATCTTGTCCGCGTCAGGCACATGGTGGACATAATACGGATATTCTAAAATACTAGGGCATGCCAAAATCAATGCCGTCATTGCTGTGTCCCTATTATGTTGTATCTGTATGCTTGACAATGACTTGGCCCCGCTTTGTCAGGATCTCAAGGTTAGATGTTTCTGTTTGTTTTCCATCAGTTCTGACACTCTTTGTCATAGTCTTTGTTAGGGACTCGAGGGCCAGAAGTTTGTCAACCATGATGCAGCTGACCCGCAGCTACATGTTCGGGCCCATTTCACCTACGCAGATGTTGTTTCCCTGGCCAACATTGATTGTGGATCAACAGACAGTTTATGAAAAGTTCAAAAATAAAACCATTTAGAAAGGGAGAAAGACGTTGAAACCATTATAAGAAAACTTCAACATATGCTGTGATACAAACTTGAAGAATTTACCAGAATCCTTCAACTCCATTGATATACTTCCTCACTTTCTTCATACAAAATCAAGAAGCGATATGTGGACTTCCCTAATTTCTCATAAGAAACCCCTTCCGATTTCCTCTCCATAGAATTAGTTACTTTTCAACAGTTAGAAAATTCAGTTAACGGTTACAAAATTCTGTGTCGGTTCTTGAAAGTGGGCTACTCTAGTTGGGCTAGACTATAGCTTGTCCCCCATATAAATGGGTCCTGAAACTCACATAAAACTCCAACATGTCTCTGATTTCCCTTTTCTGGGTAGACTTTGGATTCAAAGATCTCAGAAAGAGAGACATTTGGTTTCAAGAGGTGCTTGGTTCAAGGTTTTGAACCTTCTTGTGAATCAACTTAAATTGCTCATTTTTCGATCTCTTCGCTTACCTTCAGACATTTGAGGGGTGTTAAATTCGGTAGATCTATATAGTTGAAAGTTGAAACACAACTTAAACCCTTTAAGCTTTTGGATCGATGTGGTTATCAGACCAATAAGGTCTCTCAAGATAACTTTAGTTTGCGAGTGATTTCCAAGTTGTTCTGCTGGAGGTTAAGCTTGGGAAATTTTGTGCTAACATTACAATAATCATAGTTAGGATTCTGTGGGCAGACAATTCCTGTCTTTTCTTCAGTGATGGGAATAAATTCAGTATGCTCGGATTCAGTGATTTGACATGTTGAAACTATGAGAAAGGCTTGTTGTTACTAAGTTTAGTCATCAAGTGAACCTTTTCATAGTCGGTGAAGAGAAGTTCTCTATTCAATGACATCATATTGGTGCCAGAAGTTGCATAAATTCTTTTGTACAGATAAAAAGTGCAGTTCATTAGTGTAGCAGACCGACTGCGTAATATGGTAAGTCTTTTTACTATCAGCAAAGAGACTATAGTAAAGAAAATTAGTATGTGCTGAAAATTTGGACCTTGCTCCCTTCTTGTAGAACATAAGACCACATAAGCAGTGCAAAATGCGTGCTGGTAATATTTTGTATACTTGATGCAAGACTCGTTCCATGATACTATGCTTTTAAACCCAAATATTATGCTTTATTTCTGCAATGTCATTTTGGATTGTCCTGTTAAATTGGTGTACTCCAATATGAACTAGTATTATTGTTTTTATTTATGATTTGAAGAATCATGCCCTATTGAAGAAAATATTTAACTTGAAACTTTCATTTCCTGTGCAGGATTTTTGCTTGAATCACCTATCAAGATAAAAACAGCAAGATGGAAGCCCAAGAAGCTTCCATGACTTTGTGACAGCAAACACAGAGAACATAGAGACCCCCATTGCACAAACCGCGATGAATGCCAAATCGCCATAATCTATAACTAAAAAAATTGTTCTGATTCGGTTCCGTAGAACCCAACACCCAGTCTTTGTTTTAATTCAGTTCTATTAATTTGGAGTGCCTTCCTTTCATTTTATGAATTACAGAGCAAATGTGTTGCTCTTAGAACCTGTTCCTGTTCATCAATAATATTCCTGTGAACCTCCTTGATTCCTGCAGTAAGTGTGTGAAAATAAAGCGCAATAAATTTCAAAATAAACTAGTTATCACTCTTGATGCTTGAACGACATATTTTTCTTCTATTTGAGTAAACTATTTTTGAAGCATATAGGAAGGCATACATACGTATAGTTGGCTATCATTCTTGCTTCGTATGGTTTTTTGTTGTTGTTGTCGTTATGATGTTCAAACAATTTGGTTGATATGTTTATGATAGGAATGGAGAAATGGTCAAGTTCAAATGTAGGAGAGGTGTAAATGAGAATTTAATGGCGGCCATGTCCCTGTACATGTTGGGTTGTTGTGAAGGGATGAATCCTTTCATCAACTTCATGCTGTGGTCTTTAATATGTCTATGATGAGGTTGGCAATGGCAGTACTTGTGGCTTGCACAATGTGTTAATTCTTGCTAGGCTGTGTTGGGACCTGAGGATTTATTTGATGGTAATTGTCTTTCTTGACGTGGATAATTAAAGGGTTACATGGGGAGGTCAAGATGCTCTCTCTCTCTCTCTCTCTCTGTGTCAAAGATTTGTGATCATGGATATGCTGATAAAAGTGCTGGGAATCGGACACGTCCTGTAAACGTTTCGATACCGTGTCTGAGAGTGTTCACAGCGAAAATTTTATGCCAAACCACCTGAGATAACCAACCCTTGTCTAACAGACATCAAGCACAGATAAAGACAAGTATATGGCGGTGACTACGTCACCTGGACAAATTATAACCTTTATAACTCAGGTGAAATTACAAGATTGACATAATCAATGTTGAACCATTTGTCCTAATAGATTCAACCCTCTCACCACACTCAAGAAGAAAAGAAAGAGATTACAATTGAAATTGTTCACCAACCCGTAGCAATTTTCCTAACCGAAGTTGATGACTCCCCGATTAGATCTCCTTCTTCCTTCTGTCTAGGATGGCGAAGTCCTAAGAGCAAAGCACAGACTTTTTCTTATATTTTCTGTACACGAGCACCCCGAATCTCTACATTGTGCTATTTTTATTGTGCCTCTACCCTCCTATATTTATAGGATGATAAATCCTATTTTAGGTCATAATATGATTTCCTAAATAGAAACCCTTAAAATAAGAATTATATTCCACCTAAATTAGTCTAACACCAATTATGGACATCCAAATATGGTCAAATTAAATATTTAATACAAATTTAAAATCTAATCAAATCTTACATTTAATGTAGATATTCAAATTATATCAAATCAAATCTTTGACCATATTTTGGCTCCAAAATTCATCAAATCCAGACTGGACCCTGACAATCTCTCCCTCCAGTCTGATGAGAGGGCGTTGAACCCATGGCTTCTCAACTGGACTGCATGACTGTCATCCCGCGACAGAGTTCCTGCTCCCCCATGCCACCCATCTCCGATCTCCTGAGTTACTTTGCATCTTCCTTCGTCTCCAGCTCCTCGACCGTCACGTCGACGCTAGCTCCCATGCATAGCACCTTTTGTACCATTGGGATCATGTCGACATCAATGACACGACTGAGATCAAAGTTCCTAACTATCAACTTCACCGTGAGTCTTGGCTGTCTTTTCCCAATTTTTGACTTCCACCGAAACGTGTTAACGTTCCGACGAGCTTCTTCACCCTTGACTGGCCCAACCAAGCGGACGGTACAATTTTCTCGAGATTCGAACTCCTGAAACTGTCCACCTTCATGTCCGAACTTGAAGCTCCCCCATACACATGCGTCCTCGAGCAGAACATCACGTACAGTGCACGTCGTCGATGACCCACAGCTCCCCCGGAACTGAGTGAATGATGATGCTCCCGCCTCAAATTGAGTTTGCTGCAAACCTTGATCTTCTTCCTGGCCTCGAACTACTGAAACCAATGTCGTTCCATAAAGTTTTGGCAAACCATCCGTCGCCAAAATCGGATCCGTGGAACAACCCCTACCTGGAGACCGACCAGCCGTCATGGGACCGACAGACTGACCCTCAATCTTTGACTCATCACCATTCGTCGCTTTGTCTCGACGAACCGAATCCTCCGTATCTCTCAAAGCATCTCGAAGCCCCTCTCCAGCAAGTTCTCGACGATCCTCCTCCTGTCGAACACTCCTAGAGCCTCCATCTGATGTTTGTGGCCTGCTTATACAGCTCAGCAGCTTGAGCCTGTACATGCCACAACACAAATCTCCTCGAACCAGCTGTTGGAAACCTTTCTTAAGCATCAAATCTTTGTCCCCAAAATAAACTACGATAGCCATCATCCGCCATCCTCCCTACCAAAATCAAGTTGTAGCGCAAACTCGGTACATGTCGCACATCCTTGAGAACGAGTTTCTCACCAAGCTCCGTTGTCAAGTGCACATCACAAATGCCTACAACTACAGCCGTCCCCTTGTTGTCTATCTTCACACGTCCAAATCTGCCGTCGTGGTATGACGTAAAGATCATCCTATATGGAGTGGCGTGAGACGACGCTCCCGTGTCCATGAACCAATCGTCATCATGACACATGACACAATGTTCCTCTATGTCGGTTGCTGCGATGATGAGATCTCCTATAGCCGTGAGATCCTCCTGGTCATCCTTGTCTTTGGCCTTCTCAGCTTTGAGCTTCATGCAATTACTCTTGATATGACCCATTTCGCCACAGTGATAGCAGCCCTTCTTGCGGTCCACAGTCGCAAGATCCTGAGAACTCTTCATGTTCTCGCTTGTGACTAGGGTCTTCCCTTCCCGTAGGAAGCCACCAAAGCGGACTCCTACGACGATTTCACTTGCTTACGCCGGATCTCCTCGTTCAACAAACTACTTTTGACTGCCTCCATCGTGACAACTCCACCAGGCGCGGAGTTGCTCACCGACACCACCAATGCCTCCCAGCTTTCCGGTAGAGAACTCAAAAGTAAAAGGGCATGAAGCTCATCATCAATCATAATTTTTAATGCAGACAGCTGATTGATAATATCCTGAATCTCGTTCAGATATTGTGCCACTGGGGCACCCTCCGTGTACTTCGAGTTGACGAGTTACCGAATCAGAAATGCCTTGTTGCCAGTCGTCTTCCTTTCGTACAGCAAATGCAGCTTCTCCCACAATGGTTTTGTCAAACTCTCCATGGACACGTGGTGAAACACTGAGTCATCCAGCCATTTGTCATGCCCCGATCTCCCGCAGGCTATTTCGGCCGTTCTCGCTAGGCGGAAATCACCCTCGCCAGCGCTCCCGCGGAACGATCGCTTGAACCCATCCGGGCGTGATGCCGCACGAGCGTGAGCCACGCCCGTGCAAGGCCATGGTTTATTGGCTGGCTGCAAGAGTTCTAAGCCACAAAGTCACGCAGATTGTCCGAGTGCAGCGGAGTCATGAACGCATAGCGATTCGGTAACAGGTTTACTGAGTCGACAATATAGCGGAAGCATTGAAACACAAGTTGAAGTAAGGCAAGCTCTTTATTGATATAAACATGTGTTACAGGCGGCGTATAGCCGAGATTACAAGTCGCTCAAGCCTCTCTCTCTGAAACAGTAAATGCGTGCCAAGTGGCTATAAATGTGGAATGATTGTACAGGCGATGTTCAGGCTAAGTTCACAACATTATGTCTTGTATACGTGCTTCAGTTCCGGACGCACCGTTGCTTCGGAGTGATCTTCACGCCTTAGCACGCACGTTGGAGGCATCCGCACCGAACGAGGTTCTCCCGCACCCTGCATACAAACTGGTGGATTATCAGTACATTGAATGCACTGGTGGGGAAGCTACTCGCCCGCTCGACAAATCCAAACACGTAATACAGGTTCCGTGCACAACTATTAAGTTGTCTTTCTAGTTGCCTTAGGATCAGTTTCATGCAAACATTGAATAGTCTAACGTGTCAGGCAGTGCGCCGTGCGATGTTTGAGGAAACACGGCGAGACTTACCAACTTACCATTTCTCCTTCCCTGTCCAAGGCAAACATGATTAATTCAAGCACGGTAAGTATAAACATTCAGGAGGCATAGCATATGCAAACATGAGGGTTCTTTTAACATGATCGTTCAGGTGTTAAGTTATTCATTGATGCTATGCAATGACTCGCACGCGGATAGCCGCTAAGCGAGGATGACTTGTTTATCTTCCATTTTACAAGCAAGCATGCAGCAGGCTTAAATACACATGAAAATCACACGATGCATTGCAAGCCATATTCACACGATACACACACGAGGCATTGTAAGCATATACACACGATGATCACTGGCTTGATGCCATAATGGACTAGTCATGGACATGGATAGCAAGCAACGGGAGCTCATATTGAATACACGATAACACACGATGCGTTGCAAGCTATCCAGTCCGCACACGATGACTACACACGAAGTCTGCCCGGATCGGATCGGTGCCAGTGCCCCAGCACCGTCCGCAGAACTTATACCCTTGTGCACAAGTTGTCCATGATCGAACACGATTATTAATTTACATACGAGCGCACGACAAGCAGTAATGCATGATTCATTTAGCTATTGGATATGCACAGTCTCCTGGGCTGCTGTAAGCCCGCACAGGAGGGAGACTTGCAGGGAGATCCGAATACCTGAATGAGTCTTGCCACTGGAGTATGATTCATTTTCTTGACATGATGCAGTCCCCTGGATCTGAAACTGCCTTGGTGACCTAACGGTCCCGAATACTTGCGGGTTCATTCAGGCACGGAATGACTACTTGGTAGTCTTCCGAGGTTTGGATAAAAACAATGTAACATTCAAGCAGACAAGCATGCGTTTCTAAGGAACATAAGCAGGCACGTTGCTCGGACCCGAAGGTAAACCGAGGGATAAAACCGTTAAGGGACTTAGCATGCGAGGGTCCGAATATAAGCAGTATTTCATTTCCATGTTCTAGCAAGCAATACAAGTTGGGATTATTCCCTTAGCTAGGTGCGTTGGATTTATTAGCATGCAGGGGGTGATTCACCTAGCGACTAGCATGAACATTCCAGATTTTATGTGTGCTGGCTAAGCAAAGACAAGTTCACCGTAGCCACCCACCTTAGCGATGATTCGCCTCGGTAGAGCGATACGTCTGAGCGAGCCTCTGAAAGCCTAAGCCGGGATTCCTGTAGGGACAAGTCTGGATATCCTTTTCTTCTTGTTTGAGGCAAAGCAGGTCGGGACAGCTACACGATTGCCGTTTGAGACGGCAGTCCGCTTGAGCGGAACGGGGTGTTACACCATTGGCGATGAATCCAACGGCCTTCCAATCCAGTCGTTTTCAGTCTTCAGCAACTTTTTCCGATGGCTTGGCGTTGTCGCCCTTCAACGGACCATGCAAGTCCTTGCACTATAGTAGATCCTCCATCCTTGGCTTCCAAATCGCTCAATTTCTCCTATAAGGGTGATCATACGAGTGTTCATCTGCTTCATAAACATAGTTGCCAGAACCAAAACTTGGCTCTGATACCATATGTTGGGAATCAGACACGTCCTGGAAGCGTTCCGACACCGTGTCCGAGAGTGCCCGCAGCGGAAACTTTAGGCCAACCCACCTGAGATAACCAACCCCTATCTAACGAATACCAAGCACAGATAAAGACAAGTATATGGCAGTGACTCCAACCTTTATAACTCAGGTGAAATTATAAGATTGACAAAATCAATGTTGAACCCTTTGCTCTAATAGATTCAACCCCATCATCACACTCAAGAAGAAAATAAAGATATTACAATTGAAATCGCTCACCAACCCGTAGCAATTTTTCTAACCGAAGTTGACGGCTCCCCGATTAGATCTCCTTCTTCTTTCTGCCTTGGATGACGAAGTCCTAAGAGCAAAGCACATACTTTCTCTTAGATTTTATGTGGACGAGCACCCCGAATTTCTACATTGTGCTATTTTATTGTGCATCTACCCTCCTCCTATATTTATAGGATGATAAATCATATTTTAGGTCAAAATATGATTTTCTAAATAGAAACCTTAAAATAAGAATCATATTCCACCTAAAATAGTCAAACATCAATTATGGACGTCCAAATATGATCAAATTAAATATTTGATAAAAATTTAAAATTTAATCAAATCTTATATTTAATATAGATTTCTAAATTATATCAAATCAAATCTTTGATTATATTTGAGTTCGAAAATTCATCAAATTCAGACTGGACATCAACAACAACAAAAACAGCCCTCCAAATCAATTGAAGAGTGCACATGTGTGTGAGGGTGTGGGTGGGGTAGAGAGGTGGTGGTGGGGATGGTGGGGGTGTTTATAACTTAACCATTTCCTTTGACTTCAACTCCACAACAATAATGTCATAATTCACAATCCTTTACTTTAACAGGGCATATTGCTTCGGGGGTTGCCAGAGACGTACTCAGATATTTTATTTAGGAAGTGAATAAATAAATTATAATAATTATATTCATAATTCTAAAAAAAAAATTATATATTAATGACAAATACTATAAAAGATTACTTGATTAATGTGAATGGAACATATGATTCGTCTTTCATATTAGGTTGAGTGATTCATTAATTGAATTGACTCCGACTAACGAATGTATTGACATTATAATCAATTATAATAAGTTTCCAAAGTCTATATGTGTTTGCTTTTGAATTTATTACACATTTCAAAGTCAGAGGTACCAGTTTAAGTTTCAAAAAGTCTATATGCGTTTGCTTTTGAATTTGTTACACATCTCAAAGTCAGAGGTACCAGTTTAAGATTTCAAGTTTCAAGATATATCGTATGAGGATGTTTGTGTTACATATACATCTCGAGTACCATTTTGGTCAAAATTGAATTGGCTCAAATGATATCTCGACAATAACATCCACTTCAATTGTTTTCTTTCGTAGACATACTCATGTGGCTAGAAAAGAAGAAGAAAAATACGAACGACGAGGACTTGTCCTTTTAGTATTTAGGTCCAGTACGAACTTAAGTGATAGACATGTTATGAAAATATGTCTTATATGAGCACAATAAACCTAACTTAGCTCCTCCAAATAAAAATATGCAATTACTTGAAATAAGATAACTTAGACATTCTTAACCAATGTGACATTAGATTTCCACTTAGGTACAAAAGTTGGAAGATGGAGGAAAAAAATCCAAAGTAAAAGCTTACATGTATTTCTGAAAAATACAACTAATAGTGTTGGTTTTTTCTAACCACCTTGTTCAACTTGCAGAAACCATGGTATTAATGGTTTCAAGTTCTTTAATAATCAACATGTTTACTGATGACACTGTCTAATACTTTGAAGTTAGGAAATCTTTGCAAGCTATCTAATTATCCTTTTTTTCTATTATCAAGTCAAAGTATTACTTCCTATCATTGGCGGGGCTTCATTAGGAGCTACATTATCAAGCCCACCTAGGGGTGATCCTTCAGTTTAATCGGTTTCAACTGTACCAAAATAGTCAAAATCGAATAAACTAAAATTATGAAAAAACCAAAATCAAATCGAAATTAGCTAAAACTGAAAACCGAATAATCAATTCGGTTTATTCGGTTTGTTTAGTTGGATTATGTCTATTTTTAATTGGCCGGGCCCAAAGTTTGGGTTGTGGTTAAATTATATTAAAAGTTACAACTTTATACCCAACGTAAGTATTTTAAAGTTGCGATCAAAGTTGGACTAGTTGTTAAATTATCAAAGTTGGACTTCAAAACACATACATATAATTGTTATTTTAAAATATACGCATTTTTAATCACAAAATATGCATAGATTTGAGGGTATTTACATAATTGCGTAAGTCTTATTCAGCTTTCGGTTTTGATCCAAACAGAATAATAAATTTTAGCATTTTCAAACCTAAAACCAAATTATTATTATTTTCAAACCGAACTGATTCTCTTATTCGTTCCGGTTCGATTATGTTCGATTTTTGGTTCAAATATTGCTCACCCTACCCCCAACCATATATTTTTTCATACAAAATTTCAAATTTTAGATATTAACCCCTTCAAAAATATAATTTGTCCCTCTAAAATTTTATCCCCCTCCCTCCAAAATTTGAGTCAAGCTCCACCACTAATTCATATGTTCAGATATGCGAACAATCTATATAAATAAATAGGCTAAATTATAACTTGATACTCTCAACTATCCAAAATGTTCAAATTGAAATCCTCAATTTTGATAGTAACATATGGTTTTGTGATTAGTTTGTAGTTTTAGGGCATAGTTCATATTATTGTTGAAGGGACAAACGTACGATTTTGGAATGCTCGTGTGCAGAAAACGTTCAAACGTCGTGTTCGAGTCCTTTGCCTACAATTACTACGCCATGAAATGCAAGTACAAACCAAATTGGCTTACATTTACGTTATGGAGATCTATAATATTAAATCTTTATATGACAATGAGGGGTGGTGGCGCAGTTGGCTAGCGCGTAGGTCTCATAGCTAAGCGAGTAATCCTGAGGTCGAGAGTTCGAGCCTCTCTCATCCCATTTTCTTTTTTTTCTTTCTGAAAACATAATCAAATTAGATTTAGAAAAAGAGGCATAAAGAAGAAAATGATAGCTTTGTCCAAACCTTAGAAAAAATAAATATGTTTTTTATATATTATACATTAGAAAAAATACCCAAGCCATTAAATCAAAAGGAGAACTAAAAGAACTTGATTTTATTAACAAACTAAAGAAAGTACAGAGAGGTCCTAGAAGACAATCTAAGTACAAAATTGTTTTCTGGAGGGTGACGCTGGAGGGTTAGGAGTGTATCAACTCTCTTTACTCCGTGGACGATCCGATGCAGAAGTTCTTCTCTCTCGCTTGAGTGTATGTTCGCAGATAGCCAGCCAGCCCTTTGTATCGGTGTGGTATCCTACTATTTATAGTCATCCCTGGGCGCGCATATGTTGGGCCGCATGGATGCTGGAGGGTGCCACGTGCCTCTTCCTAACATGATGCAGTTGTAACCGTGAGCAGGCCGAGCTCCCATGTGGGCGCTTATTGGGATTTTCAGTTCTGAAGATCTCGGTGGTTTTCGTCCTTTGTGGGCGTGACTTGGTCAGCTTGACACATAGTCTGCACTTGGTTGGAGAAAATAACTCTTGTCGTAACAGCAAGATTTGACCTTCATGGAGTCTGAAACACATGTGGCCAGAGACGCATGGGACGCATGGAGTCTGGGACGCATGCCGCCAGAGACGCATTGACCGCATGGAGTCTGAGACGCATGGGGCTAAAGACTCATGGGATCGCATGGAGCCTGTGACGCATGGGGCCAGAGACGTATGGGACTACGTGGAGTCTGGGACGCTTGGGGCCAGTTGTGTTGTACACGTGGCGCTGCACATTCATCGAGAGTGAAGTTCAGTGCTGACATGAGATTTATGTCGTTTAGTGTGTTCACGTCTTTTGAGGCATTCAGAAAATCCTTTTCGTCAGGATTCTGTGTCAAAGACGATCCTTCTAACGGGATGCCACGTTAGGTCCTTCTGTGGCCAAGCTGCTTTGGCTGATTGGGACGCATGGATGTCGCCTTATTGGGCCACATGTGACTCTGCGGCCTGATCTCTTCTGAGTTTTTATTTTGGGGCGCAGGGCTGTTGGACGCATGAATGCGTACTGCCAAGCTGGAACTCTTAAGACTTGGCTCAACCATTTTGGGAAGCTTAATCGCCTTATTGCAGACTTCTTGGGAATTTAACCGTTGGTTTCATACAGACTTTTCGGAAGCCAAAGCGTCAGATTCGCCCTTTCTAGGTTCATCATTGCAGTTATTGCCGTCACGCGAACCGTCGCTCTCTTTTATAAATACTACTGTCGTGGTGTAAACCCCCTGATTTTCAAGAATTTTTAAATTTGAATTTTTACAATTTTCTGAAATTTTCTGGGATTTTTTCTGTAATTAAACTAAGGTGTTTTAATTATTAAATAATTTTTAAATGATGTTAAATAATATTAAAATATTATAAAAATAATATTTTATGGTGTAAAATTAAAAATTGGACATAGGGTAATTTTTCGAGAATTTATTGGACCCCGGAAGTATTTTTAAAGCCCTAAAAACTATTGTTTAAATTAAACCAAATTGAACCATAATAAATCCGGTTTATTTGGCCTGAACCGAACCAAACCGGCCGGTCTGCCCGAACCGACCCAACCCACCTTAGCGGGTCGGATCCGGGTCAGACCCGACCCGCTGAGAACCCGACCCGACCCGTATGGATCCCTAACCCCCAACCAGTCACCTACCCGACGATTCCCCTCCGGCGGCCGTTTCCGCCGCCGTGGCCGCCGGCAACCCCCCAGCTTCACCTCCCCTAACCCCCAGCCTCTTCCTCTTCCACTTCCGTCCAACCTCCGGCCGTTCCCCTCCCCTATTCCCTCTATAAAACCCCAGCCGGCCGCCTAGGTTTTTTCCCCTTTCCCTTTCTTCTCCGGCGAGAACCCCGACTCCGGCCAACCCCCTCCAGAAGCCGCTGCCCTCTTCCCCGACGACTCCGGCCGGCACTGACGCGTCCCACGCCGCCCTCGAACCAGCCGTCACCATCCCCCGAGCGCCCCGCAGAGCCCTCGCCGGCCTCCTCTCTCCGCCACCTTCCCTCTCCCATTCGGCCCGCTCTCCTCCGACCAAGGCCAGCCCGCCCCAGCCGAGCCCGACACCTCCAAAAGCCGCAGCACCCGCCGCCGTCTCCACCAGTGAGCTCCGGCCTACTCCTGTGGTCGAAGCCCAGAACCCTAACCCTAGCTCGGCCGGACACAGTGTCTCGTGTCGACACGCGAGGACACGAGAAACCTAGTTTACGGAGCCCTGTTCAGGTATTCTTTTCTCTCTCCTCGTAGCTCTGTTTCTTGTTCCATCAGTTGTGACGCGTAGCCTGCATGACCCCCTCGGTGCCCGTGCAAACCGCTCGGTGCATCGAATCCTGTGGTGATCGCAAACCGCGATCCAAAAACAGGAAAGCCAACGCCATGTTTCACCCCGGAACTGGAGTACGCCCCGCCAAACGGGACAGCTTGCTCGCGTGCGGTCTTCACCGACACATGCGCGCGGTCGATACGGACGTGCGAGATTTCGCAGAAGTTGATTCGGATGTGCGTGCACACCGGAATCAACGCGTATCCGCCGACAACGCCCCGTATCCGTCCTTTCTGGATCTCGCTGTAACTTAGTGTACACACGTCGGATCGAGACAAAACTTGGGCCATCGGACTCGTAGTAATACGCTGGTCCTGTGACCCAAGTTTGGTTCGATTCTGAGAATGTTGACAAAATCGAGTGTCGTGGGCCCCACAGGCTCCACTTGACTGGCGATTTTGTGATCGGCTCATCGGAATCCAATTCTGGAAGTTCCGTTGGGTTCGTATCATCGTTCCTGACCTGTTGACACTAAGTTGGACAAATTTGGAGACTTTTGATCCTGACACATTTTTCGGTGCAAAGCGGCCCACATGTGGACCCCGCCTTGACCTGAAAATATCATTTTCGCCCCCTATGCCCAAATTGGACTCAAGGACAGGCGTTTCTAGTTGATTGATATTTTCTGAATCTGATGGTGATATTTATTTCAGCAATCGGAGTACTGCCTGCAAATCCCGCTGAAGTCAGCCACAATTGGAGCCAGAACCCCAGGCAAGTGTACCTTGCCAACTTGCAGTCTTTGATACATATTACTTGGACTTAATTATAAACTGTTGTACATGCTTAAACCTAGGACCATGTGACTTACTTAGCGTCCGATTAATAGTCGGGTGCCAACCCCGTACGCGGAGTTGTGTACGTCATCTAGAGATGGACATTCGTGACCCTTTATATTCTCGTACTTGCATTATCAAATACGTTATACCCAGGGCACCTGACACGATTCATGAGACAGAATCTTCCTAAAATATTCAAGGTGATTCTGTGTAGGTTGCAGAATTTATGACATAGACATTATATTCCTAGACATTATAATCATAGACATAGTATGACTCATTGCATTAGATATGATTTTACGTGACATGGACATGAGGCATCGTGGACATGAGACATATGATTATATTTGGGTGGGGAGAGACACACAGGCTACAGGCTGATTATATATATATATAGGCCACAACATAGTAAATTATATATTATAGTATAACTGCTACCGACTCCCCGACACAGAGCTTGTAGTGGTATCAGCCTAAGTTCTAGTGATGCTCTCAACTTGCATTTCACATAGTTGGTTATATAGTTTATCCTATTATTTCATTTATTGCTGTACTGTATTTATTTTGGCTTGTATTATCTGTACCTTGCTATGTCCCCTGAGGACCTGGATCCGGATTATGTCCCCAGGATTAGCAGACGAGGTTTATCCAGAGGTATACGGAACAGGAGCACTTCTCGGAACAGTACCAGTACCTGAGGACGAGGTGATCGCTGAGGACTTCTCCTGAACATCTGCTTCTCTATACTCAGTTATTATGGCAAATAAACTCTATTATTCCTGTTTAAATGAACATTTGTAACAGACTTAATATCGGGTTGTTCCCCGATTTTATTTACTTGTGACTGGATGTTGTTTAATACTTTTTGTTGATATTGCTGTGTTTATTCTGTGGATGAGATTAGTAAACCCTGATAGTTGTAATACAGCTTAAGTATGTCCCGATGGATCCATTAAATTGGATTTGTCCATCGGTGCGTGCTGCTGGCCATTGCCACGTGTCCAGTTCCTCGATATTTTGGGACTGGGGCGTGATATGGTTTTTATGGTGGCCCATGCAGGTCAACGACTAAATTGTTCGTTTTCAACTTTGGGACCGAACAGGCCTGCAATAAAATAGGATAAGTTTTTAGGATCTCATCCACCTGCTTGAAACGTTCTTGATATCTATATCGTATTCGAATTAAATCTTTTGACTTGTATCTTGCCTTGAATCCTGTGCGCTTCTTATATTTTATTTTTGATGCAGAGTAATGGATCCAAGAAGCGGAGACGAGAATCCCTTGAGTACACCACACGATGCTGTGGTTACTTATAATGAAGGAGTGACACCCGAAGACCGAGGACAATCTTCTCAAGGCAATCAAGCAGGCCAGCATAATTCAAGGTTCCGGCGTGACGTGTCACGCCCCAGTCCCAAAATACCGAGGGACCGGACGCGTGGCAATGGCCAGCAGCACACACCGATGGACAAACCCAATTTAATGGATCCATCGGGGCATGCTTAAGCTGTAATATAAGAATAAGTAGGTCCAATGATACAAGTCACAGTCTACACTAATCTCATCCAAAACAGATAATCACAGATCAAATGCCAGAATAAATGCAATAGAAATAACCTAGCATATCTCAATAAAGGTGTCTCGGAGAACAATCCGAGAATAGGTCTGATACATCAATGAAATAGACTGGAAACAGAATAACTAGAAACAGAAATAAAAGAATATCTCACGCCAATACTCCGGAGAAGTCCTCGGGTATAACCTCGTCCTCAGATGTCGGTACAGCTCCTGTATCAGCTCCTGTATTTGCTCCTACTGCGGTCCCGTATACCTCGGGATAGAACTCGTCTGTAAATCCTGGGGACATAATCCGGATCCAGGTCCTCAGGGGACAGCAAGGTACAGAAAATACAAGCCAAAATAAATGCAGTGCAGCAGAGAATGAAATAAATAGGGTAAGCTATATAACCATCTATGTGAAATGCAAGAGAGAACATCAATAGTACTCAGGTTGAAACAACTACAAGCTCTGTGTAGGGGAGCCGGTAGCAGTGATATCATGAGGTGGTCTAGCTCAGCGGGAGACTGAGTAGCCGGCATAACATAATCAACCTGTAGCCTGTGGGTCTCTCCAGCAATAGATGGAACAATAAGGGTGTACTAAATAACCAGCTAAGTGATATGCAAGCTGAGAGCAGCACTAGAACTCAGGCTGACGCCGCTACAAGCTCTGTGTCAGGGAGCCGGTAGCAGCAGTAATAATAAGTAATGGGCCAAGCTCGGGCTTCAGAGTCTTATGCCTCACAATAATAGGGGTGTATATATATGGTCAGCCTGTAGCCTGTGTGTCTCTTCCTACCCAATGTAATCACACGTCTCATGTCCATGATGCCTCATGTCCATGTCACGCACGATCGTATCTAATGCAAAAGTCATAGAGTATCTAGGAATATAATGTCAATGCCATAAAGTCTGTATCTTATACAGAATCACCCTGAATATCTCAGAAATATCCTGTCCATGAATAGTGTCAAGTATCCTGGGTTATAGTGTACTTGATAAGACAAGTACGAGAATGTAAAGGGGTCACAAATGTCCATCTCTAGATGACAATACACAACACCGCGTACGGTATTGGCACCCGACTGATAATCGGACGCTAAGTACGTCACACGGTCCTAGGTCAAGCAGGCACAGCAATATAATGAATCAAGGAAAATGCAACAAGAAATGTAAAGTTGGCAAGGTATACTTGCCCACTGATGTATAACTAAGTCAAGGAAATAAGTAGCAAAAACTGCAGGATTTGGCAAGGTACACTTGCTTGGGGTCCTGGCTCCAACTGTAGCTCTGGTCTCAGTGTGATCTGTAGGTACTACTCCGGTTGCTGCAATAAACATCACCATTAGATTCAGAAAATATAAAATAGCTAGAAACGCCTGTCCTTGAGTCCACTTTGGACATAAGGGCAGAAATGACATTTCTGGGTCAAAGCGGGGTCCACATGTGGGCCACTTTGTACCGAAAAGCGTGTCAGGGTCAAAGGTCTCCAAATCTGCCAAACTTAGTGTCAACAAGTCAAGAACGATGATATGAACCCAACGGAACTTCCAGAATTGGATTCCGATGAGTCGATCACAAAATCGCCCGTCAAGTGGAGCTTGTGGGGCCCACGATACGCGATTTTATCAACGTTCTCAGAATCGGACCAAACTTGGGTCACAGGACCAGCGTATCGCTACGAGTCCGATGGCGCAAGTTTCGTGTCGATCCGACGTGTGTATACAAAGTTACAGCGTGTTCCAGAACAGACAGATACGGGACGGTGTCCGCGGATACGCGTTGATTCCGGTGTGCACGCACATCCGAATCGACTTCTGCGAAATCCCACACGACCGTATCAACGTCGCGCATGTTTCGGTAAAGGCCGCGTGCGACCAAGTCATCCCGTTTGGCGGGGCGCACTCAGTTCCGGGGTAAAACGGCGTGTTGTTTTTCCCGTTTTTGGATCGCGGTTCGCGATCACCACAGGACGCGATGCCCCGAGCGGGTTGCACGGGCACCGAGAGGGTCATACAGTCTACGCGACGCAACTGACGGAAGCAAAAATGGAATCACGAGGTGAGAGAAAATGCTACCTGAACAGGGCTCCGTGAGATCTGAATTCTCGTGTCCGAGCGTCTCCTTCGTGTCTTGGACATGTCCAAGTCTCTGTGTCCAGACTAGGGTTTCTGTTTCGGAGATTGTTGCCATCGGAGGACACGGCGGAGCGGTCGGGGGCTGCTCGAGGACGACTAGGGCATCTAGGCGGAGGGGAGGCCGAGGTCGGGGAGATCGTCGGAGGCGGCTAGGGTCGTGGAGGACTGCTACGGTAGTGGAGGGTCGGGCTCGAGGGGAAAAGGGGGTGGAGCTCGTCGGGGGATCGACGACGGTGGAGATGGTAACAGGCGGAGCGGTCGGCTGAGGTGTGGGGGGGGGTCGAGAGGCGGCTGGGTGGATTAGGTTTCGACGAGGGCTGCGGGGTGTTCGGGTTCAGGGCTTAGGGCTTCGAGGTGGCCGGGGAAGGAGAAGTCTGGGCGAGGGCGACCGGGCGTAGGGTTGAGGAGATGGATAGTGGTCGAGCGGCGGCTCGTGGCGGAGGGAGGGGCTGTCGACGGAGAGGGGCTCGGCGCTGGAGGAGAGGAGGAGAGGAGTTCTGGGAAGGAGGAGCTCGGGGTGCGGCGCGACGTCGAGGGCGGGGCACGGCCGGGCGAGGCAGCGCCAGAGTCCCGCCGGAGGGGCTGGGGAAAGGGCGGCGCTCGGTTAGGGTTAGGGTTAGGGATTTTGGGTTAATTAGGATTAGGGATTTGGGATTAGGAATTTGGGGATTAGGGATTTGGGATCTTTTTCTTTTTTTATTTTTCTTTATGGAGAAAAAACTTAGGGAATTATGTATTTATACATACAGAAATTGGACTAGGGTTTGGCCTAGGATTTGGGCTGGGTCAACGCTCCTTGGGCTTGGCTTCGGCTCTCATGGGGATGTCGGGCGTTGGCACGGGTTCAATTCGGTTTAATTCTACATCGGTTTTCAGGGCTTTATAAATGCTTCCGGAGTCCAATAAATTCACAGAAAATTACCCTATGTTCGGTTTTCCATTTTACACCATAAAATATTATTTTCATAATATTTTAATATTAATTAGCAGCAATTAAAAATCATTTAATTATAAAACACCTAGGTTTTAATTACAGAAAAATCCCAGTAAATTACGAAAAAATCCAAATTAATAATTACTGAAAATCAGGGGGCTTACATGACGACATCCCACCTCCGCCACAGTTCACTCCACAGATGCCTGTCTTTCCACCAGGGCAAGCCATGGACGGGCAGCAGATATTTCAAATGATCTACGCAATGATGCAAGCCCAACAGCAAATTCATCAGGAGGCGCAGCGTCAAGAGGCAGAGTATTTGAGAACTAGCCTAGTAACCGCCTTGGAGCAGGCAAACCCACAAGCTAGGCGACCAGCAACGGGGTCTATCACTGATTTTTGTCAACTCAAGCCCCGTACCTTTTCGGGCAAAGAAGGACCAACCGAAGTTCATGAGTGGCTCACCAACATACAACACCAGTTGGAAGCAACTGAACTTCCAAGAGAACGTTGGATGACCGCCGTTAGAATGCAGTTGACGGACAATGCTCATCACTGGTGGCTATCTGAAGAGACCACGCTCGGACCAGACCGAGTCACTTGGGAAGAGTTTTCCAGACTCTTTCAGGAGATGTACATTCTGGCTATCGCTCGATCAGAACTTCGGGACAAGTTCAATCGCCTCACTCAGGATGCTATGACGGTGGAAGAGTACAACGCCGAGTTCATTCGTCTAAGTCGCTTCACCCCAACATTGATCCCGACAAAAGAAGAGAAGGCTGAGAAGTTCTTCGACGGACTAAACTTCGAACTGCAGAGACTCATCGGATCCGTCGCACCTACCTCTTACTCGGACGTTCTTGCTGCAGCTCAACGCATGGAACACGTCACCAGGAGAGAGACCAGTTTGAAACGGTCTTCCACATCAGCCAAAGCACCACAAGAAGAAGCTGCAAAGAGACCTCACATACACCAGCCACCCAGAGCCTCTCCGCAGATATTATCTACATGTCAATATTGTGGCAAGGTAGGCCATATTGAGAAGGACTGCAGACGCAAGTTGGGATTATGCTTGATTTGCGGAACCAATCAACACTTAGCCAAGGATTGTCCTTATCATCGAGGAGGAGCACCAAGGACAAACCAACAAGCTCTACCAGCACCAGGAGGGTATCAATCAAGGCCACCCTTGACACCACAAGCAGCACTCTTCCAACAGGCCCAGCAGCAGCAGCAGAGGAATCCACCACAAGGACGCGGACAAGCCTTCGCGATGACCTTGGAAGACGCGCAGAACCATGGAGCAGTTAATGCGCGTAAGTTTTATAGTTTTCTGTTTCTAGTATTGCTTTACTTCGTGCCTGCTGGTTCGTGACCTTAGACTTAACCTGACTTGTTAATTATATATAACCTAGTGATAATCTAAGTAATTTTGAACTTGCTAAATAACCTAGAATATTTTATAATTGTTAACCTGATATGTTTTAAAGGATAACCTGGTTTTCTAAACTGTAATTTTCTAGATTTCCTACATTTGGGAAATTACATAACTTCCATTGCTTAGGGAAATGATTTTCCCTATGAGTTTAAACCCACAACCTTGACTTTTCTTAAATCTTGATGTGCTTCGAATAAATTTTGCAACCATGTCATCTCTGTTGACCGGTTATTCTTTGATTGCGAGGACGCAATCCTCTTAAGGGGGGTAGATTGTAAACCCCCTGATTTTCAAAAAAATTTAAATTTGGATTTTTTACAATTTTTTGAAATTTTTTGGGATTTTTTTGTAATTAAACTAAGGTATTTTAATTATTAAATAATTTTTAAATAATGTTAAATAATATTAAAATATTATAAAAATAATATTTTATGGTGTAAAATGAAAAATTGGACATAGGGTAATTTTTCGAGAATTTATTGGACCCCGGAAGTATTTTTAAAGTCCTAAAAACTATTGTTTAAATTAAACCAAATTGAACCATAATAAACTCGGTTTATTTGGCCTGAACCGAACCAAACCGGTCGGTCTGCCCGAACCGACCCAACCCACCTTAGCGGGTCGGATCCGGGTCAGACCCGACCCGCTGAGAACCCGACCCGACCCGCCTGGATCCCTAACCCCCAACCAGTCACCTACCCGACGATTCCCCTCCGGCGGCCGTTTCCGCCGCCGTGGCTGCCGGTAACCCCCCAGCTTCACCTCCCCTAACCTCCAGCCTTTTCCTCTTCCACTTCCGGCCAACCTCCGGCCGTTCCCCTCCCCTATTCCCTCTATAAAACCCCAGCCGGCCGCCTAGGTTTTTCCCCCTTTCCCTTTCTTCTCCGGCGAGAACCCCGACTCCGGCCAACCCCCTCCAGAAGCCGCTGCCCTCTTCCCCGACGACTCCGGCCGGCACTGCTGCGTCCCACTCCACCCTCGAACTAGCCGTCACCAGCCCCTGAGCGCCCCGCAGAGCCCTCGCCGGCCTCCTCTCTCCGCCACCTTCCCTCTCCCACTCGGCCCGCTCTCCTCCGACCAAGGCCAGCCCGCCCCAGCCGAGCCCGACACCTCCAGAAGCCGCAGCACCCGCCGCCGTCTCCACCACTGAGCTCCGGCCTACTCTGGTGGTCGAAGCCCAGAACCCTAACCCTAGCTCGGCCAAACACAGTGTCTCGTGTCGACACGCGAGGATACGAGAAACCTAGTTTACGGAGCCCTGTTCAGGTATTCTTTTCTCTCTCCTCGTAGCTCAGTTTCTTGTTCCATCAGTTGTGACGCGTAGCCTGCGTGACCCCCTCGGTGCCCTTGCAAACCGCTCGGTGCATCGCGTCCTATGGTGATCGCGAACCGCGATCCAAAAACAAGAAAACCAACGTCCTATTTCACCCCGGAACTGAGTACGCCCCGCCAAACGGGACGACTTGGTCGCGTGCGGTCTTCACCGACACATGCGCGCCATCGATACGGACGTGCGGGATTTCGCAGAAGTTGATTCGGATGTGCGTGCACACCGAAATTAACGCGTATCCGCCGACAACGTCCCGTATCCGTCCTTTCTGGATCTTGCTGTAACTTAGTGTACACACGTCGGATCGAGACAAAACTTGGGCCATCGGACTCGTAGCAATACGCTGGTCCTGTGACCCAAGTTTGGTTCGATTCTGAGAATGTTGACAAAATCGCGTGTCGTGGGCCCCATAGGCTCCACTTGACGGGCGATTTTGTGATTGGCTCATCGGAATCCAATTCTGGAAGTTCCGTTGGGTTCGTATCATCGTTCCTGACCTTTTGACACTAAGTTGGACGAATTTGGAGACTTTTGACCTTGACACATTTTTCGGTGCAAAGCGGCCCACATGTGGACCCCGCCTTGACCTGAAAATGTTATTTTCGCCCCCTATGTCCAAATTGGACTCAAGGACAGGCGTTTCTAGCTGATTGATATTTTCTGAATCTGATGGTGATATTTATTTCAGCAATCGGAGTACTGCCTGCAAATCCCGCTGAAGTCAGCCACAATTGGAGCCAAAACCCCCGGCAAGTGTACCTTGCCAACTTGCAGTCTTTGATACATATTACTTGGACTTAATTATAAATTATTATACATGCTTAAACCTAGGACCGTGTGACTTACTTAGCGTCCGATTAATAGTCGGATGCCAACCCCGTACGCGGAGTTGTGTACGTCATCTAGATATGGACATTCGTGACCCTTTATATTCTCGTACTTGCATTATCAAGTACGTTATACCCAGGACACCTGACACGAATCATGAGACAGAATCTTCCTGAAATATTCAAGGTGATTCTATGTAGGTTGCAGAATTTATGACATAGATATTATATTCCTAGACATTATATTCATAGACATAGTATGACTCATTGCATTAGATATAATTTTACGTGACATGGACATGAGGCATCGTGGACATGAGACGTATGATTACATTTGGGTGGGGAGAGACACACAGGCTACAGGCTGATTATATATATATATAGGCCACAATATAGTAAATTACATAGCATAGTATAACTGCTACCGGCTCCCCGACACAGAGCTTGTAGTGGTATCAGCCTAAGTTCTAGTGATGCTCTCAACTTGCATTTCACATAGTTGGTTATATAGTTTACCCTATTATTTTATTTATTGCTGCACTGTATTTATTTTGGCTTGTATTATCCGTACCTTGCTATGTCCCCTGAGGACCTGGATCCGGATTATGTCCCCAGGATTAGCAGACGAGGTTTATCCAGAGGTATAAGGAACATGAGCACTTCTCGGAACAGTACCAATACCTGAGGACGAGGTGATCGCTGAGGACTTCTCCTGAACATCTGCTTCTCTATACTCAGTTATTATGGAAAATAATTTTTTTTTCCTGTTTAAATGAACATTTGTAACAGACTTAATATCGGGTTGTTCCCCGATTTTATTTACTTGTGACTGGATGTTGTTTAATACTTTTTGTTGATATTGCCGTATTTATTCTGTGGATGAGATTAGTAAACCCTGATAGTTGTAATACAGCTTAAGTATGCCCCGATGGATCCATTAAATTGGGTTTGTCCATCGGTGCGTGCTGCTGGCCATTGCCACGTGTCCAGTTCCTCGATATTTTGGGACTGGGGCATGACACGTGGTCCGTCGTGTTCCGCTTCGTGAAATATGTCGTCCAAGGAAGATTCTAGTTGGGAACCCTGGCCACCTGCTTCGCTTCCTCGTCGTCTCCTCCCTGCTACGTCTCAGTGCTCGGGTATCGGAGGGTCTGGATTTGGATGGTCTCGTGAGGAACGAGCTTTCGGTTCTCCACCGGCTGTCATGGCATTTCTGCCTAGACGGAGGGCACGGGACGAGGGTGAGTTTTCTGCTACTGAGAGCTTTATGTCCTTGCTGGAGTTGACTTTGGAGGCTCTTGCTAGGCCTCTAGGGTCCACTCCGGACTTCGCCCTGCTGCCCTAACTCTAGAGGAGAGGGAGACGTTGAAATTAAGGAAAGAAATGTGCCGCCAGTTTCATCGTGCGGGCATACGTTCGCTCCAGGATGTCGCGACTGTGCTTCGTGAGGCTCGCGGCTCATCTGACTGATCGTGTCTTCCTCTTTTTGTTTTTATTTTGTATGGGCCTTGATTGCTACATGTTGTAACCCCCTTTCGTAAATGAACTTTTTATCTTTGTTTTGATCAATATTCCTTTTATGTGCCCCCCGTGCTCTGAGGATAATCAGGCCGTATAAGGGCCACCTATGCGGTTGGCTATTCTGGTCGCATAGGTCCCTTGCGGCTCTATGCGGCTTGCTTTCATATTGGGGGTGCATGACCTCTTATGCGGCCTGCATAATTTTTATGCTTCTAGAAGACCCCCTTCAAAGTTTCCAAAATTGGCCAGTTTGGAATACTTTAAATAATATGCATGGTTGAGTTTTGGCCGCATATGAGTGACATGCCGCATAGTCGATCCTGCCAGACTGTAGGATCATTAAATGAGTGGATTTGCTCAATTTTTTGACGGATCTCTACAGATTCTGAGTTATCCCTTGGCACGGAGCTCGGGGCATCGATTTCCAAGGATATTATGGTGGTTCAAAAGAATCGAGGCGCCAGGTTCATCCTCATTACCGTTGGGTTCTTTGCCTCGATCTTCCTACGCATTTGTTGAAGCCTACAAATAGGCGGCCGGGAGAGGAGAGAGAGAGAGAAATTTTATCCCTTCGCTTCCTTCCCTTTTCTCTGTGAGGGATGTCGAAGGCTGTGACTTTTCTCGCCAAAGGGTTGATCAAGGGTGGTCTCGATCCGTGGACCCCTGATCCAAGTATTTTGCTTAGAGGTAGGGCAGTACTGCTTGTCTCATGCTGGACTGTGAAGGATATAAAGACACCAGTACACCATCCTGCTAAAGGTATGTGCGCATACCCTTCGCGAGGTTCTTTTGCCTGGATGGAGACTCGTCTTGGACATGCGCAGGCATCTTCACAGATTTATGTCGTGTGGACGAGCACACCTCCGTAACATGCACGCCGAGCTTTGGCGTGGCCGCATGGGTGGGGGCTCGTCTGCTTCATGCGCGTGAATCTTATCTCTGGCTTGGCCGCATGGATGAGATATCCTCTTGCTCGCCCGTGTAGACTCGGTCGTGCGTCGTTGCGGCCGGGCAGCAGTATACGACATTTGTGTCTTTATGCGATCTTCGCTGAGACTGATGCATGTCTTCTTTTTGCAGGTTCTGTCCTCGCTCATGATGCTCATGATGGAGCATGAAAGGATATCATAACACCCGACATTCGAAGAGAATGTCACCCTTATGCGATGGTTCCTTGTCAAGAACTAATCCATGAGACAAGGACGGTTCACCGAGAACCGATCCAGGAGACGAGGACCGTTCGACAAGGATTGATCCAGAAGACGAGGATGAACATCATGCGTCATGCGCTAACTCGTCCTTGTTTATGCAATGTGCTAACTGCATTTCTTCCCTTTATGATGCTTTCTACCGGCTGGGAATTTGTGGTAGCAATGACATGATTTGGATTAATTGTCATTCCTATTGTCGGTCTTCCTACCTGGTTGTAGAGCGTATGCTCCCGCTTTTCCTTGCTATCCATCAGTATGGATTCCATATACTAAGGTTTGTACTATGGAGTGGTGAGCCAGAAAGCATTGAGCTCTGTTGTTGGGCCCACTTGTGTCCATATTGGACTGGTTAGGGGAGGAAAAAGCTTTAGCTCCTCGCCGCGTCGCTTTGGCTCGGGGAACCTGCTGCAACGAGGGTCAGTACTTTGAAAAGTACCAGTGAGGGTGAGCTAACCCAACTAACCAAATCAACTTAGTATTCAGGTAAGGCAAACTGATTATTAATGTGGACTTTCTATCTTTCCTTAGTTCGAGTTACAACATGCAATGTATATATAAATGACTGAATAACTGTGCCACCGTTCGGTGAATTTTTACCTGTGACGTTGCACCCACCTACACAAGACTTACAATATTCTTCCCTCTCAAGAAGACATCATTAGCTTAAACAAATAATGCAATAATATGTTGGGTCATGACACACATTGCCACCATGGACAATAGTTACAGTAAGACGGTGATCCTTGCAGCGCGAATAGCAAGCCCCGCTACAAGACCCCGTGTTACCTGTGGTAGTTTTGCTAGCGTAGCTATCCGAGTTTCGCCCGGAACGAATCGGCCCCAGTGCCCCGGAGTGTCACTACCATATTTTCTAGGAAATGATATTTTGGTCATTTCATAATTAATTAAATATTGTGCATATTGTATAATTATTTATTATATTATTTAATTATTGTTAGATGTTAGTTTATTGTTTTGGACTTGTGTTAGTGGAACTAACTAGTTTAGACTAGACCCATAGACCAACATTTTAATTTAGTTAGAATTGAGCCCATTTAGAAACTCATTCATTAGGAGGAGGATTAATAAACTTAAAATCTATTAGACTAGAACCTTTCCTCCTTAATTATTTCTTTATGAGAGGCCCCAAGGGGTATATTTGATATTTCATAGTAGCTTGGGGAAGGGGCTAAGGTGGTCGGCCTTGTTAAGTAGAGGGAAGAATTTCTCTCTCCTTATTTTTTCCTCAAATTCTAGATCTAGAATTCCCTCTCCCTAATTTCTTCATTCCCACATCAATTCTACCCAAATTTCTTCCCAAATTACCATTGGAGGCTAGTAGAGAAAGGATCTACAAGGAGTAAGCAATGATCTACCAAGAGGAGCAAGGATCTACAAGTTGAAGGCTTATTTCATCAATTTTGGAGGTTGTATTGGGAATCCATCTCCCAATATGTATAATTCAGTTTTCTCCCTTTAATCAGGTTCTAAATCTGTATTTTAATCATTAGGAACCACCCCATATGCTATGTCTAACCATAGGAATTAGAATTAGGTTCATAGAAGGCCTATGGAGAAAATTATGTGTTATTTTGTGTCAATTTTGGGAGAATTTCGAGATTGACATATCTTGTGTTTGTCAATTGATCAATTAGACCAAATTGACATGTGTTTGATTGTGTGCGGCTAGTGTCGTATCCACAAATGGATACGTGTAGACCGTATCCCAATAATTTAGAGATACGGGTTAATTTGAAGGTTTTTTCTCCGACACGGGGGTTTGTGCATGTCACACCTTGACACGGACACGTAGTTGAATAATTAATTCTTTGTATTGTTCATAACTAGTATTTTAGACTTGCTCGTGTCCTTCGGGATACGTTTGGTTGTGTGGTGGAGCTGTATCGCAAGCGTATCATAGAATGAGTGCGCTACGGGTACGGTGCACTCCACGTGTTTGATCATTATACCTCAATTCAACTTGACTTGTGTATAGCTATTAGTGTGATATATTAGATATGATATATCTATGTATATGTGTATGTATCTATATTATATTGCATGGTTATATATATATATATATATATATATATATATATATATATATATATATATATATATGTGTGTGTGTGTGTGTGTGTGTGTGTGTGTGTAGGTTGATATATATAGGTATCCATATGTATATTGATATCTATATGGTTGTGTGTGCATATAGTGCATATGTGTTTGTGAGTATGTGGATGTGTTGAGAGGAGCTCGGAACAGTAGGAGAGTGTGCATATGTAGTAGCAATAGTATAGATAAACCCAATAATCACTCCCTTTGTAGTGGTATATATTTAACCCTTCTCTTCTATATTTTATAGGTATTAAAGGAATTGTTCCTATTTTAAAAATAATTAAACGAATCAATCTCTATTTTATGTTTTATTTTTAAAATAAAAATTATTGGTGTTATAATTCTTTATAGAAAATATAAGATATAGAAATAATTCGTTTAATTAGTTTTAAAATAAAAAATAGTTAGTATAATAAGTACAAAATATAGGAATGATTAACCTAAATTGTCCAATAATAAATTGGAACAATTGACCTCTAAACCTCTTTGATGAAACGTGCAAGTATCAGACCCTTTCCTCCTCCTCCTCGAGCCTTTCCCACCTCATCCGACTGCCAGGAATCGTCCAGTACAGCCATGGACGGCCAGATTCCTTCCTGGTGGCGGAAAAATCAGGTACAAAAGTCGTCCACAGATTATTTATTTGTTGTTGGTTTTGTGAGGGGAGAAAAAAATAAATTTATTCGGATTGCAAATTTCTTTCTGTCGGATAAGAACGTGACGTATGAGACAAAAAACACCAAAAGTGGTGGGTCCTATTTTCCCTCTCTCTTCTTCCGTTACACTTCTTGGTTACTAATTTTCCTATATATATTGTCCGAAAAATGCCAAAAATGGTGGGTCCCATTTTCCCTATCTTCCTCCGTTACGCTTCTTGGTTACTACTTTCCCTATATATATTGTCCATTATGAATATCATCACTCATAATGGAAAGTGGTGATGCTATTCATCCCGCCGACTCCATTCCGCCGCCACGTGGCACTTTTTTATTTATCGGTAGTTTTGGAGGTGGGTCCCGCACGTATATTCGGACGAATAGGAGGGGGGGGTGACACTTGGCGACGTGATGGGAGGAGGGATGGGGTTGGATAAAATTTTAGCATTTTCCATTATGAATATGAACGAATTTGCCATTTTTTATGTTTTATTTTTTTAAAATTGAATAAAGATGGGTATGTCCGAACTCTCTTACTTTATTAACAAAAGAACAGCGAAAACTATAAACATGAAAGATTCCATGATGTAATCTATTGAAATTTTTAGTACATACCCATCAACTTCAGGGAAATTAGGATCATAACGTATATTGTATTTAAATTGTAAATTTTGTTTTTGAGATATTCGACATAACGTTCGATCTTCGTGGCTCGATTTGTCGTATTTTTGTCACACTGTCAGGATCTTATAACTCTTGTCGGTAATCACATAGGGTCACTCGAGTTCGATAAATTGTAAAATTAGAACAAAAATATTTTTACTAAGAGTATTTTTTGTTGGTAAGATTACTTAAATCTAACAAAACATAAATACTTAACAAAGTTAAATTAAAAATTAATTAAACATGAAAAAATAAAGACGGACTTTAGTAAGGACATACATTTGTTTATATTATTTTTTATTTTATTGTACGGCGACTACTTGTTTGTACATAATATATATAAACAAACTAAAAAGTATCAATAAATTAAGATGATTGGCTTCGTTTGAGGCTTCTAAGTTCAAAATTTTCAACGGAGTGTGGATTCAAATCTCATTGCAAAGACAAACCAAAATTTTTTTTTTTCCCTGCATTAAAATTCAATGCTGAAAATGTCTATATTATGAATTGTTTTGTACATATTATGCCATTATACACTATTACAAGTGTGTTTGTTTCAAAAGAAACATCTTTACTATGGACATTTTATTTCTTATTTTGTAAATTTTAAATTTTTTGTATTTTCAGTACAATTTTGTTAAATTATAATGCTACGAAGGAAAATATTTTTTGTAAACCCCTTATATGAAAGAATATCTCATCTTAAACAAAATTCCATGCAATGTATTCTTTGTGATTAGAGCTCTAAGTTGCCGCATCAACCAAATTCTTATCTCTCCAGACTCATTATTATTTTCTTTATGACATTATTTTTTCTCATAAACATGTACCAAGATGAATTTATTTTGAGGCCAGGTGCAATTATAAATTATTATAGATGTAAAATATAATATAAATATGTTCAGGATGGTTCGAACTTTGTAAAAATTGGCAAAATAACATAATATCACAATAAAATATATTAAGTTGTAATTTTTCTTCGAAAATTTTCATCCAGAGCATCGAAATTTTACTAAATTCCAAAAAAAATATCGGAGTTTTGAAATTTATGAAGGAAACATCAGAACGCATATCCAAAGGATATTTTATATTAAAAATTAAAAAAATATAAAATGTCTTTCGGATCGGGATTTTTAAACTTTATATTTAACTCCGTTACCCTCTCTCTCATTCTCCGTCAAATTTTTATATTTTAATATTTTTTTTTACTCTCATCTCTCTCTCTCACTTCACTCTCTTTCCTGTCTCCTCTCTCTCTCACTTCACTCTCTCTTCTATATTTTAATATAAAAAAATAGAATGAGAGACAAGGGAGAGAGAGAGAGGGGGGAGATGTTGGTTTTGGTTTTGTTTTTCTTGCAAAAGTTCAATTCCTCTTCCTTTCTTTAGTCCCACATCGGATGCACCAAAGCCTTCTTGTGTACATATATTAGTTTCTCTCATTTGCTCTATTAAGTTGTTGTGTGGGGAACCCTTTGAGCCACACGCGCGCCGCCGCCGCCGCCGCCCATCCCGGTTCGGCGCGCGTAACGGGTGCGGGTACGCGCCCACAACTGCGGGCGCCGAATGCCGATCCGATTTTCTCTTCGGGCTGGGACCCTAAAATTCTTTTTGCTCCTCTTCATTCTTTCATTTATTTTTCTGAACATTACAAATGTTTTTAGCCGTTACAATTTTCATGTCCAGATTCATTCTTTTAATACTCCTGTGTAACGGCTGAATTAATCGGAAATTAATTCAGACCGTTACACATCAGTCTTATATATTCGTCTGTGTGTTTCTTTGTAAAAGACTCAGGAAAAAAAAATCTGTACGAAAAAAAAACTCTGACCACATTCTGTTCGATCTTCATCATCTCCAACCTCTGGGCAGAGCTAAGTCATGATCGTTCTCTCCAAGTCGTGTGCGGCAATGAGATACCGGTAGTGCGGGAGTTTTACCACTTGGAGCTTCGGGAACGTCTGCACACAGATCCCGAATAAACTCTTAGGGCAGTGCTTCGTGCACGACTTCCCCAGAGGCCGGTAACATCTAATTTTATTTTTTGTATTCTTAAATTTTTTAATAAGAAAAGACAACAAAATTCTAACAATCTAAGAGTTTATACGTGTTAGAATTTTGTATTACTTCTGATTAAAAAAGAATTCAATTGTTTCAGTTTTGAATAGCTACTGTTACAATTGTGTATTGCTTCTGATTAAAAAAGAATTCAATTGTTTCAATTTTGAATAGCTACTGTTAGAATTGTGTACTACTTCTGATTAAAAAGAATTCAATTGTTTCAATTTGGTATAGCACTGTTAGAATTCAATTGCTTCAATCATTTAGTATTGTTACTATTCTTACTATAAAATATTGTTAATATCAAGTTGCTTACTATTCTTACTATAGAATTCAATTGCTTCAATCATTTAGTATTGCTTCAATCATTTCGAATTGTGTATTGCTTCAATCATTTAGCTACTGATTAAAAAGAATTTTCTAAAATATTGTTAATATACAATAGCTACAAAAACTTCTACAAATTTCAATTTGCTTAATATTTACCATAGTAAATTTCTGATTAGTTGTTTACTTTTCAAGTTGCTTACTATACTGTCAAATTGCATATTTGCTTAAAGTGTTTTAAAAAAAAAATTGGTAACACATTTGATAATTTTGTCAATTGCAATTTTGATCACAAAAATTTCTTTCAGTTGTTACATACAATTTGCTTCATTTTTAATCACTTAGTTTTTGAAAGCAACTAGGACCAAAAAGAAAATAGTTTAGTAAAAGGAAATTGCAAATAAAATCTTCAAATCTAAAGTTTCAAAGTAGAGACAAACTCGGGCACAAGCCGAAAGGGTCCTTCTGTCAACCGGGTGTAAACAACCCTAAGCGACACGGTACTTAAGAGTCTTCGGACCACCGCTAGCTGGGAACCGGCCCCTACAGCTAACCTGAGTTGATCAACACTTGGAAAAACTAAAGATTTTAAGATTGATTAGCAAAAACCGCCTAAACTATTATCTTGGACATTGTTATTAAATAAATTTATATTTCCCCAGAGACTGCAATCATGACTGGTAAGGAAGAATCCTCTACTGCAAAACCTGCTAAGTTTGATGGCTCATACTTCAAGAGATGGCAGAGCCAAATAAAATTTTGGCTCACGACCTTAGGACTTATTTCTGCCATTGATGGGTCCACACCCATCACAAATGATTCTGATAAAACTGAGTCTGACATAGGAGTGTCCACCTCATCGAAACCAAAAACCCCAAAAGAGATAGACTTCCATTATTTTCATAGAATTCTAAGCGCATTATCTGAATCCTTGTATGATATATTTTTTGAATACAAGAGCGCTAAAGAACTGTGGAAAGCCTTGGAAGATGAATACGGCTGTGATGATGCTGGAATAGAAAGGTTTAATTCTTCAACCTTTAATAGGTATTTTATGGTAGATAACAAACCAATGAATGACCAGCTCCATGAATTCCAAGAATACCTTAGACATATTCAAGCCAAAGGGACATCTTTCTCCAATGAACATAAAATAGCATGCCTAATAGACAAGCTACCTCCCTCTTGGTCTGATATGGCTAAGGATCTTATCCATACACAAGGAGATCTTACCTACAATCAAGTCCTAAAGAAAACTAGAACCGAAGAACAAATTAGATTGAGGTCTAAGCCTAAGACTGAATCTAAAGCTAAGGTAAACCTTGTAGAAGGCCAAGGAAAATTCAAGTCTAATTTTTCTTATAAACCCAAGAAGAATTTCTTCAAGAAGAAGAAAAACTTTCAGTCTAACCACCAAAACCATCATCACCAAAACCAAAAACCTAGAAACTTCAGTCAGACTCAGGATCAAAAGAGATTTTGTTTTGTGTGTGGTAAAACAAACCATATGGCCATCAACTGCTACCATAGGAAGAAGGAAGCTGTCCAGACCTCCTACAAAGGAAAGGGCTTAGTTAGACCAGAAGCAAACATGCTTCACAAAGGTTCTTCGAGTTCCTTCAGGTCTGTAAGCTTTCAACCCCTTATTAACCTCTCTTACCATTCTGATGATTGGTGGTTGGATTCTGGAGCTAATGTTCACGTTTCGTTTGATCGCTCCTGTTTTTCAAACTATCAGGAATCAAGTGGAGGAGGTGTGACCCTAGGAGATGGCTCAACGGCACAAATTATTGGAAGAGGAAAAGTTAACCTGAAGATGACATCAGGAAAAATCTTAACTCTTCATGATGTTCTTCATGTGCCGTCTGTCAGGAGAAACCTAGTTAGTGGATCCCTTCTTGTAGCCTCAGGATACAAAATTATAATGGAGGCAAATAAAGTAGTTTTTTCTAAGCACAACTCTTTTATAGGAAAAGGCTTTGTAAAAGACGGTCTTTTTATTTTAAGTATAATGAATAAAATGCCTGATTGTTCTCTTATTGTCTCCAATATAGAATCTTCAAATGTTTGGCATGGCAGACTAGGTCATGTGAACCTAGGTTCCATTAAAAGAATGATAACTTTAGACCTTATTTCCAAGACTCCAATAGATGACAAACACAAATGTGAAATCTGTGTTCAAGCCAAACACACTAGATTACCATTCAAATATGTAGAAAAAAATTCTGACCTTCTAGAACTTATCCATAGTGATGTATGTGACTCAAATAGAATTTTGACCAAAGACGGTAGAAAATATTTTGTTACGTTTATAGATGATTATTCAAAGTATTGTTACATCTACCTTCTCAAAACCAAAGATGAAGTTCTAGATAGATTTAAGGTCTACAAATCTGAAGCTGAGAATCAATTAGAAAGGAAGATTAAAATCCTTAGATCTGATCGTAGTGGAGAATATACCTCAAATGAAATGATTAACTTCTGTGAAGAACATGGAATAATTCATGAGGTAACTGCTCCATATTCACCTCAATCTAACGGAGTTGCTGAATGCAAGAACCGCACTCTGTTAGATATGATGAATGCCATGCTTCTCAGCTCTGATGCTCCTGATAACTTGTGGGGAGAAGCCCTTTTAACTGCCTGTTACATTCTTAATAGGATTCCTAGTAAGACAAAAATAAGACTCCCTATGAGCTGTGGAAAGGTAGAGCACCTAGGATTAATTACCTTAGAGTTTGGGGATGCCTTGCTAAAGTCGGAATTCCCGAACCTAAAAAGAGGAAGATTGGTCCCAAGACTGTAGACACTGTTTTCATAGGATATGTCTTACACAGCTATGCCAATAGATTTCTAGTGACTCACTCAGAAGTAAATGAAATCTCTAACAATACCATTATAGAAGCAAGAGATGCAGTTTACTTTGAAAATATATTTTCTTTTAAGGATAGAAGTTCAATCTCTTCCTCCATACCCTCTACTAGTTCTCAAGTCCAAATACCTAGATCTCAATCTGAACAAGACTTAGAACCAAGACGGAGTAAAAGGAATAGAATTGAGAAAAATTTAGGAGAATGATTCTTCACCTTTTTGATAGAGGGTTATCCCTCAACTTATGAAGAAGCAATGTCGTCTCCTGATGCTCCCTTCTGGAAAGAAGCCATTAACAGTGAATACAACTCCATCATGGAGAATGACACTTGGTTTCTAACAGATCTACCTTTAGACAATAAATCAATAGGCTGTAAGTGGATTTTCAAGAAGAAACTCAGAGCCGATGGTACTATAGAGAAATACAAAGCTAGATTAGTTGCTAAGGGTTTTACCCAGAAGAAAGGGTTAGATTATTTTGATACCTACTCCCCTGTAGCTAGGATCACATCCATTAGAACTCTTTTGGCCTTAGCATCCATTCATGATATGCTAATCCATCAAATGGATGTAAAGACAGCATTTTTGAATGGAGATCTAGAGGAAGAACTTTATATGGACCAACCTGAAGGTTTTATTGCTAAAGGTCAAGAAAAGAAAGTTTGCAGACTAGTAAAATCCCTCTATGGCTTGAAACAAGCACCCAAACAATGGTACAACAAATTTGACAAAGTAATTTATGAATATGGTTTCTTGTCAAATGAGTATGACAAATGTATATACTCTAAAGGTACATGTAAAAGTTGTGTCATTTTATGCTTGTATGTAGATGACATTCTTATCCTAGGTTCATCACTGGAATTGATAAATACTACAAAGAACTATTTATCTAGCCAGTTTGATATGAAAGACCTATGAGAAGCCAACTTAATTTTAGGAATGCAAGTGACCAAAGGCAAAGAGGGTTATACTCTATCTTTATCACATTCAATTGAAAAAATGCTAAAAATGTTTGAGTTATTTGATAAGAAACCTGTCCTTACTCCTTATGACAGCAGTATTGTACTGAAAAATAATGAAGGACCACCTTTGGAATAACATAAATATTCACAGATGATAGGCTCCCTTATGTATATAACAAACAGGACAAGACCTGATATTGCATTTGCTATTGGGAGACTAAGTAGATATACCAGTAACCCAAATCAGTCACATTGGACTGCCTTGGATAGGGTATTTAGATATCTCAAGGGCACCCTAGATTACAAACTTCATTTTACTAGGCACCCTGATATCATAGAAGGTTATTCAGATGCAAACTGGGTAACCGACTCACATGATATAAAATCTACTACTGGATATGTATTTACTCTAGGAGAAGCTGCGATCTCCTGGAGCTCTTGTAAGCAAACTATCATAGCTAGGAGTGTAAACCCCCTGAATTTTCAAATTATTAAATTTTGGATTTTTCCCAATTTTCTGGAATTTTCTGGGAATTTTCTGTAATTAAAATCAAGGTTTTCAATTAATAAATGATTTTTTTATTGATAATAAATAATATTAAAATATTACGAAAATAATATTTTTGGGTGTAAAATGAAAAATTGGACTTAGGGTAATTTTTCTGGATTTTTCTGGGCCTCAGACCTATTTTTAAAAGCCTAAAAACTATTTTCTAAATTTATTAATTAATTAATTAATATTTATTATGATTATTATGATTATTATTGTTTTATTTATTTATTTTATTAGGTTTGGGCCCGGCCCAGTGGGCCGAGCCCAGTTGCAACCCGGCCCAGCCCTATGCTTAGCGGGTCGGGCGGGTCGGCCTGACCGGATCCGCACCCCTACCCAGTCCTCCCCCTCGATCCGAAATGACCGCCGCCCGCCGCGTTCTCCGGCGACGTGGCCGGAGAACCACCCACGTCGTCATCCCCTCCGGATCACCCGCCCACGCCCCGGCCTCACCCCGCCTCGCAACCCCCTATATAAACCCCATCTCCGCCCTTGTTCTTCCCCCCAAACCGAAACCCTAAACCTAGCTCGACCCCCTTCCGGCGATCTCCGGCAGCCCCGATCCCCGCCGTCCACCTCTCAGAACCACCCCCTCCACCCGCCGCTCTCCCTCTCCTCCTCCTCCTCCCCAGGCGGCCAGACCCCCGTGTCCAACTTCCCCCGTTGATTCGAGAGCCGCCGTCGATCCCCGCCGCTCCGGTGCGCCGCCGGAGACTTCGCCTGAGCCGCCAGAGCCCGGGCCGACCTCGCCAGCCTCCGGCGCACCCTCCAGCAGCACCGGACACGCCGCGGACACGACCCAGACGCGGATACGAGCCCGGACACGCCGCTGACACGTCCAGGACACGAATCGCGTGTCGGACTCGGTTCAGAAACCCTGGTTTCTCGGTCCCCTTCAGGTATTCATAACTTGCAACCCTGATCTCCGTTTTCGATTCCGTCAATTCCTACGCGAAGCCTGTACGACCCTCTCGGTGTCCGGATAAACTGTTCGGGACATCGCGTCCTGTGGTGATCGCACACCGCGATCCAAAAACAGGAAAAACCAGACCCTGTTTCACCCCGGAACTGAGTGCGCCCCGCCAAACGGGACGACTTGGTCGCGTGCGGTCTTCACAGATACGTGCGCCTCGTCGATACGGACGTGTGGGATTTCGCGGAAGCTGATTTGGGTGTGCGTGCACACCGGAATCAACGCGTATCCGCGGACATCGCTCCGTATCCGCCTTTTTTGCAATTCACCCTAACTTCGTGCACACTCGTCAGATCGAGACGAAACTTGCGCCATCGGACTCGTAGCGATACGTTGGTCCTGTGGGTCAAGTTTGGTTCGATTCTGAGAACGTTGACGAAATCGCGTGTCGTGGGCCCCACAGGCCCCGCTCGACGGGCGATTTTGTGTTCGGCTCATCGGAATCCAAATCTGGAAGTTCCGTTGGGTTCGTATCAGCGTTCCTGACCTGTTGACACTAAGTTTGGTGAATTTGGAGACTTTTGACCCGGACACGTTTTTCGGTGCAAAGCGGGCCCAACGGCGGACCCCGTTTTGACCCAAAACTGTCGTTTTTGCCCTTGTCTCCAAATTGGACCCAAGGACAGGCGTTTCTAGCTATTTGACATCTTCTGAGCGTGATGGTGATGTTTATTTCAGCTTTTGGACTCATCTCTGGAACTTCCCCTAGAACCAATTAATCGGATCCAAACAACAGGCAAGTACCTGCACTTCAAGTTAATCTTTATATTGTGATAATTAAATTCCCTGCTCTACTAGTACTCTTGCTGATTACACGTAGTGTTAGAATACTATATTTCATGTCTTGAATATTGGAATTCATGTCTTGTTTTTCGTGTCGGGAGGGAGAATACTGAAAGGCATGCGGTTTACCCTGACCCGTGTCGTGAATAATAGCTGTTGGTACACGACTGTCCATCAGCCGGATCTCGATTTTTTCGTGAATAATAGCCGTCCATGGCGGCCGGTTTGACTTTATAGACCCCTGCATGCCAACTAGGTATTCTAAAACACAAGTTCACTCACATAGCTTCTTGTCTAGTTATGGCTCTTGTTGACTGTTGTAGTTTCATTTCCTGTCACATTTATTCCTGCTTTCTCATATTCCTGTGTATAGCATTAACTCTGAGATATTGATGTTTCTTTTATGCAATTTTCTCAATATGATATTCAATACTTAATTGTCATAAATATTTAGTTTAATCTTGTTGTGCATTGTGTACTTTGCTCCTTTCCTGACTGGATCTGTTGTTTAGGCGATGATGAGGACTTTGCCCTACCTATTATGATCCCTATGGCGTAGCAGGTGACACAGTTGAGAGGCAGGTTCCCACTCAGGAGATTATCTCTGAGGAGTAGTAGCCAGTTAGCTAGTTTTCCCTTTTCAGCTCAGTAATCGGGTTTGTCCCCGATTTATCTTCTGTTCATGTATAAACTATGGATCTGTTATCACCCTTTATTTTATAAATCAGCATTCCTATTTCCTGTTAATTTCCTTGTCTATTTACTTTATTGTGGATGAGATAGATTTAAATTGCCTGTGAGTAAGACCTAGACAGCGTACTACCGCCGACTCTGCGGCGTAGGCTGGACGTGCCCACGCACTTGTGCCCGAATATCCGGGTGCGGGTCGTGACACGTTTTTGTGGTGGCCCATGCAGGTCAAACGACTAAATTGTTCGGTTTCAACTCAGGGACCGAACAGGCCTGCAATAAAGCTAGGATAAGTTTATAGGATCTCATCCACTTGCTTGAATCATTTTTGATATCTGTATCGTATTCGAACTAATATGAACTTGCATCTTGCCTTGATTCCTGTGTGCCTCTTATTGGTTATTTTGGATACAGGAAGATGGACCCACAAGCCAGCAACGAGACTCATGCAGAAACACCGCAAACCGTTGTGATTACCCAAGAAAACGATGTGATACCAGTCGGTGAAGGCCAATCATCCCAAGGCAGTCAAGCAAGTCAGCCTGCCTCAATAATCCATCAAGATAGCGTTCCACCCTCGACACAGCCTATTCCAACGATGCCTTCCTTCCCTCCGGGACCACCTATGGACGAACAGCAGATGTTCCGCATGTTCTACATAATGATGCAAGCCTATCAGAAGGTTCAACAAGAAACTCAGCAAAACCAGGCGGAGAGCTTCATCAACAAAATTAGCTCGGAGTCACGGAAGCTAAGCAGTTCAAATGCAATTACCTTCGACGAGGACGTTCTTACTGCAGCACGACCTGTGGAGTGCACCACAAGGATCGAGTCCAGCCGGAAGCGGCCATTTGCGTCAGCACAAGACCAAGCACAACAGGAAAGAGCTGCAAAACGACCACAAATGAATCCAACCCAAGGGCAGAACCGACGAGTCCCCATTTGTAGTTTTTGTCGGAGACAAGGTCACATTTGGAAGGATTGTAGAAAGAGGCTAGGTGTCTGTCTATATTGTGGATCAGCAGAACATCGAGTGAAGGACTGTCCCGCTGCTCCAAGAACACGGACAAGCTTACGCGATGACCGTGGAGAACGTGCAGACTCTTAGAGTCACTAATGCGCGTAAGTGATTTCTTTTAGCTGCCCTTCTAGTATTGTTTAGCCCGCGCCTATTGGTTCGTGACCTCAGCCCCAACCTAGTAATTTTAAACTTGCTAATAACCTGGTATGCTTTTATATTTAATAACTGTAGAGATTGTAGAGTTTTCTGTTATTTTGCTTATTATGTGAATTTAAATTTTGTACCTCCTTTCATCATCATCTAGCGCACTTAATTTTGATGTACCTTGTTTATGCTGCTATTCTATAGCCTAGTTTTGCAAGTTTACTCTTTATCAGGCTTGTTCATGACACATGTATTATTGGACGCGTACACTAATACAGGTGTTTATTCAGAATCAGTGTATTACGGTCTGATCAACCTTAGTGCATTTTGATTCGCACTTCGCACGACTACTTTACGTGGATTGAGATACGTAGTGATTAGTAAACAAACATACTTGACCTAGACATGCTGAGCATACCGTATCAGTTACATAACTAAACTAATACGAGCATGCGAATAAGTGACTACCAGAATAGAACCTCAATCCATAACCGCCTGACAAATCCCACTAGAATTCTTTAAACGCCTTGATCCCCATACTTCCGTTCTATCACCCCACCCTTGAACTCTTTATTATTGATCTTCGCCTTCCCTTATTTTGGAAAGACGAAATCTCGTGCTGGTATAAGTTTGATACATAGATAGTACTAGATATGCCACATAGGCCGATCACATACTTGAGGATTAACCTTTCGTAATTGAGGACATATCATATGTGATATGATCGGCGTTGAAGTTCGAGGATTGAATGACATAAGTAAACATATTAAGGAACATTTTCTTAAGGTATATAGTCTTTTGTGATGAAGGGGTAAACTCTAAGTTGGGTAGCAGTGCATTTGTCAACTAGAGAGGAATGTCTTTTGGATTGTGACCGGGTAAATTGGAAGAAGCAAGCCATTCTAATTTTTGAAAATTTAGAGGAGTGACTAAGATGATTAATAAATCGAGGACCCAATAGTTACATCCTAGGTGCATGATTTAATTTTGAGTAAAATCGTCAACTTGAATTTAGAGGATGTAATTCAGACTTGAACATTGGTGGACTACACTTAAATTATTTTTCAATTTGATGATTTAAATTAATAATTTAAAAGTTGATGGTTGGACCACCTAGTTGGAATAGTGAGGATGTGAATATAATTTAAAAGGGCTGAAACATACCAATATTGTTGGACTCGAATCACTTCTAGGGGAATTATGATAATTCGAATCGTGAGGCAAGGTCATCTTGAAAATACTATATGGACTAAAAATTAAAAATCTGCTTGTGGATAATTTGAGGAAGTAAGAAGTAATAACCCCAGGCTGAATCTTGATTGGAACAGTAGTTATTTTTAACCATGAAATGATCGCAGTGGATATGATAGGGATTCTAACTATCGCAAGGAGATTTTCGATTGACTTGCCTTATGTACATAAAGGGTTAACAGAGTATGGCTTAATTTTAAATTTCGAGGACGAAATTTTTGTAAGTTGGGTAGGTTGTAAACCCCCTGAATTTTCAAATTATTAAATCTTGGATTTTTCCCAATTTTCTGGAATTTTCTGGAAATTTTCTGTAATTAAAATCAAGGTTTTCAATTAATAAATGATTTTTTTATTGATAATAAATAATATTAAAATATTACGAAAATAATATTTTTGGGTGTAAAATGAAAAATTGGACTTAGGGTAATTTTTCTGAATTTTTCTGGGCCTCAGACCTATTTTTAAAAGCCTAAAAACTATTTTCTAAATTTATTAATTAATTAATTAATATTTATTATGATTATTATTATTATTATTGTTTTATTTATTTATTTTATTAGGTTTGGGCCCGGCCCAGTGGGCCGAGCCCAGTTGCAACCCGGCCCAGCCCTATGCTTAGCGGGTCGGGCGGGTCGGCCTGACCGGATCCGCACCCCTACCCAGTCCTCCCCCTCGATCCGAAATGACCGCCGCCCGCCGCGTTCTCCGGCGACGTGGCCGGAGAACCACCCACGTCGTCATCCCCTCCGGATCACCCGCCCACGCCCCGGCCTCACCCCGCCTCGCAACCCCCTATATAAACCCCATCTCCGCCCTTGTTCTTCCCCCCAAACCGAAACCCTAAACCTAGCTCGACCCCCTTCCGGCGATCTCCGGCAGCCCCGATCCCCGCCGTCCACCTCCCAGAACCACCCCCTCCACCCGCCGCTCTCCCTCTCCTCCTCCTCCTCCCCAGGCGGCCAGACCCCCGTGTCCAACTTCCCCCGTTGATTCGAGAGCCGCCGTCGATCCCCGCCGCTCCGGTGCGCCGCCGGAGACTTTGCCTGAGCCGCCAGAGCCCGGGCCGACCTCGCCAGCCTCCGGCGCACCCTCCAGCAGCACCGGACACGCCGCGGACACGACCCAGACGCGGATACGAGCCCGGACACGCCGCTGACACGTCCAGGACACGAATCGCGTGTCGGACTCGGTTCAGAAACCCTGGTTTCTCGGTCCCCTTCAGGTATTCATAACTTGCAACCCTGATCTCCGTTTTCGATTCCGTCAATTCCTACGCGAAGCCTGTACGACCCTCTCGGTGTCCGGACAAACTGTTCGGGACATCGCGTCCTGTGGTGATCGCACACCGCGATCCAAAAACAGGAAAAACCAGACCCTGTTTCACCCCGGAACTGAGTGCGCTCCGCCAAACGGGACGACTTGGTCGCGTGCGGTCTTCACAGATACGTGCGCCTCGTCGATACGGACGTGTGGGATTTCGCGGAAGCTGATTTGGGTGTGCGTGCACACCGGAATCAACGCGTATCCGCGGACATCGCTCCGTATCCGCCTTTTCTGCAATTTACCCTAACTTCGTGCACACTCGTCAGATCGAGACGAAACTTGCGCCATCGGACTCGTAGCGATACGTTGGTCCTGTGGGTCAAGTTTGGTTCGATTCTGAGAACGTTGACGAAATCGCGTGTCGTGGGCCCCACAGGCCCCGCTCGACGGGCGATTTTGTGTTCGGCTCATCGGAATCCAAATCTGGAAGTTCCGTTGGGTTCGTATCAGTGTTCCTGACCTGTTGACACTAAGTTTGGTGAATTTGGAAACTTTTGACCCGGACACGTTTTTCGGTGCAAAGCGGGCCCAACGGCGGACCCCGTTTTGACCCGAAACTGCCGTTTTTGCCCTTGTCTCCAAATTGGACCCAAGGACAGGCGTTTCTAGCTATTTGACATCTTCTGAGCGTGATGGTGATGTTTATTTCAGCTTTTGGACTCATCTCTGGAACTTCCCCTAGAACCAATTAATCGGATCCAAACAACAGGCAAGTACCTGCACTTCAAGTTAATCTTTATATTGTGATAATTAAATTCCCTGCTCTACTAGTACTCTTGCTGATTACACGTAGTGTTAGAATACTATATTTCATGTCTTGAATATTGGAATTCATGTTTTGTTTTTCGTGTCGGGAGGGAGAATACTGAAAGGCATGCGGTTTACCCTGACCCGTGTCGTGAATAATAGCTGTTGGTACACGACTGTCCATCAGCCGGATCTCGATTTTTTCGTGAATAATAGCCGTCCATGGCGGCCGGTTTGACTTTATAGACCCCTGCTTGCCAACTAGGTATTCTAAAACACAAGTTCACTCACATAGCTTCTTGTCTAGTTATGGCTCTTGTTGACTGTTGTAGTTTCATTTCCTGTCACATTTATTCCTGCTTTCTCATATTCCTGTGTATAGCATTAACTCTGAGATATTGATGTTTCTTTTATGCAATTTTCTCAATATGATATTCAATACTTAATTATCATAAATATTTAGTTTAATCTTGTTGTGCATTGTGTACTTTGCTCCTTTCCTGACTGGATCTGTTGTTTAGGCGATGATGAGGACTTTGCCCTACCTATTATGATCCCTATGGCGTAGCAGGTGACACAGTTGAGAGGCAGGTTCCCACTCAGGAGATTATCTCTGAGGAGTAGTAGCCAGTTAGCTAGTTTTCCCTTTTCAGCTCAGTAATCGGGTTTGTCCCCGATTTATCTTCTGTTCATGTATAAACTATGGATCTGTTATCACCCTTTATTTTATAAATCAGCATTCCTATTTCCTGTTAATTTCCTTGTCTATTTACTTTATTGTGGATGAGATAGATTTAAATTGCCTGTGAGTAAGACCTAGACAGCGTACTACCGCCGACTCTGCGGCGTAGGCTGGACGTGCCCACGCACTTGTGCCCGAATATCCGTGTGCGGGTCGTGACACGTTTTTGTGGTGGCCCATGCAGGTCAAACGACTAAATTGTTCGGTTTCAACTCAGGGACCGAACAGGCCTGCAATAAAGCTAGGATAAGTTTATAGGATCTCATCCACTTGCTTGAATCATTTTTGATATCTGTATCGTATTCGAACTAATATGAACTTGCATCTTGCCTTGATTCCTGTGTGCCTCTTATTGGTTATTTTGGATACAGGAAGATGGACCCACAAGCCAGCAACGAGACTCATGCAGAAACACCGCAAACCGTTGTGATTACCCAAGGAAACGATGTGATACCAGTCGGTGAAGGCCAATCATCCCAAGGCAGTCAAGCAAGTCAGCCTGCCTCAATAATCCATCAAGATAGCGTTCCACCCTCGACACAGCCTATTCCAACGATGCCTTCCTTCCCTCCGGGACCACCTATGGACGAACAGCAGATGTTCCGCATGTTCTACATAATGATGCAAGCCTATCAGAAGGTTCAACAAGAAACTCAGCAAAACCAGGCGGAGAGCTTCATCAACAAAATTAGCTCGGAGTCACGGAAGCTAAGCAGTTCAAATGCAATTACCTTCGACGAGGACGTTCTTACTGCAGCACGACCTGTGGAGTGCACCACAAGGATCGAGTCCAGCCGGAAGCGGCCATTTGCGTCAGCACAAGACCAAGCACAACAGGAAAGAGCTGCAAAACGACCACAAATGAATCCAACCCAAGGGCAGAACCGACGAGTCCCCATTTGTAGTTTTTGTCGGAGACAAGGTCACATTTGGAAGGATTGTAGAAAGAGGCTAGGTGTCTGTCTATATTGTGGATCAGCAGAACATCGAGTGAAGGACTGTCCCGCTGCTCCAAGAACACGGACAAGCTTACGCGATGACCGTGGAGAACGTGCAGACTCTTAGAGTCACTAATGCGCGTAAGTGATTTCTTTTAGCTGCCCTTCTAGTATTGTTTAGCCCGCGCCTATTGGTTCGTGACCTCAGCCCCAACCTAGTAATTTTAAACTTGCTAATAACCTGGTATGCTTTTATATTTAATAACTGTAGAGATTGTAGAGTTTTCTGTTATTTTGCTTATTATGTGAATTTAAATTTTGTACCTCCTTTCATCATCATCTAGCGCACTTAATTTTGATGTACCTTGTTTATGCTGCTATTCTATAGCCTAGTTTTGCAAGCTTACTCTTTATCAGGCTTGTTCATGACACATGTATTATTGGACGCGTACACTAATACAGGTGTTTATTCAGAATCAGTGTATTACGGTCTGATCAACCTTAGTGCATTTTGATTCGCACTTCGCACGACTACTTTACGTGGATTGAGATACGTAGTGATTAGTAAACAAACATACTTGACCTAGACATGCTGAGCATACCGTATCAGTTACATAACTAAACTAATACGAGCATGCGAATAAGTGACTACCAGAATAGAACCTCAATCCATAACCGCCTGACAAATCCCACTAGAATTCTTTAAATGCCTTGATCCCCATACTTCCGTTCTATCACCCCACCCTTGAACTCTTTATTATTGATCTTCGCCTTCCCTTATTTTGGAAAGACGAAATCTCGTGCTGGTATAAGTTTGATACATAGATAGTACTAGATATGCCACATAGGCCGATCACATACTTGAGGATTAACCTTTCGTAATTGAGGACATATCATATGTGATATGATCGGCGTTGAAGTTCGAGGATTGAATGACATAAGTAAACATATTAAGGAACATTTTCTTAAGGTATATAGTCTTTTGTGATGAAGGGGTAAACTCTAAGTTGGGTAGCAGTGCATTTGTCAACTAGAGAGGAATGTCTTTTGGATTATGACCGGGTAAATTGGAAGAAGCAAGCCATTCTAATTTTTGAAAATTTAGAGGAGTGACTAAAATGATTAATAAATCGAGGACCCAATAGTTACATCCTAGGTGCATGATTTAATTTTGAGTAAAATCGTCAACTTGAATTTAGAGGATGTAATTCAGACTTGAACATTGGTGGACTACACTTAAATTATTTTTCAATTTGATGATTTAAATTAAGAATTTAAAAGTTGATGGTTGGACCACCTAGTTGGAATAGTGAGGATGTGAATGTAATTTAAAAGGGCTGAAACATACCAATATTGTTGGACTCGAATCACTTCTAGGGGAATTATGATAATTCGAATCGTGAGGCAAGGTCATCTTGAAAATACTATATGGACTAAAAATTAAAAATCTGCTTGTGGATAATTTGAGGAAGTAAGAAGTAATAACCCCAGGCTGAATCTTGATTGGAACAGTAGTTATTTTTAACCATGAAATGATCGCAGTGGATATGATAGGGATTCTAACTATCGCAAGGAGATTTTCGATTGACTTGCCTTATGTACATAAAGGGTTAACAGAGTATGGCTTAATTTTAAATTTCGAGGACGAAATTTTTGTAAGTTGGGTAGGTTGTAAACCCCCTGAATTTTTAAATTATTAAATCTTGGATTTTTCCCAATTTTCTGGAATTTTCTGGGAATTTTCTGTAATTAAAATCAAGGTTTTCAATTAATAAATGATTTTTTTATTGATAATAAATAATATTAAAATATTACGAAAATAATATTTTTGGGTGTAAAATGAAAAATTGGACTTAGGGTAATTTTTCTGGATTTTTCTGGGCCTCAGACCTATTTTTAAAAGCCTAAAAACTATTTTCTAAATTTATTAATTAATTAATTAATATTTATTATGATTATTATTATTATTATTGTTTTATTTATTTATTTTATTAGGTTTGGGCCCGGCCCAGTGGGCCGAGCCCAGTTGCAACCCGGCCCAGCCCTATGCTTAGCGGGTCGGGCGGGTCGGCCTGACCGGATCCGCACCCCTACCCAGTCCTCCCCCTCGATCCGAAATGACCGCCGCCCGCCGCGTTCTCCGGCGACGTGGCCGGAGAACCACCCACGTCGTCATCCCCTCCGGATCACCCGCCCACGCCCCGGCCTCACCCCGCCTCGCAACCCCCTATATAAACCCCATCTCCGCCCTTGTTCTTCCCCCCAAACCGAAACCCTAAACCTAGCTCGACCCCCTTCCGGCGATCTCCGGCAGCCCCGATCCCCGCCGTCCACCTCCCAGAACCACCCCCTCCACCCGCCGCTCTCCCTCTCCTCCTCCTCCTCCCCAGGCGGCCAGACCCCCGTGTCCAACTTCCCCCGTTGATTCGAGAGCCGCCGTCGATCCCCGCCGCTCCGGTGCGCCGCCGGAGACTTCGCCTGAGCCGCCAGAGCCCGGGCCGACCTCGCCAGCCTCCGGCGCACCCTCCAGCAGCACCGGACACGCCGCGGACACGACCCAGACGCGGATACGAGCCCGGACACGCCGCTGACACGTCCAGGACACGAATCGCGTGTCGGACTCGGTTCAGAAACCCTGGTTTCTCGGTCCCCTTCAGGTATTCATAACTTGCAACCCTGATCTCCGTTTTCGATTCCGTCAATTCCTACGCGAAGCCTGTACGACCCTCTCGGTGTCCGGACAAACTGTTCGGGACATCGCGTCCTGTGGTGATCGCACACCGCGATCCAAAAACAGGAAAAACCAGACCCTGTTTCACCCCGGAACTGAGTGCGCTCCGCCAAACGGGACGACTTGGTCGCGTGCGGTCTTCACAGATACGTGCGCCTCGTCGATACGGACGTGTGGGATTTCGCGGAAGCTGATTTGGGTGTGCGTGCACACCGGAATCAACGCGTATCCGCGGACATCGCTCCGTATCCGCCTTTTCTGCAATTTACCCTAACTTCGTGCACACTCGTCAGATCGAGACGAAACTTGCGCCATCGGACTCGTAGCGATACGTTGGTCCTGTGGGTCAAGTTTGGTTCGATTCTGAGAACGTTGACGAAATCGCGTGTCGTGGGCCCCACAGGCCCCGCTCGACGGGCGATTTTGTGTTCGGCTCATCGGAATCCAAATCTGGAAGTTCCGTTGGGTTCGTATCAGCGTTCCTGACCTGTTGACACTAAGTTTGGTGAATTTGGAGACTTTTGACCCGGACACGTTTTTCGGTGCAAAGCGGGCCCAACGGCGGACCCCGTTTTGACCCGAAACTGCCGTTTTTGCCCTTGTCTCCAAATTGGACCCAAGGACAGGCGTTTCTAGCTATTTGACATCTTCTGAGCGTGATGGTGATGTTTATTTCAGCTTTTGGACTCATCTCTGGAACTTCCCCTAGAACCAATTAATCGGATCCAAACAACAGGCAAGTACCTGCACTTCAAGTTAATCTTTATATTGTGATAATTAAATTCCCTGCTCTACTAGTACTCTTGCTGATTACACGTAGTGTTAGAATACTATATTTCATGTCTTGAATATTGGAATTCATGTCTTGTTTTTCGTGTCGGGAGGGAGAATACTGAAAGGCATGCGGTTTACCCTGACCCGTGTCGTGAATAATAGCTGTTGGTACACGACTGTCCATCAGCCGGATCTCGATTTTTTCGTGAATAATAGCCGTCCATGGCGGCCGGTTTGACTTTATAGACCCCTGCATGCCAACTAGGTATTCTAAAACACAAGTTCACTCACATAGCTTCTTGTCTAGTTATGGCTCTTGTTGACTGTTGTAGTTTCATTTCCTGTCACATTTATTCCTGCTTTCTCATATTCCTGTGTATAGCATTAACTCTGAGATATTAATGTTTCTTTTATGCAATTTTCTCAATATGATATTCAATACTTAATTGTCATAAATATTTAGTTTAATCTTGTTGTGCATTGTGTACTTTGCTCCTTTCCTGACTGGATCTGTTGTTTAGGCGATGATGAGGACTTTTCCCTACCTATTATGATCCCTATGGCGTAGCAGGTGACACAGTTGAGAGGCAGGTTCCCACTCAGGAGATTATCTCTGAGGAGTAGTAGCCAGTTAGCTAGTTTTCCCTTTTCAGCTCAGTAATCGGGTTTGTCCCCGATTTATCTTCTGTTCATGTATAAACTATGGATCTGTTATCACCCTTTATTTTATAAATCAGCATTCCTATTTCCTGTTAATTTCCTTGTCTATTTACTTTATTGTGGATGAGATAGATTTAAATTGCCTGTGAGTAAGACCTAGACAGCGTACTACCGCCGACTCTGCGGCGTAGGCTGGACGTGCCCACGCACTTGTGCCCGAATATCCGGGTGCGGGTCGTGACAAGGAGTACAATGGACTCTGAAATGATAGCTTTAGATACAACTTGCACAGAAGCTGAATGGCTTAAAAATCTTATTATGCATATACCTGTTTCTCTTAGTCATGTTCCTGCAATTTCTATAAATTGTGATAATAAATCTGTTATTGAACTACTAAAGCATGATTCTGTGAATGCTAAGATGAACAGGCACCTGCAGCTGCGCTTCAAGTCAATAAAAAGCCTACTAGGCAAATATGTGGTTCTTGACTATATAAAGTCAGAAAAGAACCTTGCAGATCACTTGACGAAGGGTCTGTCTAGGACTTTGATCCTAGAATCATCGAGGGGGATGGGGTTAAGCCCATAAGTTAGTCACCAGCAGTGGCAACCCTACCGAGTCTGACTGGAGATCTCAAGAAGCCGGTTCAATGGGTAGAAACAAGCTGAACTTAGGTGACTTTATGGATCACTGACTCGAGATTAAAATCTCATTAAAATAAAGCCCAAGCGACTGTACATGTGTACAATGACTCCCCATCCCTATGGTGACAGTGTTCCTGTGTGATATGGTTAGGATGAGTTTAAACTCTTAATAGGTCCAAGCTGTAATGCTGGGTTGATTCATATCACCAACCATTAAGGACTTACCTATATGAGAGGTCGTGAAGGCCGCGACTATGGGACAGGGCGATCCCAGACAACTCTCATGAATGTGGAAAGTGCGCATGACCATTTAAAAGCGCCACCCGATAGATCAAGGACCTCTAGCGTACTATGTGTGCTATTTTTCTAAATCTGGTTCAAGAAGTCTGATTCAAGGCATAGTCCATCAAGCACTTCTTCAGATTAAGGCAATAGTCACCACGTGAGATTCAAGGCTGTAGTCCATCTCATCTATGCATAGTATTGTACTGCCCATATGCTCTCTCTCTCTCTCTCTATTTACTTCACTCTTATCTCTGTTTCGGAACTTGACCTTTTGGGGGGGGGATTGTTGGTTTTGGTTTTGTTTTTCTTGCAAAAGTTCAATTCCTCTTCCTTTCTTTAGTCCCACATCGGATGCACCAAAGCCTTCTTGTGTACATATATTAGTTTCTCTCCTTTGCTCTATTAAGTTGTTGTGTGGGGAACCCTTTGGGCCACACGCGCGCGCCGCCGCCGCCGCCCGGCCCGGCTCGGCTCGGTTCGGTTCGGCGCGCGTAACGGGTGCGGGTACGCGCCCACATCTGCGGGCGCCGAATGCCGATCCGATTTCCTCTTCGGGTTCGGACTGGGACCCTAAAATTCTTTTTGCTCCTCTTCATTCTTTCATTTATTTTTCTGAACGTTGAAATTAATTTCTGAACGTTACAAATGTTTTTAACCGTTACAATTTTTATGTCCATATTCATTCTTTTAATACTCCTGTGTAACGGCTGAATTAATCAGAAATTAATTCAGACCGTTACATATCAGTCTTATATATTCGTCTGTGTGTTTCTTTGTAAAAGACTCAGAAAAAAAATCTTTACGAAAAAAAACTCTGACCACATTCTGTTCATCTTCATCATCTCCAACCTCTGGGCAGAGCTAAGTCATGATCGTTCTCTCCAAGTCGTGTGCGGCAACGAGATACCGGTAGTGCGGGGGGTTTTATCACTAGGAGCTTCGGGACGTCTGCACACAGATCCCGAATAAACTCTTAGGGCAGTGCTTCGTGCACGACTTCCCCAGAGGCCGGTAACATCTAATTTTATTTTTTTGTATTTTTAAATTTTTTAATAAGAAAAGACAACAAAATTCTAACAAGAGAGAGAGGGGGGGGGGGGGGGAGGGGGGGGGTAGAGGAGAGAAGAGGAGAGAGTGATAGAGAGAGAGGGAGGAGAGTGAGAGGAGGACGAGTGAGAGAGAGGGGGACGAGAGTGAGAGGAGAGAGAGAGAGAGAGAGAGAGAGAGAGGAAAGAGAGTGAGTGAGAGAGTAAAAAAAAATTTAATATAGAAAAAGCTCATTGGAATTGTGTTTTCTCCATGAAAAACGTCATTCCAATGGACGTTTTCTATATTAATTTTTTTTTTTACTCTCTCTCTCACTTCACTCTCTTTCCTCTCTCTCACCCTCCGCTCACTCTCCTCCCCCTCTCTCTCACTCGCCCTCCTCTCTCTCTGTCACCCTCTCCTCTCCTCTCCTCTGCCCTCTCTCTCCCCCCCTCTCTCTTCCTGGTCTCTCATTCTATTTATTATTATTTTTTAAACTAATCCTTATTTTAAAAAAATTAGTCGTTTAAAGTTTGACAAAATTAACTAAACCAAACCAAACTATTAGTTTTTTTAGTTCTTTTTTACTCGTTAACATAGAAATACAGAAAAAAATCAAAAAAAAATAAAAGTCAAATTCAGAGGTCAAAACATCATTTTTTTACTATTCTGAAATTTTGAGACGTCCGTTAAACGGTGAAACCATTTATCCATAAACCCATTTAATTTTATTTTGGTTTAGTTATTTTTACAAAAAAAATTTGTAGTAATAAATTAGAAAAAATAAAATTTAACATCAAAAAAATTAAACAATAGGTAAGAAAATTCGTAAAAAAATTATAATTTAAACAATAGGCAATTAATTTTATTTATTTTTGAATTTTTTTCAGTACTTCCATGTTAACGAGTAAAAAAATAAACTAATAATTTGTTTTGGTTTAGTTAATTTTGCCAAACTTTAAAGGGCTAGTTCTTTTTAAATAAGGATTAGTTTAAAAATAATAATAAATAGAATGAAAGATCAAAGAGAGAGAGAGAGAGAGAGAGAGAGAGAGAGAGAGAGGGGGGGGGGGGGGGGGTAGAGGAGAGGAGAGAGAGAGAGAGAGAGAGAGAGAGAGAGAGAGGAAGGAAAGAGAGTGAAGTGAGAGAGAGAAAAAAGAAAATTTTAAATATAGAAAACGTCCATTTGAATGACGTTTTTCATGGGTGGACGTTTTCTATATTAAATTTTTTTTTTTTTACTCTCTCTCACTTCACTCTCTTTTCCCTCTCTCTCTCTCTCTCTCTCTCTCTCTCACCCTCCTCTCACTCTCCTCCCCCTCTCTCTCACTCGCCCTCCTCTCACTTTCCTCACTCTCTCCTCTCCTCTCCTCTACCCTCTCTCTCTCCTCTTTCTCTCTCTCTCCTTGGTCTTTCATTCTATTTTTTATATTAAAATATAGAAAAGAGAGTGAAGTGAGAGAGAGAGGAAAGTAAAAAATATAGAAATTTGAGTGAGAGAGAGAGGAGAGAGGAAAGAGAGTGAAGTGAGAGAGAGAGGAGAGTAAAAAAAATATTAAAATATAAAAAATTGACGGAGAATGAGAGAGAGGGTTACAGAATTAAATGTAAAGTTTAAAAACGCCGATCCGAAGGACGTTTTATAATTTTTTAAAATTTTTAAATATAAAACGTCCTTTGGATAGACGTTCTGATGCTTTCTTCGTAAATTTCAAAATTTTGATGCTTTTTTTTGAAATTTAGTAAAATTTTAATGCTCTGGGTGAAAATTTCTGATTTTTCTTTTATCTATTAAATGGTATATATATATATATTTTAAAATAGTTGATATTAGGTTAAGATAATAATCAGCTTCTTGACATTAAATTGTCTTGATAAATGTTTATATAGAAAGTAGTGGTAAAAGTTGTTCGATAAGAACTGATCAAATATATATTTTCAAATTTGTTATTATATGTATCATTTGAAAGAAGGCAGGGGTTAGTCACTGAAAACATTTTTTTGTGTGCTGCTTTTTAAATGTTCAATAAGTTTTTTCACTAGTAAAATAAGGGAATTGCTACTATAATAATTGCTTCATTTTTATTAATCACAATTGCTTATTCATCCACCTACAACAAAATCTATGCTACTATATAATAAAAAAAAGTTAGTTTGACCGTAATTTTTTTTTTTTCCAAATATATTCTTACCTAACTTTATTAATAAAAAATATTTTTTAAATTTAATAAGATCAATTAGGTAATTACGTATAAATAAATAAAAAAATTTGTTCTTTGATATATTTTACTCTTGTCAAGTAGAAAAATAATAATTTATAGACAATTAAAATACGTACAATTTTATATATATATATATATATATATATATATATATATATATATATATATATATATATATATATATATATATATATATATATACTATTCAATAATAACTACAACATGCATATTTAATAACAAAAAAGAGTGAATCTTTGCACTTTGTATACATAATTCTCAATTTATATTCTTAGACCCTCCCATACTTACACTATTTATGCACCCTTTTTTTTCCCCTGTCAAGTCAAAAGAGACAACCAGAAAAGGACTGGTCCATCAGCAGAAATATTTAATAGTCAAAAAAACATCTTAATGCAGGAAAAATACTTTACTTTTTCTGACGTGGACCCCACACAACAATCTACTATAAATCATGAGATTTTGTTAACATTAATATATAATTTTCGTTTTCTGTTCTGCAGAACCCAAGTATTTTGGTCAACGTCCCTATGAGTTTTCAAGTATGATAGAAGACTTTATATTCTCCTTTACTTGTAAAACAATACTTTATATTAGATTGAATATAAATACAACTGCAACAATATTTGTATCATTTTTTTATGTTTAATTGACCGTAAATGGAACCATTAGTACAATCTGTTGAAGCCATTTTGGCTACAATATCCAATTATATAATAAATAATGTATACTTTTTTTAATTATATGCAGTCAAATAAATTTTTAGTCCAGTAAACACAAAAGAGTATATCATATCGTGTATTAAATTTTTTATAGTTATTATGCATTGTCTACTATTTTTTGTGCTATGCAACTAGACATATCAATAGTAATGAATAACAGATTAATCTTATCGATTTTTTAAAATTAAATTTATAATTCAACTATAAAAAATAAAAATAGATTGTGGATCACATTTAAATGAATTTTGATCAAATATGAATTTTTTTTCTTTCTTCTATACAATCCATTACTAATTTTTATTGGGTACATATACCATCTACAAACTCCAAAGAGGTTAAAAAATGGTTATATATGCCTAGAGCAATTTCATATAATTGGGAGGACCTTACAAAATAAACCCTAAAGACAATAATTAAAGATGATCCCCACCTCCAACACAGGGGTAATTCCGTCTTTCGAGACCCGGACCCCTCGCTTCCGTAACCGCTACCCGCACCGAGACCAACAGGACACGCGTCCCCCTCCCATTGGTTCTCCCCCAGTCGTCGGGATTCAGAAAGAGATGGAGAAGAAAGAGAGAGAATGAAAGAAAAAAAAACACAGTCACTCTCGTTTCATAGTCCTCTCACTTTCTATCTTCAAAATCACCCCCAAATTTCCTCAAAATTGCAGTTTTTTTTCTTTACAGTTAGGCCCCTGAAATATCCTAAAATTGGGAGAATGCTCGAAATCAGCTGCGGAGAGAGCAGCGAGGAGGAGCTGACGGTGCTCCCGAGGCACACGAAGGTGGTGGTGACCGGGAACAACCGGACCAAGTCGGTCCTTGTGGGCCTCCAGGGGGTCGTCAAGAAAGCCGTCGGCCTCGGTGGATGGCATTGGCTGGTAAATTTCATCGATCACTACCAAATTTTGTCATCTTTGGGTGTTTTATTGCTTGATTGATGTTTCTGTAAAATTTCTTTATTGTTGTGGTTTTATTGATTGAATTTTGTTATGATTACAGCATACATTGCTAATTTTGGGATTTGCCCCCATTTTGGAATCTTTTGATATTTTTGCTTTGTTAGTTTCGTGAATTTTGGGTTTGTTTTGTGAATTCGTTGTTTTGTTGGTTGGTTCTGGAAAATGTGCTGGGATTAGGTCGATAGTACTGATGCATGGGAGAGTTTGCTTGCTTTCTTTACTTTTATGGATGCTATTGGTGAGATTGCAGTGGAATGAGTGTGTTCTTTTGTGATTTGTCCCCATTTTTTTTTGTATATATATATATATATATATATATATATATATATATATATTTCGACTCATTTTTGTTGTTCTTAACCGTGATTTTACTTCTATACCATGTGGATTGTAGTTTTTTTTTTCTGGGTTATTATGGCAATGTGTGCTGAATTTTGGCTGTAATTAAATTTTGGGGGTTCCTATTTGGTATCAATTAATTTTATTTTTCTTTGACAATGCATTTGGTTATACTTGAAATTTTCTATATTTTGGATCAAATTTCTGTTAGTTTTGTTATTTAGAATTAGAACTGCATGCACGTATTTGAGTGTCTGGATTGTAATTCTTTATATTTTCTGGATTTGATTGCGCAATGCAGCGTTAGTTTATTTGTGTGTACTATATTTAATAATGCAATGTTAATTTATTTTGCAATTTAGGGTTTTGTTCATCCCACATATGTTAGTAGTAGTAGATCACTAAATTTCTTTGACGTTCTGAATTTAATTAGGCAATGAAGTGGAAATGGGGTTTCTATCCCTTTATTAATTTGGGATCTACCTTCTAATTATTGTAGATTATGTTGTTTCCTTTGTTGGATGTTCTTCCTATATTTTTGCATTATGTGCCCTTTTATATTGTAATTTACAATTGCGTTCAAATTAACATTGCTTCAATGCTTCCAGAGATTTCTATTTGGTGGATGATGAATTCAAATCCCCTCGTGGTTAAGTGTATTAAAGATTAGTATTGTTTTATTTAAGATTGATATAATTCTTTCTGGAAGTTGCAGGAGTCTCACTTCTTTTATTAATTTGACTCCAAAATTACTCTATTCGCAATAGAGTATGACCTCTCTAAATTAATACCCCAATAATTAATAACCTCTCTATTTAATAAAATTTCATGAAACCGACCACATTCTATAGACATAATTTAATATTTCTGCTATCTAATAATTAACACAAAATATAAAAAATATTGAATTAATTAACATAATCACGATCCTTAGATAACCATCAATCTATAGTAGCTTGTTTCTTCTCGTTTGCCCTGGTCTTTGCTATGATCTTGAATTGTATACCTCTTAGTACCTTATTAGCTATAACATGAGTGCGATTTGAAAGGTCTAGAAGAGGAATACATGAGTGAAGGGCATCTAATTTATCTGTATTAGACAAAGGGGGGTCATCATCCATATCTTCTTCGACTTCCTCTTTATGATGGTTCTGACGATGCAATTGCTATGAGATATTCATCCGGTATTTCCTCATGGACAATTGTTGCTTCTCCTCTGGATTTAAGAGGGCATTAATAGATATTGGGTGATGATTTGGAAGTTGACCAAGGATAGTTGCAAGTTATTGTTCTTGCTTGTTCCTCCGGACTCTCTTCAATTAAATGGGTACCATCATTGCATTTAATTTTTTATTGGAGATGTATACCAAGCTCATTGGTAACTTACAAACAATAAATATGTAAGACTAAATTAGCATGGTGAAGATTTTCTAACTACTTAGAAGTATGTATTGGCATTAGCAAATATACAAGAATAGTTTTTTAAGTAGATGTTATACAAATTAATAACCTCCGCTAATTAATAAATTACTCTGCAACGGATAATATTAATTTAGATAGGTCATATTGTACTTTTATCTATGAAACACTGGAGAGTTGTACTTTAGTTAAAATTTTTTTCTTTATATTTTCTATATTATAGTTGTAGCTTAGTGTGAGATAATTCATAGTGGTTTTTTTCAAACTCACTGACCACTTAACCAGGTCAGGGAAGGGGTTGTTCTATTCATGTTGTGCTGTTTTGGGTTCTCAAAATCGATATAGTCACTTTAATGAATATGAAATTATGAATCCGATTGTAAGAATCATGTGAATGGTTAACATTCTTTGCTTTATTTATATTGCAATTAGCATAGTTTTTGCATATTTATGAGCCTACTCTGGTTGCGTGTTTGATTTTGGTGGTTTTGACAATAGTTTACCAAATTCCAGTTTGCTTCTTATTTGATCATTTAATATCTATTGATGATAGTGTTTTAGGATGACCTTATTGTGGTCTGATTTTATTTTCTTCTCTCCCTTGTTACTTGTAAACTATATACCAAATCAATCTCCAAAAAATTGGATAAGTAATGTTGGTGTGTTTTATTGATTTTTAACATTTATTTTGTTGTTTAGCTTTCAGTCAGTTAAACTAGTATTGATTAATTTATTCCTTAAATTATGACAAAATTTGTAGCTTACACTATAAACATAATAACATTATTATTTTTTAATTTTCAACTTCATTGTTGGTTATGGGGCTTCTTGATGAAGTAATTATTCTTTTCCTTTTCTTCTCTTGTTTCTTGTTTCTTCTTTTTTATTTTGTGGATTATGATTGTTGAATGCCAAAGCCAGACATTGATTTAGTTAAATGTGACATAATTTGCAATCTATCTATGGGTCAAATGCTATTTTGGATCTGGAATTTTTTTTTAGTTTAAGGTCAATTACTAATGCAGCTTGGTTAGTTGAGCATCGGCAGTATGGTCAGCACTAACCTTTCTGCATGAAACACATTTGATTATATTCTGAATCTGTTTACTCTTTCACATATATTTCTGGTCCTGATTCAATGTGAAAAGGAGGTGCTATTGCTAAGTGTTTATATTCTATACTGTGAGTCTGTTTTCACTTGGACCATACTTGTACTAACTTGCATTTCTTGCTTGAGAGTACACTCATGTTTTCCTGATATTTTATTAGATAAATCCAAATTAATTGCTGGTGGGGCTTATTATGATCCTTAAGTTTGTTGATGTTGATCTCTTCTGCAGTAGTTTCCAGATTCATGTCTTCTGTTACATTTTCTTTATTGAAGAAAAAACTGTATGCATGTGGAACAGTTCCAAATATTCATACTTGGCTGTTGCTTTTGTTATATTTATCCCTTTGGCTGTAGATTCAGAACCATTCTATACTGTTTTTATATTGCTACAATATTACCGCAAGTGAAAGTTTTGGGTGGTTGTCAGGATGACGCTACATTAAACCAGCCTCAAATATTTTGTAACGGATGATCAATCTTCTCGTCATACTTTATCTAGAATTTCTGAACTGTGTGGTTGATAGTTCAGGCATATCATCAACTTCGAGCTTGGTGCCTTATTTTGCTTCTCTTGACATTGTATCCTGAAATCTAATCAACTTGAATTGCACTTTTTTTGTATTAGTATTTGAGCAGTTGTTCATTATGGTGACTGATGAATTTCAGGTCCTAACCAATGGTATAGAGGTGAAGCTGCAAAGGAACGCTCTTAGTGTGATTGAAGCCCCGACTGGTCTTGAGGAGGAGGATGATGTTGATTGTGAAAATATGCAGTGGAATGGTTCTGATATGGGTTAGTACTTATCATATCCCGTGTTTTTATCTTTTTTGTTATGATTTCCTTTATAAGTTACTTGTTTTAAATAAATTGTGGAGTGCAATGTAGCGTTGAAATATAGCTGGCTGTGTTGCTTAATGGAATCCCAGCAAGTCTGTAGTGCCCCATTTATAGTGAACCTTTCAATGTTCCATAACGGCTAGAATCTTTCTCGTGGAGTATTTCTCATAAAACAAGCAAGTATTATTGTTTGGTACATGGATTCTGATTTCTCGTTCTAGCTTCCTACTTTTTATTTGTTTCCTAAGTGAATTTGGTTGGTTGGTTTAATTAAATATGATCTGTATCTGTGTCTGGGTTACGGATGAGTTAACCATTTTCTACTTACATGTGTATTATCTGGTTGAAAAATGGTTTCTGTATCTGGGTAAAATAAGCCAACCAACTGACAAAAATACGTCCATTTGAAGTTCAGTGACTTTTAGTGGTTTTCTTCTTTGATTAAGCTGATAGAGATGGATTGTGCTTGTGCTGTTGCATAGAATGTGAAAATTGGTTTCCAAAGTGAGTTCTGAGTTCTACATTATCCCATAATTCACACTATGATAAATTTAACAACATTTTATGTGTTAAAAAAGTCTATAACTTGTAAGTTCTCCTTACATTATGACTTGCTTCTTAAACTTCCATGGTATATTATAAAAGAAGCATGCTTATTAGGTATTTTAGAAGGTACATTATATGTAGTATTTTTGGTAGGTCTAATCAGTTTTGTGCTGGTTATAACTTTGCCTGTATCTGATTGTACGAGGAATCGGGAAATTTCTTTAACTGTAATCTTCATTATTTAATGTGTCAAAATGAGTTGTTTTCATGAAAGAAAAAAAGTTGCCTTTTTGTCTATGAATACACTCTTCCTTACGGGGAATGAAGGTGCTGGAAAACACTGTTTTGTCAGTAAGTTGGATTTTCTGTTAAAATGAAGCATCTTAGTTGCTTAAGATGTATCTGATTGTTCTTTAATTATCTTTCATTTATTCGAAACATCTTTTAGCTGTCTGCATCAGGCTTATAGATCAAGCTTCATTATCTTTTTTTTCTTCTTTGACACTCCCTTTGACTGGTTTATGCAGCATCTGATGACACACATTCGCTGAAGCCTCACAGATCCAGAAATAGGCCCCACAGGCTCTCTGGATACAAAACCTTGAGTCGATCTCAATCTGGTGACTCTCAGTCTAAAGGTTCCATTTCATCTTCCCATGGAACAACGGTATGACCTTTTTGCTAGTCTTTTTCCATGTGAAAATACTGTTTCCACGACCAACTACAATGTCTTCCACGCACCTGACACATCGCAGGTGTGGTGTTTAGTCCGGCTGAGGCAGGAGTGAGGTGTGAGATGTTGGAAGAGGTCGCATTATGTAGTGACCCTAGTCTGTTTATGTGGGAATCCAATCTATGGACCACTTGACACTTTATTCCTTTTAACTGTAATCTGGCCCCTAGGGTTGTTTCTTGCAGTACTTGTTTGCATCTTTCTTCACGGTCAACTAATTTGAGTGGTTGGTGCAGCATGTTGACCTAAGCAAGCTAGAAACAACTGCATTGTGGAGATATTGGCGCCACTTCAATCTTGTAGGTTCTTGGTCCCAGTAATACTTTTCTTAATTAAATAGATGAAGAAGAACCAGCTTAATTTTTTTCTGCTTTTCTTGAAGATGCATTTGCTTACTTTTGGCATAATAGGTGGATTCCAGTCCGAACCCCTCAAAGGAGCAGCTAATTGATGCGGTTCAGAGGCATTTCATGTCACAGGTATCAAAGCAAATAAATCTGTAAATTGCTTTAAAATCAGTGTTATGTCTCAGCAGAAATTTGCAAGTTTTTGACTGAATCCTGCTCTTCCAAAAAAGCAATTGGATGAGCTACAGGTTATCGCCGGATTTGTGCAGGCTGCAAAGAGGCTCAAGACTGTCTGCAATTGATATCGTCCGAGGTGGAGAAAGGATCCTGCCTGCTTGTTCCAACAGATAGATAGTAGGGGAAGGCCTTTTCACTTCACTTCCTGTAGTTAGTTAGTTTTATATATATATATATATATATATATATATATATATATATATTATGTAACATATGTATCATGAGAATATGGGTGTTGGAACTTCATGGGTGACTGGGTGGTGGGTTTTGGTTGGCTAAATGTAGCTGTAATGGTCCTGTAACGTTATGTAGATACAAACCGTTTAAAAAGACCTATGGAGGGTTGAATTATCTTCTCAGTCTCAGTCGCTGTCGCAGTCGCAACGTTCTTCTTCGAGTAAGGCTCCGTAGCCTTAATTAGATCTCTCCCAAGATCTGGATGGTACGCTATACTCTCCTATAACGTTTGTAAATTTATGTTCATGGATTGTAGAAACCTGATGCTCTATCATGTGCTTGGAAGCGAGAACTCGGCTACTATTTTCGGAGATTTCTTTGTAAGAGCATTCTGATTTCTGATGGATGTTGCCAAACTCGTCTACTATTAGCATTAGGAAAATATTGTGATATGGTGGTGATACAATCATCATAAAAAATCTCAATTGCCATCGCCAGTGTCAAACTGTTGAGATTGTTGTAGACTTTCTCCTGCACAAACTGAGGGGAGAGTATCCAAATTTGGTACAGCTGAGATGGAAATCAGTACGACTTGCCACAACAAAAATTAGGGTTTCTCGAGATAGAACATGAATAAATAACTACTAAACTCTTATTGTTGATTATCATTTCTCTAACTTTTTTTTCTTTCCATTTGTGGTTCTTTCCATTTGTGGGGTTGGTATGATTTAGGTGGGTAAATATCCTACCCATTTTCAGACGGGTCTACTTTGACAGGGACCTATTGCCCAAAGCTGGGCCAATGGGCTGGAGGGTCGGATCTGAGGCCCAAAGACAACCCTACTTGATTAAACCCCGACCTACTTTGGAGATAATTGCTATTTTCCTTTATCATTGAAATAAGTTGTTTTTAAAATCAGTTTCCTAAGATGTTTTTAAAAGTTGTCCCGGAGTTTATATATATATATATATATATATATATATATATATATATATATATAGAGGGAGCGGATCAGGAGCTCTGTCCATGGAGCCCCGCGGGAGCTCTGTCGCTTCCGATCGTTGGATCGAGTAGGCCCTACGGGGGCGCGCACGCAGGTCCCCCTGATCCGACGAATGAGGGGAGGACGGTGCTCCGGGGACGGATTTTTTGATCCTTCTCTCTCTCTCTCTCTCTCTCTCTCTCTCTCTCTCTCTCTCTTTATATATATATATATATATATATATATATATATATATATATATATTTGGAATAAGCTGCAACTTTTGAAATTGCTTAAAACACTAGTATATATGTACTATCTAAATCAATTTTTTTGTACTTGAGAAGAGTAAAAAGTATCCGACGTTCAAATTATATTTTTCAAAAAAAAAAATCTATTAGTAATTACCTATCTGTCATATTATAGGTAATGATATATTTTGAAGAAAAAATATTTACGTTGAAGCGAACTTTTGTTATTACTAGTAATGTGTACGTACAACACGTAAAAAAAAATTAAAATATAAATTTATTATAAATATTGTTTTTTCTAGAAATTGAATTCAAATAAGTAAGAAAAATGTCTTCCATCTTACCCACTTGAGTTATAATTATTTAGTTATTACAAATATATTATATTAATTAAATAAATACTTAAAAATTAAAATAATGTATGGAGTATTTACAAACGATTTTGAGTCGTTTCAAAGCCACTTATATCAGTAGCCGCTTATATCAGTAGAGATATAGTAGTATAGATATAGTAGTATAGATAATTTAGTATTGCATTGGCATAGTCGCCAAGAAGTAGGACAAATTTGTTTCTTTCATTTTTCTGTCATATAGTGTTATGTTTAAGTTGTATATATAAATATTTTTGTTTCTGCACGTGTCATTGAATGTCTATATTCTACATATATTATATGAGTTTGATTATGAATATCCATAGTACACATTTGCAAAGTAATGATAACTCTAATAAAATAGCAGCCCATGTGACCATGTCACTCGATTAATAATAGATTTTTTATTTTTTATTTTTACTTTTCTCTGACGTATCGTTCCAAATTTTTGTACACACTGCATTGTATATCTTTTTTTTCACTATTTCTTAATTTCTACCATTTATAAATAAAAAAAATAATATGTCTCCGTACCTTTATTTACTGACCTTCTACCACTCAGTCGGAATCTTATCTCTCTCCTCGATAACCATAAGAGTCATTCGAATTTGGTGAATCGATTCATACTTTAGAGTTATGATCAACAGTCATTATATAAAACTCAATCATCACTCTTGATGATGAATTATTATATTATATTAGTCATGCATAAGTAATTATTACCATTTGGAAGATTAAAAGCCAATCAACATTAATTATTCTATATGATATTTATCTGTATATTATTTAGAAATACCAATTTTTTTTTTTTACTTCCAGAAATACCAAAATTCAACTCATGTTCTAGTATATATGTATATATGTTGTATATATTTCATAAAGATAGTCTTTGAATTTTTTTACTACTTTAGAAGAACAAAATTTATTGAAAAGAACAAAAACATCATTTCTTAATTTCTTTTTATACATAATTATATAACTATTCATATTAAATTTAATAAAAGTAAACATAAATAATATCTTTTTTCAAAAAAATTTCACATCGAAGCCGCTCATTTTTATTATTATATAATAGTAAAGATTAATAATTTTAATTAGTAAAGATAATGTAGGCATATGTTTTGAAAGAAAAATTTTACGAAGTTGAATTTTTTCCATTATGTATTAGTATAGATAAGTATCATAGCATAGCATGATAAGCAATTCCAAATCCAATTTCTAATTTAAGAGGTTTGAGTCACGAACGTAACGTTGGACATCTTAAAAAAAAAAAAAAAAAAAAAAAAAATCTAAGGGTTTAGCTATATAACCAAACCGAAACTAAGTCCTTGAAAGTCAATTTTAGGTCAGAAAGGGTTAATGATTGGGAATATTGTAATCCATACGGACCCTACCTTTCCTTCCCCCAATTCTCTCTTTCCCCGCCTATTTCAAATTTCTCTCTCTCTCTCTCTCTCTCTCTCTCTCATTTCGAATGAGATGATGTTCAAAATTTTCAGGTAAATCAAAATTTCTCGGTATAAATTGTTGATACTACCAATCCATAAATAATTGAATAATTTTTTTTTTTTACTTATTATGTTGATAGTAATACTTCCGTACTGAATATTTGAGATTTTTAATTGTTCCTACATTTCCTTTCAATTCTATGCAATTTAGGGTTTGCGTTGGATTCTTGCTGAATGCCAATTTAATGAAATGAATGGAATTTGGCTCGAGTTTCGTTGGCAAAAGTAGAATGGACCGTAGAAAGTTTTAGCGGATATTCAGTAGAAATATATGTTTGGATGCTGAAGAAATTTACGGTTACGTGTTTCTCTGTAATGTTTGTGGCCAGGAAGCAAAATGGGTCGGGCTATACACACCCCACCCTCTACTTAACACACCCCAAATGCTAAACACACCAAAATTTAACTAATTTAAAATTACCAAAATCCTAAACACACTCCACTACATTTCCATTTTACCCTCGCCGTTTGCTCCCACGCCGCCGATGCGGCGCGCGATGGAGGCGCCCGAGCGGGGGGCGGGGGAGCAGCTGCGGCAGGGTCGTGGGGACGCGCGGGCGGAGGTGCGCGCGCAGGGGTCGACGCGGGGCGGAGGGCGGAGCTCCCGGGTCAGTGGAGGGCGGTACTCGCCTGGGGAGGGAGGGGGGGGGGTGCGCGGGTGGGAGCGGACGGCGGGGTGGCAAGGGGAGGGGGGTTCGTCGGGGGCGGCCGGAGAAGGAGGGGAGGGTGGGAGGGGGGGGGTGGGGTTCGCCGGTGGCCGGCCGAAGAGTGGATAATCATGTCTTTTAATATATATTTACTTTTTATTTAATTTAATATGGGGTGTGTTAAGTAGAGGGTGGGGTGTGTATAGCCGGGCCCAAGCAAAATCAGTGATGTGTGTGTTGGACACGGATAGGACGCACCGCATAAGCTTCAAGATATCAAAATACAACGTGACATGCCAAAAATAAAATCAACATCATATTTATTGTTTTTACTTGAATTTTTATATTTTTTTTAGTTGTATGCCTAAAAGTTATATTTCATATAAAACTAGGGTATCTGATGTGTCGGAAAACCGCTGAATTTTCATGGTCTTGCTTGTTTGTTTGAAATGAGGCTCAAAGTTATATAACCCTAAGCCTAACCCACATGCACCAAACATCAACAACCTAACTTTCCAGAATTTCTTTGAGGAATTCGGGTCAAAATTTTGAACTTTTAGTGAGCAATGCCCACACAATCAAAACATGAGATTCTGGAAAATTTGAACCTTTGATATTGGTTGTCCTTGGTGCAAAAATTTTAAATGTCAATCTTTAGGTAACCCAAGTCTGTAGCCTTTTTGAAAGGCACGCTTGTGTTCATGTCTTTGTGGGCACTATGCTCAGTTTTTGAAATGTCCTCAAATACTATTTGATGTTTGTAGGTTCAGCTTCTGTCTTAGAGCTGAATAGGTTCCTTATAGTAGATTTTGTGGCAATGCCCTCTATTGCTCATAGCTATCTTGGCTAACAAATCTACACCATTATAAGAGAGTTGACGTCTGGTTGACAACGGGTCATGCAATTTTATCAATTCTTCTGTTGAGCTTTCTTTTCTTCATAAACAACTTTGCGAATTCTTATATAAGCTTTTAGATAATTGAGGATTTATCTTGGTGATCTCGGTGGCATTATGTAATGAACAGTCATGCATGCATAGTTAGCTAATCTGAAATACAAGTAAATAAGCTGCTTATAGTACATTGTTTGATGGCCTTGAGGTCTGTTTTGGATTTCAGGAGGTGTCTCTCAGATTCAAAGATGGGAGAGATGACAATGAAGACGCACCAGATGGATTTGGTGAATGAGTTGGAGAAGAATGAGGTGATTGCGTTTGATAAAGTCATCTGCTTAGGTGAACAAGCTATGTTGTTTTGTTGGAAGGTGCATGGAAGTACGATGCTTTCCTATCCAGAAGAGGAAGGAGGCTGCTCACTTTGCACATGCTGGAATTTATAGTATCAAAGTCAGAAAATCAGGTTTAGTTGCTTTCTAAATCTATATTATGTTGAATATTTTGTAATTTTCTGAGCGAGAGTAAATTGTTGTCCTTTGAGATAGTACTCTGTTGTGATTTCAGAGAACATTTGATTACACTATGAGCTTCTCACACTTGTTGATCTTCCGACATGACCCCTATTGCTTGGTTAACATTCTTGCTTTGCATTTTGATTACACACACACACAAGTGGGCACATAAGTTTTCACTTTCTGATCTAATTGCGCATTTGATGAAGTATCTGTTTGTCTTGAACACTCTTAGAACCTTCACAGAGGCATGAAATGCACATAGTGTTGAAGGCTTCCTATCCCGCACCAAGACTTCTGCTATCATGAATATGTTTTATGGGAACACCCACTCTTTGCTAGGCAACAAAAAGACTTGTCAAAACATTGCCATGATTTTATTATCGGCATCATTGCATGGTGGCAATATTTCGGACCATTGTGTTGGTAGATGTGGTTTTTGTGCAGTAGGCATTTGCTCACTTTTCTATGCTAGTTTCATTGACATAATACTGTTGGGAGCCTAAACCTACACAGTTTTTGAACTTCCGTAGTTATCACTTATCAGTTGTCATAGACTTATAGTTGACAAATCTGTAGTGGTGGTCACTGTTGTTTACTTCCCTACACCTCCAATAACTTGTTTGAAATGTTGTAAATTATTTACGTATTCTCAATTAATATAATATTTGATTGAGGTCTCTCTGACCTCGTCCATTTCATGTCATATGTTGATCATCAAAGGACATTCTTTTAGTGGTTGGCTTGAAGATAATGAAAGGAGATGGTTGATAAATCCAGAATATTTACTCAAGAAGAAGAAAAGGAAGAGAGATTCATTGCACGTGAAAGGTCATGAATAAGTTGGATTAAAGTTGTGACAAGCGATGCAATTGCTTGCAGTGAATGTGCCAGGTAAGGCAACAACAGATTGTTCACAAAAAATGCGCTCATGCATTATAAATTGTATGGGAGGAAAAACGTGCCCTCAGAATTTGTGTTGCGGGCGGGGGATTTTCTTTTTTCTTAAGTTAGAGAATTTTGTGATGGTTACTCTCACAAAATTGAGCCATATCTTCTACCCATGAATGCATACTGGCTGGTAAAATATGTCCTTATTGAGATTGTGTTTGGATTTTGGATTGCAGTGTTAGGTAAGAAGAAGGACTTCTACAACTAATATTATGCCTTATGAATTGTGTCCTAGATAACTGTAGACTGTTTTTGTGTATATATCTTCAAGTGGTTGTTTCAGCTCCTTTAATTCACTTATATTGAATGAATTTGGCAGCTGCTGATTAAATAGTTTTCATATAAGTAGTTGTTTCATATGATTGAGCATAAACTTAGGTTTGTTAGTTATATTATATGACTATGCAGTGCATTATTGGTGCATGCTTGTATGTTTTAATGTTATTTGAGTGAGAGGGAGAGGATCTAGGTTTTAGTGGTCATAGAAACTTCTTGGAGGAACTTTGATATGATGGGTTCAGATTGCACATCACATTTGTCTTATTTCTCCAAGAAACATTTATATTGAGTTAAGCATCCAGGTTTTGATTTCTCTCGAAGCATATGGTGGAAAATTGATTCCCTTTTATCACATGCAAGTGTACCCCAATTGAGCTCACAGATGGACTAAAGGTTAAGTGATAAGGTAACCTTTCACAGAAAGCATGATAGAATAAGTATGAATCACCTCTACTAAATATCTAATAATGTGTCAGATTCTCATTTGGTGAAAGAAAGCATGAGTCTGACTCCAATTTTGGATGCTGAGTGCAACTCAAGGGAATGATCAAGGCTACTGAAAAGTTATATTGGGCTGTTTGTGAGTTGTAAGAAGGAGATGAGATTGGTGGAGGTGCCTTAGATGGAATTTCTGCAGTATCAGTACCTTCAAACCTAGAAACAAGTAGGAACAAAAGTTCTGTGGTTATGTTTTGGTTTTAAGTTAGCCATTGTGGTCTTTGAATTGTCTTAGTTGTGTGTGGATTAGTTAATAATTCAACAGCTGCATTACTACTAACCTTTGGAAGCCTCAACAACATACGCATGCGTGCCGGTGCTCACGTGCATCCCATGTGCTTGTGGGCTTGTTGGGTTGCACATGCAAGTAACAGGTCCCAAAACATGCATGGATCCCAGTAAAAACAAGAGGAATGGATAGGATGAAGTCAGAGGGAGGGGCAAGTAAGGCCCATCTCTAGATATTACTAGGGAGACTAGTGCCAGGAGTGGGAGGAAACCAAGTTAAGGACACATGGAAGAAGAGAGACTTTCATTTGCTTAGGAAATAAGAGAACAAGGGCCAGAGGGAATGCTTCCTGGAGTGAGACCCATCTTTATCCTCATACAAGGAATTTAATTTGGGTTGGGGTGATTGGGAACACATAGGTGCTGATTCCATATCTCTACAGAGATTCTAATCCAGCATGATGGGCTACAGTGAGGCAGGATTATATAATTACTTTCCTGCAAGCTTCTCATTTCTCTTCATTCTGTCCATGAAATATTGTTTGGGCATTGGCATATAATTGAAGAGAGTTTCCAACAGGGACTTATGGGTGAACATTCCCAGCTCTCCCATGTGTTCCCTTCTCTTCTATTATATGTTCCTTTATATATCTCCCATGGGCAGATCAATGCAGCAGACAAATTGACTAGGAAAGTTTTAACAAGTGTTTGGAAGACACATGACCCAATGACATTTTCAAAGGAGACAGCCTTGGAGGGCTAACACAGTGATAAACAAGTAGAGAAGAAACAAATATGGTTCTCTGGAAGTGTGAGAGCACTTGATCTTTATAATAAACATTGGTGCTCATGCTCTAGGCACGGAGGATCTAATGTCAGGATCTCAGGATTATATCCTTGACATATCCCCACATTTACTATGCATTAATCTTTTTGGGAATTTTGATCTGACTCACACCTGAGGATCTTGTCTTCTTGCCTTTTCATATAGCCAGCTCAGATTGATGAAAGTGTAGGACCTTAGACATTTGTCCTCCAACTCATAGTGTCTTTATGTATACCAGGGTGTGTCCTTTACCTCTTTCAAATTGAGATCAAAGGGAAAGAGAAAGGCCTGCTTTTCTCCTTCTTTGTTTTCTAATAATGAACTGTGGAGGGGAGGAACACAGATCTGTTCATCACTAGGAGGACTCCCTCAATTAGTTAGTCCTTAGCAGTTGCAGCATGTGCATGTTGGCTGAAATAGCCACATATGTCCATGTTGGATCCAGTCCTTCTGGCAATACCCCTATCGTAGAAAGCACCCATCATAACCTTTCCAGAGCCACTTCAGTGGCATTGTATCTCCAAAATGGAAGAAATCTACATCCTAAGGCTTGTTGCTTGCATCCTGGAGGATGCGGATTTGAGTGATCCAGCCTCTCCATAACTATATATGGGGGTAATATAGCGTACATCTTGACCCTCCTCAGATCCTACATAAGCGGGAGCCTCGTGCCACATGGATGAATTTACAAAGTGCATTTCTTTCTATCCAAATAGGCCTAACCCATAGTTGGAAATAACCACCAAGATCTATCGTGATCTTCTGCACTACTGGTGGAAATCTTTTTAAGTGTTACAGGACAACCTGGTATTGGAAGTGATCACCAAGAGTTGAATCCATTAGGTTCTATTTGTTAGTTCGTAAACCTTTTTGCATGTTCTTCCTTAAAAGCCATTCAATGGCTATTACTTAGACCACTGCTCTGAAACATGGGGCATGTTCAGATGTATGCTTTTATTAGAATCTGATTGACATGAAGTAGTGGGCTGCTGAGGATCCATTAATGGGTATCCCAGCCACATCAATGCTAGTTTTCTCTGTAGGAGAGTTTTGCTCTCTCTCTTATTTACTTGGACTTTTTTTAGTGTTAGGAAAAATATACTTGTTTTTATAACTATGTAATGTGGATTGGTGGGGGAATGGAGAGAACTTGAACTGAGCAATATGGCAATTTCCAAGATCAGGAATGAATATGGACAGAAAACTGAATTGAACCCCAAAGACTCAATTTGTTACCTCTTTCTATGACAAAAGAAAAAAAAAAGAATTGAATAGGAAATAAAGAAAGCAAAGACAGTTTATTTCCCTTCTACTACTTGACAGTCAAAGAAAGAAGATACAAAGCCACCCATAGATCTCTTAGGGATCCATCCATACAAGAAGTTCCGTTTGTTTCCTTCATAACAGGGGAGACTGTAACCTGTAACCTGTCACCTTAGTTTCTTTCCACCTTCTCCCCTGCACACCTATTGACAAAGTAAAACCAAATATAAACACACTGATATATGATATATCAAGAATCACCAACAAACACAATAAATAAAAAAAAACTAGGTATACTTACTGAGTGTGGTTTCACATGGCCAGATGATTGCAAATAACCTAAATGCCTCCCCAAGGCTGGTTTTCCCTGCAGAATCTAGATGTCTAGTAAACAGTCGGGAGAGAGTGAAAGAGTAGAGAAGCAAAGTAGGAGGAAAGATTGAAATGTACCTTGAAATTAGTTGCAGAGAAGTCAAAAGATAACTCCTCTTTACTTAGGTGGTTGTTGTTGTTGTTGTTGTTGTTGTTGTTAATGGTGGTGTTGGTGGCATTAGAGCTGGTCTGCATAATGATAATCCTAAGCCCTTAGCTTATAGAGAAGAGAGGAGAAAGCAAAAGTTAATATAGGTTAATATAAACTATAAAGTGGCTTGCCTTGGAGAAGCTGAGGAAAGGGGAGCTGGCAGTGTCGTTGAGGAAAGAGGAACAGTCTGCAGCAGCCCTCCTCCTCTTGCCACCATTGTGTTGCAATGCAGCCAATGGATGGAGAGACGAGACAGAGCAGGAGCAGCCATTGCTGCAGTAGCAGTAGTATTCGAGGTCCTCCTCATGGAAATGGGGTGGGCCTGATGAAGCATCAGAGACCATGGAAAGGTCCTCTTCTTCATCTTCATACTCAACTTCTTCTTGTTGCATGGAGATGGCTTTATGGAAGGGAACAGAACTGAGTTTTTCATTGGACTGGTCCAAGTACATGGTCCAGCCAGATTGGCAGCCACTGCTGCATGCAGAGGTCTTCCTCTCTTCCTCCTCCCTCTCATCCATTGTCATCATCTTCTCTCAAATGAGAACTATGCAAGTCTTTCTATATCACTTGCTCCCTCTCCCTCTCCCTCTCCCTCTAGTGTCTTCTTCTTCTACTATTACTATGAGGAGGAGCTGGGACTAATAACTAGCAGTGGAAGTGAGTGACAGAAGTAGAAGTGGGGAGGGGTGGCAGAAAAAAACGAATAGAATCCCTCCCAAATCCCAGTCTTGGTTTTGTCCTTTAGCCATGCTAGCCTTTACACACCTCCTTGTTTTCCTCGGGTGCAGATGAAATTTTAAAAATGCCAGTTGGACATTGGGTTCTTTTGCTCACTTGTTTGTGAACACACAAAAAAGGGCTCCTCTCACATTGTGTGTTGTGTGTATATATGAGAAGAAGAGAGTGAGAGAGCCACAACGGCTTCACATGCATTACAGCAAGACACTGTGTACTCTTTATACGTTCATTATTTTTCTATCAAATCCCGTGAACAGATTGAAATGGTAGAGAGATTCATTGAGAGAGGGAGAGAGGGAGAGAGGTGTTGTATCAAATGTATGCATGTATTCATTCATTTATTGGATGATATTTGATTTTAGGCCCCCATGTTGTTCTGCTTGCTCTCTCTCTCTCTCTCTCTCTCATGCATCTGATCACATGTCGACCGCGACCCTTCACCACGTCATCCAGCACATGAACCGTACTACATACTGTTACATCAGGTATTTATACATTCAAGAGTAATCACATGCTATCTTAAATTTTTGTTACAAGCATGCACAACCTTAATTATATACCATCTTGTGATGTTTATGCTACAAATTGTTTGCCATTTACTGATGCTAGTGATCATTGGTTACATGTTACATAAAATAAATGCCTTCTGATATCATCCTAGCAAAGAGTACATTGAGACAAAACAGAAGCAAAGGCTAGCGTAGTGAGGTGAGGGTGATGCGAGTTGTGATGGTGGTAGGTGTGTTACGTTGTACATATGTAGAACATGTAGGAAGAAAGAAACTAAGATTACAGTTAGAACAAGATGGTGGTAGGTGTGTTACGATTGTACATAGAAACAATGAGGTAGCCAAGTGACGGGAAGTACTGTTTACTCCCTCCCAGCACGGGTCGACTCGAGGGGGACATGATGAGCGTGAGCCACATGGAGATCTGGTGACAAACATGGGGTGATAGGTATGCATCCACACAATTTGTATGAGCTGATCAATGGATATCGATAGAAGAAGATTATCGACATTGAAAGAGTGGTCATTCGTGTCGGATCACATAGTAATGCCACTGGATCCAGAGAAGAGGGAGTTGTAGCTAACGGATAAATAAATAGCTTGATCCATTATTGTGTGCACAGGGTAGGTTTTTAATGATTTAGTCTTAGGGTACCCCTCGATGTTTTGGCCTCAGTCGGCACATGCAAAATAATACTTTGAAAAGTTTACAGTGAATCGATCAATTCATAGGGACAAGGTCCCTGGTTGATCTCCCAGAGTCCTCACATGTCTATCTGGGACACGTCAAAGAGCAATTGTTTCATGGAGAGAAGCATGCTCATTGATTGCCATGCAACATGGCCAAGTCTTTTACATCACTTGCACAATCAATCTTACATTATTCCTAGCTAGCTAGGTCCTTTACAACTTTCACGTTAGGCAGTACATTGTAGACATGTTTAGAAGTGTATATATTTCCCATTATGTGACTAAACATATCATTTGGAACGCTGCTGTCGATTATGCATTAGATGACTTTGTAAACTTCTACACAACGATCCAGGTTTGCCCAGGTTGGTGGTTCCTATCTCGTTCCTTCCGCACACTCCACATGCAACATGCATATTGGAGAGATTTGTCTAGGAAATATTAATGTCATCACATGCTGCTACCACCTCCGACTAAGAGTTTCTCCTCCTAAAGCAAGGGCCTATTATCTAGGGAAAAATAAATAAAGAGAAGGTGTATTGCTTCCTTTTCTTCCTATGTTGTTTCTACCTATACTAGCTTTGCTCAATATCGAGATATGACCACACAATTGGCACCCACATAGTTAACGCCTCAGCTGTGAACATGTGCCCAGGCACATGCCGATCCAGCTATTGGAGAGACTTGTTGAATCGCTGTTTTATGAGAACAAAAAACTGTCCAAGTAATTACTAGCAACAATATTTCCTTGTGTTAATTATCATAAGCAGTTGATCTCCTCAGGAACTTGGATGACTATCCACCATCCAATATTTGTGGAAGGCTTTATCACCACCGCAAGAAAGATGTGCGATGGATTTGGGGACCAATTGACCTCCTAATCAGTAATCAATCCTTTTCACTTATAGTGAGGCTCATACGTGATACATGTTTGGAACGGTATGCACGCCCATTTTGTGCTTATCTGTAACGGGTTACAGGGACCATGATCGTAATAAGTCTATATGGCGTGATTGGAGTGAGCAATGTGGAATGATATCAGCCATGCATGTCAAGGTTGAAGATTGATAGAAGAAAAGATTAGAGACAGTACACAGAAGAGCCAGATGATAGGCTTCTTGAATTCATTCAAGTTGGTACCTCATTTTGAGACTTTTTCCAAGTCTCTTTTAAGGGGGGCAGTTGAACATCTTTTGCCAATTGTATCATGGGGTTGAAGGCAGCTCCAGCCCATGTGCAACCATGATCTAAAGGATTTTTCCTGAACATATCACGAGGCCAAGAGCAGGCCCATTGCTTGGTTTTTTCTTTCCCATCTCTGAACACACTCCCCACATGCATGTGGACTTTTGGGTGTCCCACCCTCACCAAGAAGAAAAGAAAAAACTTCTCATTACGCACCACAAACAACATTCCTTGTGAGTCTACTGAAAGCACAACCCCGCATGCTTTGGTGTCCTCCTTTTGATGCAGGGCATTTCTGAACCCCTCTCTGAATGAAACACAACTCATTACACTGATGGTCTTGTATGAACCAATATGAATCTTCTCATATATCTGAAACTAAATATTTATATGTTTGCACTATTCCAAATTGTATTGTTTAAGTGATTGTTCCGCATATTTGGATTCCTACTGAAGCTTAACATATATTGATTCTTATATATCCACTCGTGATATTCCATCATACAATTCATATAAGACCCATTTGTCTAAATATCATTGAATACATGGACATAATCCGTACGGTTTCAAATGAAAAGGAAATGCCCGGAGATGGTTGAGAAAATAAGCTAAAGTTCAAAGCGTAACATTTATAGATCATGATTCTGGGAGAAGAACTAAAGATATTTCTATCTTATCGAGAATGATTTTTTTATAAAATTATGTTCCTGGTACTAAAACTGGAAATTACTTTGAAAACACTTATTTGGAGAGAGAAATGGCAAAAGCTGATTGTTGAGAGCAAAAGAATATGATTGAGTGATGTAGAAAGACTTAATTGATTTATTTCTCAAAGAGGGGTACATATATATAGGAGGAGGCTAGCCTCCTCCTTACTTTCTATCCAATGTGGGACTAAATAAGTTTTCATAACTCAATACTCTCCCTCAAGATGGGTAATAGATACCAATCATCCCCATCTTGTTACAAAAGATGTTAAACTCTCTAGAATCAAAACCTTTAGTTAAACAATCAGCTAACTGCTCTGCTGATTTCACATAGCTCAAAGTCAAAACTTTTCTATTCAGCTGCTCCTTGATGAAGAACCGATCAATCTCCACATGTTTGGTACGATCATGCTGAACTGGATTGTTTGCAATATCAATTGTTGATTTGTTGTCACACCAAAGTTGCAGGGAGTCTCCTTTAAACAAACGCATCTCAGCCAACAAGCTCTTCACCTACATCATCTCGCACAGACTGTCATAGCCCTGTACTCGGCCTCAGTTGTAGACCTAGCCACTACATCTTGCTGCGCCAAGATACAAGATTGCCTCCAACAAAAATACAGTAACCTGTAGTGGACTTGCGATCGTCCATACAATCCGCCCAATCGGCATCACAGTAGCCTTCAACTCTCAGATGTCCAGAACTTCTGAACCATAATTCCTTTCCTGGGCTTCCTTTAATATACTTGAGAATTCTGCGAACTGCCTCCATATGCTGCTTTCTGGGATCATGCATATATCTACTCACCACACTTACGACATAAGTAATATCAGGTCTCATATGACATAGATATATAAGCCGACCAACTAATGTTTGATATTGTTCCTTACTTACCGGATCACCACCCTCAGCACACAACTTGTGATTCTGCTCGATAGGAGTAAAAGCAACCCTGCAACCCAGCATTCCTGTCTCTGAAAGAAGGTCCAGAGCGTACTTTCTCTGAGAAAACACTATACCCTTTCGTGACCTTGCGATTTCAATTCCGAGGAAGTAATTCAACTGTCCCAGATCCTTAACTTCAAATTTCTTTCCAAGCCTTTTCTTCAGCCGTATGATCTCCTTAGTATCGTCTCCAGTAATTACAATATCATCAACATAGACTGCAAGAACAGTGATACGAGTCTTGGAATGCCTGTAAAACACAACATGATCTCCATTGCACTGCCTATATCCCATACCACAGACTACAAGCCTGAATCTATCAAACCATGCTCTCAGAGACTACTTTAGCCCATACAAAGACTTCTTCAATTTGCATACCTTTTTCGTTGCTTGTGAATTAACAAAGTCTGGTGGAATCTCCATATACACCTCCTCTTGGAGATCTCCATGCAAAAAAGGCGTTCTTAAAATCTAGTTGATATAGTTGCCAATTGAAGTTGGCATCACATGACACCAACACTCGCACAATGCTCATCTTTGCTAATGGAGCAAATGTCTCGTCATAGTCGATACCATAAGTTTGGCTATAACCTTTAGCAACCAATCTAGCCTTGTACCTGTCAATTTTTTTCTCTGGAGTCTGCTTAACAGTATAAATCCATTTACATCCAACAACACGTTTTCCAGCTGGCAGTGGTATCAGCTCCCATGTGTCGTTCTTCTTCAAGGCCTAAAGTTCCTCCTGCATGGCACTCAACCACCTAGGATCTTGCTTAACTACCTGCCAGTTGTTAGATACAAGCACTGAATCTAATGATGCAAGGAATTACTTATATGCAGGTGGACTTGATGCATATGAAATATAATGTGCAATGTCAGTATCCCAACTGCCAAACTTAGCTAGAGATTTTCTATCATTGACTCTAGAAGTTCTACGAAGCAAGACATGAGTATTAGAAGTATCAAAGGAGGAATTGTTACTAGGTGACTCAGGTGGAGGGACTGAATAAGGTCCTGGAGAAGAGGGACTTGGGACATCAACATTTGTGGGTACTGGCCTAGGCACAAAAGGAGGAAGCTTATGCTGCTCATGCTCCCTATATACTCTCAGCTCCCCCTGAGACACCATCACTCCTCGGTGACTCAAAAGGACATGGAATCATACCAATCACGATGCCACTTTCATTATCCCCCTCTCTACTAGCATTAGTAGAGCCATTCTCGAACAAGGAACTTAAACTCCGTCTTCTCTCCATAAAATGGTTCAAACTCCCGGAAGGTCACGTCCATACTGACAAACAACCTTCTTTCAGTGGGACACCAACACTTGTATCCTTTCTGACTTGATGAGTAGCCTACAAAGATACATTTAACTGCTTGTGGATCCAGCTTGCTTATCATCATTCCGTGATCTTGCACAAAACATGTGCATCCAAACACTCTGGGTGGAACAATAAAAATATTAGAGCCCAAAAGCATCTCACATGGTGTCTTCATCCCTAATACTCTTGACTACATCCTGTTAATTAGATAAGCTGCTGTCATAACAGCCTCATTCCACAAGAACTTCGGCACATTCATTGTCAGCATCAAAGAATGTGCCACTTCTAATAGATGCCTGTTCTTGCGTTCAACCACCCCATTCTGAGCAGGAGTGTCGGGGCAAGTGGTTTGATAAATTTTTTTGACTAGAGATGAAATTAGCAAACTCCTTGTTGGTGTACTCGGTCCCATTATCTGTTCGAAGAATCTTCACATTTACTCCAAACTGGGTCTTCACATACGCCGAGAAGTCTTAAAAATATTTGTATACCTCAGATTTCTGCTTAATCATGTAGATCCAGGTCATACGTGAGTAGCAATCAATGAAGGTAACAAATTATCTGAATCCACTGATGGAAGTAGTAGGACACGGTCCCCAAACATCAGAATAAACAAGTGCAAATGGCTCAAGACTTCGAACACCAACCATTTTATAAGTAGAATGTGTATGCTTCCCAAGTTCACAAGTATTATAAATTAACCCTTTTTTGTCTACTTTATGCATTATCTCAGGTTCTAACTTATTCAAACTATCAAAAGATAAATGACTCAATCTGCAGTGTTGAAGCATTACTTCTGTCTCTGGCCCTCCACTAATAGTAGCAGCGAGCATTGCAGCCTCCCTGTCCAGGTACCAAAGGCCCTCCACCTGATGTCAGTCCCAAGCCTCTTCCCTGTGGCCTTCTCCTGGAAAGAACACATATCCCGATCAAAAAGAACAGTACAATTCAATTGATCAATGAGAGAGTTAACAGAAAGTAAGTTGACCGGAAATGAAGGAACATGCAAAACAGATGACAGGGTAACAAATGAAGTACAATGGACCGAGCCAGTAGTCCTGTTGGGATGGGATGTCCCATCAGCAGTCTGAACTGTCTCAGGATGCATATTTTTGCTCGGATAATATAATACAAACTCACTAGATGCACCTGTGATATGCCTATATGCACCTGAATCTATGATCCAATTAGCATGAGATTTAGTGGATGCAAGTGCCTGAATCGGGATACTGTTGCTCATATAAGCAACGTAACCAGTAAAGTTACCAAGGTAGGTAGTGTCAGCCATATCCTGATGTAGTTTTTTTCTTTTTTCTGCGTACTTCTTGTGTGTATGAGACTGTCTTAAGCTGGGTTAACTTGCTTTTCTCCGAAAAGAAGGGAAAAGGCAGCAAATAGTGTGAGCATGTGAAACCATGTTAGTAACTAATTAGTTAATGATGACATACTTAGGAAATTAATTTTAACAAAAGAGAAACATCTTGGATCATTTGAGTCCTAATAGATAGCTCATGAGTGAATCTAATTGCTAGTTATGAGGACAAAAAAGTTATGTTTTGGATCATTCGTACAGTTGCGATGAAGCTCAACATCTTAAATGGAGCTTTGTTCTGCTCCATAGCTGACCCCATTTTGATGGGAGAAAGTTTGGATGATGATGGTGGTGCAATTGTAATAAAAAGGAGAAGGCACAAATCTTCTAACTCAAATTATGAACAGCTATCATTCCAAGCCTGAAATTGGCCACGACATTGATTCAGGATAAGTCAAGAAAAGATTCATCTAGGGAGGTTTGTTAACATAGACCTAAGTTATTAGTTAAAAGAGGTGCTAGACCTGGGATAGGCCTAAACGAGTTTTGATTTAGACTGTAAAGATGGATATGTTTTTAATTAAACATTATAGAGGAAATGGTTATTAACAGAACTAGGTGGAAGAAAATTAGGACTCAAGTAGCCAACCCAAAATTTGTGATAGTGGCCTCGCTGTTGTTACAATTCAAGAATAGAATAGCTCAGACAAAGTATTTACAATCAACAGTGAGGACTCTAATTATGTGAGGTACAAAGAAAGTGCCAAAAGCTAATGTGACTCATGCATCACTTGCGTTTGTTTGTCTACCATCCATTGCAAATGAAAAGTTCTCTATACATATGATATCACGTTTTTCCACATTTAAGTGCTGCTGTTCAATGTATGAAAAAAGTAGTTGTGGTAAAGTGAAGTTCTTTAATCAATCATGCCAGAGCGGGGTGTCAATTAAGTGTGAAAATGCACACTATGCAAAACCAATTTAAGTTTATGATAGTAAAGTGAACATGTATATCTAATATGCACACGAGACAAATAGATACGGAACAGTATGGATTCTGGGTATGTCCTTGTGTATTTTGGAGTATGCCGTGTTCAACATGACTTTTTTTGTTTTGGGAGCGTCCATGCTTCCATAGAGTTTTGTGGTAAGAGTTTTCGTGTAAAGTTAAATCAGTATAAAGAGTTTATTAAAGAGGACAATTTTTTTTTGGATGACAGGCAAAGAGGACTTGAGACAGGTTCAGTATTTAATTGTCTGGAACCGGAAGTAGTGACTAGTGAGGGATGGAGCTCTCACTCACACACCAGTCTTCCTGAGCATGAATTGATAGCAACGGTTGACGACAGATAGCAGACACCTCGTGCTGCACCCACATGTGCGGGCGGGCGCCAGCCTGTTCGAATAACACGGATTGTACGGCGGCCGGGGTTAGGGGAGGTGGTGGTGAAATGCCAGACAGAAACTGCCGACAGGGGGAGCCACATAATCTTAAAGCTCTATAAATTCATGTAATTCTCTACTCTGAATTTTACTGTTCATTTTTTTTTGTCGACCTGAAACATGTATATTTTCCATAATGCCATGAGAACTTGAGTAATTGAAATTCAAACTAAATTGCATTAGATTTATTCGTGGTCCTACTGTAGGATGATTAATCCCTACAGTTGCCGAAGATGGGGATGGAGATTTTTCTAAAATCTTTATTCACTCAAGTACAATAAGAAATCTGAGTTATGATTCATAAAATTGGTAATAGCTCACAATTATTTTAACGATGTTATGAATAATACAAAATAATGCAAGTAACTTCACATGTTGTTTGTTTAGTCTTGTGTTCATGATAATTCTCATTTATTTAGACATTTCCGTAAATAATGTGAATTTAGAACATGCAATTATTTTTTGACATGTAGGTAAAAAAAATGGATTTGGACTTTTTAGATTTGCAATTTCTGGAACGGGCCCAAATTCCATGTAATAGACTACCAATTTTGTCGTCCCAAATTCCATTCAATAAGATTGTTGAGGCAGTCGAGCTGTGCGGTGAATAGTGGAAGAAATCAAAAGGGAAATGAAGATCTTTAAAAACTGATCCCAGTTGTATTGAATTTATGTTTCTTTCCACTTTCTTAGCAACCAATATTTGAAGGCAAAGTAGGGGATCCTGTCCCTAGTGAAGGATTTTCTCTATGAAAGTGAAGTGATTGAGGACAAAGAGAGCCTCACATCTCTATTATTATCTCCTCATTCAACGAACCAATAATAATAATGAATCTTAGTTTTTTGCCTACATGATTAGGTTCCGCGAGTGTTCCCCGTTCCCTTCAGTGAAGAACAAAGTAATTCTAGTAAAGGCACGTCTTCAGGTGTGGCTCCTCTAGTTCTTCATACTTTAGATTTTTTTTTCTGCAATCAAGCACCAAGTTATTTGTCAAGCAGGTTCCATTTCTTCGAGCCGTTGCCACCACTGTGTTTTATAAGTAGTAGGAAAGTGAATAAATCCATGTCTTATATTGTTATTATTTATTCATCTATTTTCTTTTGAGCGAGGGAGGAGGGATAATCAGATGGAGAAAAGCAAAAAAAAATCCCCTCGCTTTTCATTATAAAGAGAAATCTATAGAAACAAAAACTAAACAACTGAAACATTATAGTTGGTTATCCTAAGTTAAAAACTAAATTGTTTGAATGTTGTAGATAATGATATGCTTAATTATCCTAAAGGTTTATAAAGAGTAGCTGTTGTTTTCGTTATTTTGCGGAAACCTAAAACAAGTAAATTTCAGGAAATAAAAACACTAATAATGAAGTGAGTTTCATATAGTTGGCCAACATAGCTATAAGTTGGAATTGTTCTGTCCCTTGGCCCTTGTTTGAATCAGCCCTAGCCCATCTGCTGGTCTAGAAAGCCTGAAGTCTAAAATACTAGATAGAGCTAACTAGCAATGAATTTCCAGGGCTTAAAAGTAAGAGTATTCTTGAATAGGCTTTGTTCAAAGAAAAAAAAAAGGGTTTGCCTATGCAGTTGTTTGATTTGGGTTACTCTAAACTAGATTTACTGTGTAACAAAATGTTAAAATCCTTCCTTACTGCCACAAAATCATCATAAAATAAAATTTGCTGTCTGTTTGCATTTTTTTTTTGCTTGTTATAAAAATTACAAGCAAACAACAGTTTTGTGTTTATGATAACAAAAACTAGAAGCGAACGTTCTAATTAGAGTTGTAAAAAACACTTGGTTTGTAAATATATCTACCTTAACACACGACAAACCAAGTACTTAGATTCGCAAAATCAACAACAACCACAGACAGAAAGAAGAAGGAAGAAGAAGATGTTGGATGAACAGTTTAGGTACTCCTTGAGGGAGGCTAACTCATCAATAGAGCAACAGTTTAGGTCCAGTTATTCAAACACTGTGATTTGAGAATCTAGCTATTAATTTTAGAACACTAAGTGGGCCTGCCTTGAAAAACTTTGCTTAATTTGCAGTTTGAAATGGAGCATCACCATGTTCAATGGGAATGGACTGAGGCTTTGCCAGGTGAGAGAACCACCACGTATGGTCGAGCCGCTGGCAACTATGAGGCCACCAACATTGTAAGTTTTTTTTTTTTTGATACAACAAATAGCTCATTTTGAAGTTTTCAATCATTCACTTTGGTAGCCAGGGAGCTGAACATTGAAGTTTGAGCTTTTCTACAGTACTGGAGCCCATATGTTTTTCTCACTCCAGTCGAAATCAAATGGTACAGGTACACCAGTAACTCTCATTAGAGGTTCGCTAGTTATAAAACACTACAAAGGTTTATTCGAAACAATTAGAAAATATGACCAAGAATAATGAGGAGGGCGAAGAGGCCTCATTGTAAGAAGAAAACCGATTTGGAACTTTCTTCTACCATTTCCTGATAAACTCTCTCCTCCCCTTCCCTACTTACTAATTCTTATTCTACCCCCATTGTCATGATCCATAGGTATCCCAATGTTAACAGAAAATGACTGTCTTGCTCAATTTCGAGCACGTCTATTGTTTCTCAAGATATACTTGTAATCTCCAGAACGTCTATTATTTTTCCATGACGGAGCCAGGATTTTAGTTTACCTCGAACTGAACTTAAAATGTCATAATTTTTTTTTTAACAAAATGAATGTTATGTCAATATGGTCATGTCCATATTTCATCATGTCCATACCGTACCGTGTCTAGCCAATGAAGAACCGTGTCCAACATACTAAAAAAATAAAAATATGATAAACAATATTTAGTTTATCAGGTAGACTCTTTTATGCATAAGTTCGAACACTAAGACCCTTTGATATTATCTTTCATCATCAACGGTGTAATGTCTCGTTCCGCGGAAAGGCATTACGCTGAAATTATAGATGGATCAGATCGATGTAATACACGTGGTGCGAAAAATCGAGATGCTTGGTGTGATGATGTTGTATTGCTTAACTTGGCCGGATGAGATATCTTATGCGACGTGGTTCAAATGTATGATTATGCCAAGTTAGAAGACCGTGCATCACGTCGGATCATTCTTGAGGGATCGTAGACGAATGTGGGATCGTGGCATGAAAAAAATATTTATATAAGTGAGTGGATCTGTCCCTTCTCCTCTACTCCTTCATGCCCTAATAAAATGAATGTTAGTGTTACTTTGCTGTATGTCATAACTATATGCTGCTCTATTCCACACAATGATAATGATGCCTTATGTTCAATGTTGCTGTAATTAATGAAACACATGGATAATGAACTGTACTATTGATACAAGAATACTATAAAGTAAGTCTGCCATAAAAAAGTAATATTATGCAATCTACTTCACATGCTGGTAACACTGAGAATGAAACATTGAACATCTGTACAGGTATAAGTGCATCATTGTACAGTAACTGTAGTGTCCTGCTCCGCATTGACACTATGTACAAGAGATATCGGTTTGCCGACTCAAAAATAAAACATTCTTGAAGAGCTCATTGTTGAAACAGAATATGACTGATCTAGGTGAATGGGCAGAACTTCATTCTCTGATTCTTGCACGCCTTAATAATGAATCTGAGTTTTATAATGCATGTTGCTAAGAAGATTATTGTTTCCGTTGCATGAATAATAGAACTGCATGCTTAACTAGAGAACTTGTATGCTTGTCAATAGAGAACCTTGCCATCTAAGTCAAGAAAGAAATATTGCATGCTTAGTTACACTGACACCGCTATCGAACGTACCTTGCCATGCTAAGGAAAGAGTAGAACTGCATGCTAACTTGAAAAAATAAATAGAACCGTACCATGCTTGTTAAATTAAAGATCGTTCATATGTTTGCTTGTCGTCGTTTATAAGATTGCTTGTCTTTGATGTAAAAGCTAGATTGAATGTATGCTTGTATTGTTACAAAGAGTTATGGCTTGTCTTGTTAGAGAAGTGACTAGTAGCCCGCCCTGATGTTCCGGTCCTACGGGATCTAGGGGGGTGTGGCTATTAGATAAGACATTGATGGAATGAAAAGCTTGTATTGTCACGTTGTGTTATGCTTGTGATATGCTTGTTATCGACTAGATGAGAGACTAATAGTGCACCCTGATGTTCCGGTCCTACGGGATCTAGGAGGACGTGGCTATTAGAATGGTGGATGGAGGCTAAATGACAAGTTTGGAGACTAATAGTGCGTCATGAGCTCGGGGTGTGGCTATTAGAATGGTAGATGGAGACTACTGATGTGGTGAGACTAATAGTGTGCCCTGAGGGTATGGCCATTAGATGGGAGGCGGTGCTTCTGTTGGGAAGAGTTTGAGTTAGAGAAATTAGCTTGTTCATGGAGATAGCTGCATTTTAGGTAATTAGTGCGCATGCTAAGCTAGCCTTCTTGCATACCTAACTGTTTGATGCAGAGACGAACAAGAAAGAGAACATTGTTTATATATGTAAATTGTTGCTAATTGTATGTCTGTTGCAGGAATAACCGTTCGGCGAGGGATAAGATCCACATAATAAGTGATATATTATTTTGCTTATTGCCTTGCATCGCACAAAGACTTGCATGCTTACTTGAATATGTTGATCACCTTGTAGTATAAAGAATAGTCTACTAGATGCTGCATTGTCCCTAGAGTCTTTGAGTATAGCTTACGAAACACGTTGCGCACACCCTGATTTGGCATATCGTGCTTGAACTGCTTGCCTTGTATGCTTGGTTGTATTGAACTGAACCCTGATTTCAAAGGTGTTTTAAAAAAGAAGTAATATGACTCCGTTCCCGTACTACATGAAACGAACCTAGGTAAAACTAGAAAGATCACTAGTAATGTAATATTTTATAACATAATTACTTACTGTTGGTTTTAGTGAATGTTGCTTCTGTTCGTTGATTTTATACTCACCAGTACTTTCTCCAAAGTGCTGACCCACCAACAGTTTGCTTGTTCGCAGGTGCTGGATTGTCCGAAGAAGCGATAGCCGTGCCTCATCCCCAGGACCCGAAAATCTGGTGTCGATGCCTTAAGCTGTATCGACATGTTTTGAGTTATTTTTGTATAGAGGGACATAATGTATGGAATGATGCCATTGTATTCTGAGAACCTCGTGTCTTGACCTTTGTCCCGTTTACTCAGATGGATTATTGTTGGTAACACTGCTCCTCCGCTGCAAACTCGATCGGTTCGATGATAACCAAGACGACTTATGTTGTTGCCTTGTGCGAGAGCATCTCCAGGCTCGCATGACATCACGTTCCGAGGGGAATGACTGTCCTACGGGAGCGCTGGCGCGGTAATTCGCGCCCGACGGGGGCGATCGGGACCGCGAGAGTTCGGGGCGTGACAGTAACTATGAAGGAAACGCTTCATATGCGAGTATAATTATGGTTTGGTACCACCGGACCACGAGAAGGTCTGTAAGTTGGGACCTACTGGTCACCAACCAATATGAGAATGAACAAAACGAGAAGGATCAATAATGCGATGCTTTACTTATATTTTTTTACCATGTAATTTATGCTTAGATTCTATTTGCATAGTCGTTGCATGGTCAGGGACAACTTATGTACACGGTTTGGTAAGTTTTCTCGAACGAGATGCACCGGGACACCATGATCGTTCAACCTAGGAGGAAATATAGTACTTTGGTAGCATTGGGTATAAACAAGACATTCAATGGGGATCACAACCTCATGAATGACGCTTCGTACGTTCTTCAAAGTCCTATATGGCATGTTCCTCGTGGTGCGAAAGCATATCACCAATGACCCTCATGTAGTTAGGCTGCATACTAACGAGAATATTTATGCAGGATTAACATTATCTCTGTAAGAATGATTTGTATTATTTATGCTATAACTAATCCTTATTTTGTAGGGATATGACGAGTGAGCTGTTGGTAAGAATCGCTGTTAAGCGATATGTACATATTTTATATATATTCAATGTATACTGCTACTTCCAAAGTATGTTTCATTATGCTGTTGAATACTCTGATCATTGAAATGAACCTATTTCATAATAGAAAGATCACTAAGTTAATATGCATTCTTTTCATATGAATACTTAGTGTTGGTTTAGACGAATGGGCTAGTTCCTGCTCACTAGTACACGATATGTACTAACCCATGTTTGTGGGTATCCCCAGGTACTTGGCATTGGGGAGTGACTGGAACGGTTTCGAGGCATCGAAGCATTGTTGGGGTGCACATAAGCTCTTCTTTCATTGGACGTCTTCTGTTATAAAGGACATAATGTATGGAACAATGTAATTCAGTTGTATCAGTGAGATTGTAAGTCAAGATGACAAATATCAATGTAAGTCAATTGACCAAGTATCAGTTGTATTTGAGAGCTTTGTAAATCTTTTCTAAGCAATGTACTCAATTATCATTATCAATAAAGAGACGTTTTTCATTATATTCATTGTGACTTCAATTTGTCTGCTTAATTTCGATACGATGTCATTTTTTATGAGATATACCATGCATTGTCTATCTTCTTGCCTTGTACAAGTACAATCTAGACTTGTACGACATCACGTCCGTGGTTACTTTTGGTTCTTCGGAATCGGGACGTGACAAACAGAGGATCTGCGATATGGCAGAACTCGTTTAGGTTATCGAGGGTGCGGGGGTTCGGACGGTAGAAAAGTTCCAGGAAAACAAATTTACGTAGTTTACCGTTTACAACAGCACACACCGTTCTGACATTTAAGGACGGTCCGCCCATAGTTATTCTGTACTGCACGTGCGGTGTTGTTCGATTGTCGCAACTAAATCCAATGCCTCAGTTCAATTCATCCCCCAATTTTCAAGTGATACTTACGATCATCACAATTTCCTAATTTTCTAGTTTGATTTGATCATCACAATCTACATTTCTCTGATGATACTTCTGATGATACTGATGGAAGCCCAGCCACTCTCATATTCCAAAAAATTGGGTGGGCTGGAGCCCAAGCCAGCCTACAAATGACTCCCCCCCATTGAGGGTGCCTCTTCTTCTTTTCTTCTTCTTCTATACATAAAATGTTGGGGGTGACATCCTTGAGTCGGGTTTAGTACACCTGCTGCTACCGTGACGACCAGCACTAGATACCAAGTATCACCAACAAGGGATTTAACCTGATATCCTTCCCGCACCATTACAGTAAGCATATGATTAGATAAGTATAACATCTCATGATAACTTGGCAAGAGCACCATAACATATTGTACTGTTAAAACTTTACCATACCATGCCAACATATCTACATGCACTACATAACTAGTTCCTTCTGATCCTAACCCTCTCTGTTACTCCGCCGAAAAATAGAAAGGCAGTGGCCGGACAGCAGAAGAATTTACCAGGCTCTCATGCATGAAGCCATAAGCCCCCAGTACTTGATCATCAGCAAAGTCGAGCTCCCACTGCATCCCATCCCATCCCATCCCAACAATTCTTGTCAGAGTATATCTTGTTATGATCCCTCCCCACTTCAAGGCTGACGGCCGATGACGAAAGGCCGCCTCCACCCTTGCGGACCTCTCCTAGTTATCCCTCATGTTCTTCTGCTGGCTCAGCATGGAATGCTGGAGCAGCCGATGATGTCGCTTCTCGTCCCAGTTCTTGATGGGCTACATCTTCTTGGAGAGAGACGAGTAATCGTAGAAAGAAGGGATAGGGTCTGTGATAGTACTGGTGTCAGAGTAACAGGGTTGGGAGAGAACTGCAAAATTGATGTGCACTTCATTGGTGTCAAAGTAGCCGTAAGAGCTGCTTCTTCTCAGAATCACTTTGGAAGTCCTCATGTCAGCAACATGGAGTTCATCATCTCTGTCAGCGTTCTGTTCTTCCCTTCTGCTATACCATTAGATTGTGGAGAATACAGAGCTGTCTTTACGTTAATAATTCCATGTTCTTTGTGTAACGTCCCGTTCCTCCTATCCGAGGAGCGCGACTAAGAAACACAATATGGTATCGTTCGATCGGGATAGATTGAAACAAGAGCTCGTCCTCGTTATGGATTTGCTTCTTCGGAATTGATTCCCATATTCAGTGGACCGTGTCCCCGGGATCGACTTAGCGGCAGAGTCAGGAGGGACCTCTCCGCTTTATCTTTGATGCCTCGGATTTCGATGTCGCTTGTTGCTTTTGTGCTTTGAGTTGGTTTTCGGATTTGCTTGTTTTTCTTGAACGGTTTCGATGGATTTCATTATTTTCGTTCATTGAATTGCACTTCAATTCCGAGATTGAAAAGAGAGGAAGAGATATTGATCAAGCTGTTCGTGCAATGCAGGTGAACGAGCAGTAGGCGGCTTACGAGCGGAGTCATGAAGCGCCTCTTTCCTTCTCCCTTCCAACCATCCAAGTGAGTGGCTACCATCCCGATTAGCTAGCCCTGCTTCCAAGTCTTCACACCTAAAACTCTTACATTCTTGTTGCCCCGATCAAACGATACCAAGTAATAACTAAAAGATGTCAAGATAAAATGGGAATAGACTTTGATTATATTGCTTGTCATTCAACTTGGGAACGATTACTTGTATTGCATGCTTGTTCGTTTGGAATGTTCGTCATATGCTTCAAGTTTAGTTAGAATGCATTACCTTATATGAATTATGTTATGCATATGGAACACACTTTGCCTTGCCATAGATTGATCTGAAAGACTATGCAAAGACTGTTGTGTATGGAACTTGTATCGTTCTAGAAATTATCTTGAAACGTGCATGGATTGATGGAAAACTTAACGAACGCCGTTGATCACGGGCAACTTGTGCACAAGGTTTTTGGTGGTTTCGCGGACGGTCGCCAGGGGACTGGGACCGATCCGATCCGGACGGAACATATGGATTAGTCAATTGGAATTGAGGAAGTAAACGGCATGTGGCGGGGCTCGCCACCTGCGTCGCATATCATTTTCTATCCCGTGACTATAACTCGTCCCTAGTGGCATCATGCCAGTGATCTATATTGTATATTTAAACCTGTTGCATACTAACTTGTGTCTTCGTGGCAGGGAAGGCATGGTAAGTGTTGTGCATGTCGTTCAGACGGACAGGTAAAAGTCACCGAACGGTGACTAGTTCATTTCAGTAAATTATATATGCTGCTTACTTGTAAATGAACTAAGGCAAGATAGAAACCCACAATAATATGCATGCTTCATTAAAACAACGTGTTGATTGGTATAGTTGGGTTTAGCTCGCCTTCACCAGTATGTTTCGACATACTGACCCTCGTTGAAACAGGTTCTCCGTACTAAGGCGAACCGAGCGAGGAGCCGAAGTCGTCTTTCCGATCCAGTCCAGCTGTAGGCGCATCCTGATCGCGCCGCTTTTGAAGTACTTGAAGAAAGGAGCTAGAACTCAAGCAAGAATGCAGCTCCGTGGCAAAGCCGTCCTCCAGCCCGGAGGTCTTTATCATTTTGAAGTTTAGTAAAGGGATGTAATGTACATGACTGCTATCTCATTTTGAGTCAACACTTTTGTAAGCCCGTGCGGCAATATAGCTGACTCGTTCAAGAGTTTGTAATAGATGTTCATTATCAATAAAGAAAACTTTTTCATGTTTCAAATCTGTGTTTCAATTTATCTGCGTACTCTGAATATGTGCTCGTTATGCAAAACATTAAAGCCTTGTGCGGGCGCAACCCCAGGCCCGCACGACGGTCACGATTCGGGGGACGCCCCAACGATTCCACGGAATCGGGTCGTGACACTTTGCAGAATGATGTGAATTCCAAGGAACGATACTCTTCGTCTCGATCACTTCTGAGTCGTTTGAGTTGTTGACCAGTTTGATGTTCTGCTTCAGCCTTGAAGTCCTTGAACTTCTCGAACGCTTCGACTTTCGACTTGAGAAGATATACGAACGTGTTCTTCGAAAAATTGTCAATGAACGTGATGAAATACTTCATTCGGGCCTTTGTGGAGAATTGCTTGAAGTCACAAATATATGAGTGTACCAACTCCAGAAGATCTGTACTTCGGTTCACCCTTCTGAACAACTTTCTGACGATCTTCGTCTGCGCACAGACTTCACATTTCTCCACCTCCTTATCCCCACATTTGGAGATAAGGCCTAGAGTAGACATCTTGTAAATACGTTTACAATGCACATGTCATAGTCTATTATACCACAACTCAAGAGAATAACCAGAAGTAGAGACCGCATTGATACAAACAGAAGGAGTTACAAGCTACAGTTTAAACATCCCTTCGGTACATAAAGCTTTTTCGAAGTATGTTCCCTTGTAGGAAATCATCATCTGACCGGCATTGATATCCATCATCAGGCCCGCCTTGCACAACAGACTCCAAGGAACCAGATTCTTGGCGATCATTGGTACGTGCTTCACATTCTCCAGTGTAAGTGACGTTTTAGAGGTCAGCTTCAGCACTACCGTCCCGATCCCCAGTATTGCAACTTGAGACTTATCCTCCTTTGAGACTTTCTCAGAGGTAGGCTCATACTTGGCGAACATCTCCTTTAGAGCACACGTGGCAAGATGCACCAGTGTCTACCCACCAGTCAGTGTTCACGCCATGTGACTCAACCTGCGCAATTATAGCAACTAGGTTAAGCTCACCTTGCTCTTTCGGTTTAGGCTTTGACTTGCAGTCGCTCTTGTAGTGACCCTTCTTGTCACAGTTGTAGCACGTCACATCAGTCTTCGACTTTGAATTGAATTCAGCCGACTTCACCTTTAGCTGGTTGAAGTCCTCATTTTTTTTCTTGTAGGGAAATTTCTGCTTCCCTTTAAAGTCACTAGCATGTACCATCTGTTGGTATTTTTCACTTTGCTTTGGGAGTTTTAGTCCCACATTAAAAAAATTACCAATGTGTATATCTCAATATATAGCTTTGCTTAGTATTGGTATATGCACATGGGATGGTGGCCCATGTGGGTTGACTTTCCTAGAGGGATTAAGTGTGAACCCCATTATGACAATCTTTATTTTGTCACCACCTTTGAAAAGTTTTCCTTAAGGAGCTAAGTCCCAAAGGGGCTTAGCGACTCAGACTCGGACTTGGGCTCAAGGGCGCAAAGTGGTGCTTTGTTGACGCACTTTGTACTTAGCACGTTAGTATCGTCCCATGGCGCTCGTGCGTTCCTTTTATGCGCGAGTTACATGCACGGTTGCTTGCTCGGACGCATGCTTTGTGGAGCTATACGGCCTGGAGTCTATGCGGCAAGGAGCGCATGCGGCCAGGGGCCATGTGGTTAGGTGCCCATGCAGCCTGGTGTGCATGCAGCCCGGAGCGCATGCGGCCAGGGGCCATGCGACCAAGTGCCCATGTGTCCCTGTGCTCATGCGGCCAGGAGCCCATGCGGCTAGGGGCCTTGCGGCCTGGAGCTATGCGGCCAAGCGCTATGCGGCCAACAAGTTAGCTCTTCTTCTGTTAGGTATTTTATTTTGGTCCTAATAAAAGGATATGATGTGTGGGCGTTGTGGCTAGTTTTGGGTTTGTAAAAAGAGTTGTAAGCCATCTATGACATATTTTGTAACTCAGCCAAGCAAGTACTTTGTAATCCAATCTTCAAGCATTCAATAAAAAAATATTTTGTGTTCCTATCAAATGTGTTCAACTTGGGTTCTCTGTATTTTGAATTATGTGCCTCTATATATGTATATTTTTGTCTAATTTGTGTCTTGTGTAAGTACTATACCTGGTGCAAGCGCAACTTAGGCTTGCACGGCATCACGCCCATGCGAGGATGATGTTACCCTCACTTTTCCAGCTAGGGACAGTTTGGTAATTTGGCATGGGTATTTAATTTTAGAAATATAATATTGAATATTAGTGTGATGATTGTATTAATTATTTGATTATGTTGAGCTATAATTATTTGTGACTTGTATTAATTATTTATTAGAGGCTTGTGTCATTTGTTTTAGTTAGAGAGATTAGCCCGATTTTTAGACTTGACACATATGGACCCATTTAGACTTGTCATGACAAAAAGTGAACCCAACTTGGACCCAAGCTCATTAGTCATTTTTACTCATTAATTAAGGAGAATTAGCTTAATTACAATTAGTTAGAGACTTCCAAAAATACCTACCCTTAATTATTTTTCATAATACAAAGCCTCTCTCTCTCTCTCTCTCTCTCTCTCTCTCTCTCTCTCTCTTCCCTTATTTTTATTTATTTTATTTTTGCTCCAAAATTCTAGATCCCCAATTTTCTCATATTTTCCTCCATTGATTTTCTTCACAATCCACTTCCATTCCCTCTCATTTCTTTCCTCAAGAAGCATTTTGAGCTTGAAGAAGCAAGGAGCACAAGGAGGAGCTTTGGAGCTAGAGATCGTGTCCGGATCGTGTCCAATTGTGTTTTCATTGGAATCTATCTTCCAATTGGTAATTCCTGAATTTTCTTTCATTGTATCTTCTTAATCATGCATTTGACCATTTGGAATGACCCCATGGCATATGACTACCTATAAGAGCAATTTCTAGGCTAATTTGTTATGTATTATGAATTCTAGGTGGTATTTTGTGTGCATGTTGGAGGAATTTTAATGAGATACGTCTTAAATTATTATTTATTGGTTTGTTGTTTGTTTAAATAGAAAAGACTGACGTTCATCTAAATTCATTTAAGACGGTGAAACGTGACTGACCCTCCTACGCACCCAACACACGCACCCCTAGCTACATGATGCATTCAATCATAGTAAACAGAACATTCAATTTGAGCCAACTTTGAATAAAAGACTATTTGATATTATTTTCTTCTTAGATTAGATATATTAATATTATTCTTATGTTAGATTAAAAGTTAAGAATATTTTTCTAAAAGTGTCGTAAAAAATTCTTTAACGACATTTTCAAAACTTATTAACGACACTTTCAGATTTTTAACGACATTTTCAGAAATATATTTTTAGTTTTTAATCTAACAAGAAGATAATATCAATATACCTAATCTAAAAATATGATAATATCAAATAAATGGTCGTGAATAAATTGATTAAAAAGCATTCAGCAATACCATCAGTTCTGATACTAAATTTCCATCCCCAATTAACCACTGCTAATTATATGGGTTGTCTGGTGTGTCTCTTCGTTGAAGATTCTTATGTAGGAGAAATTACTGTGTGGTCCGATCTCATCACGTTGCAGTAATGATGTCTTTTTTCCGACCACCATTAACAGCATGACATATCATTTTCTGTTTTTTTTTTTTTCCCTCTCATTTAGTTTAGTGGTGTATTTATTGGCACAGCCAAGGAAAAGGAAATAATGCTGTTGACTTTATAGGGTTCGGTTCACGATGTGTGTGTCAGGAAGATGACCTGCACTCGTGTGAGCCACATGAATCAAACACCTCCAAAAAAATGTTTTAAGTTCTTGAGAAAATTTCTGGTCTTTCTACTAGTATCCCAGTAGTTCAAGTCTTCAAGGGGGGTTTAAACACGACAAAACCTTTAATATCTCCGTTCCGAGTACAAAGCCAAAATGAGTAAGGAGATTCTTATGTCATTCACAAAGTCTATTAGTAATTCTAACTTTCTTTATAGTCAGTTTCCTTTGTCACTGCTTAATTTGAAAAGGAGCATATGTCTTGATTTCAAGAAAACCTAAAAAGAAGACAAAAATCCATATATTAGAGTTGCAAGCAGACTGCAGGAGAACACATGAATTCAATACTTGCATTTTTGTACTATACGTACACCACATAGTCGATCGGTTCGGATCAGTTTGGTTTTTGCCGACCTAATTAAATATATATATACGGTCCCGTCGCCACCACTTATTGACTGCACCGATTCACGTCAGTTCAGTCCAACTGTATTGCCAACACGGCCCGGGCTCTACGTATTTTGATACAAATTAATGTTTGACCACCACTTCAAAGACCAATTCCATACCCAAAAATTATAATTAGTTGAACCTCTCATTCGACAGAGCCATATATATATATATATATATATATATACTGACACACATTTCTTTGTTAGCTGCTTCTCAATTCCGATTAATTAGATAATTAGCAATGGAGAAGTGCAGAAATGATCCGTTCATAGTTTCAGTTTCCATGGTGATGAAGAAGGAAACACTAGGAATAGAGAAGATTAGAGCGTGCAAGAAGAAGAAGTGCAAGTGCGAGCTGGTCGACTACCAATCCCTTCCCGATTTCCTCAAACACAACGAGTTCGTCCGCGGCTACTACCGCTCGGAGTGGCCTCTGAAACAGACCATCCTCAGCATCTTCGCAATTCATAACGAAACGCTCAACATCTGGACGTACGAAACCTAACAAACTCATCAGTATATATACACGTGTCTGTGTCTGTGTCTGTGTCTGTGTCTGACTCTATTTCTTGTTAACAAATAAATAATTTCAGCCACTTGATTGGATTCTTCATCTTCCTCACACTCGCCACGTCGACGATCTTCGCTTTAGACACCAACATTTCTAATACCATGTCCATGCATGATCCATCGCAACAACAAGTCCAGCAGCAGCAGCAGCAGCACGTGCAAAGCAACCAGAGTCATAAGCAGCAGCAGCAGTTGATAGCCCCCCGTTGGCCCTTGTACGCCTACCTAGCCGGCGCGATGTTCTGCCTCCTATCGAGCAGCGCGTGCCACCTCCTCTCGTGCCACTCCGAGCACACCTGCTACGTCATGCTCCGCCTCGACTACGGAGGCATATCCGCCCTCATCGTCACCTCCTTCTACCCGGTAGTCTACTACACCTTCGCCTGCGACCCCTTCTTCCGCAACCTCTACATGGGCTTCATCACCGCCTTCGGCATCGCCGCCGTCGCGGTCTCGTTGCTCCCCGTGTTCGAGACGCCGCGGTACCTCTTCGCTAGAGCGGGGCTCTTCGCGGGCATGGGGCTGTCCGGCGTGGTGCCCATCGTGCACAAGATGGTGGCGTTCGGGGACAGGCCGGAGGCGGCGGCAACGACCGTGTACGAGATGGCGATGCTGGCGTTCTACGGGGCGGGGGTGCTCCTATACGCGCTGCGGATACCGGAGCGCTGGATGCCGGGGAGGTTCGACCTGGCCGGCCACAGCCACCAGCTCTGGCATCTGCTCGTCATTGCAGGAGCCTATACGCACTACCTGGCCGCTCTGGTCTACCTAAACTGGAGGGACATGGAAGCCTGCAGCTAGCTCACTGTTACAGGAACAATATCATTTCATTCACTCTTTTCTTTTCTTTTTATTACAGGATACAATCTTCCTGTACCGATTCTTATGTACACATTACAGACAAAAAGAAGAAGAAGAAGTTGGGATTTTATTTATGTGTGGATTTTGTTACTAGTTGATTTTGCATTTGTTGGATGTTATTAAGAAACATTCATATATATGTATGTTTTAACCTATGAATTGGACGCTCAAGTCGTGCTCAAGATGAATGCTGATGATGATGAACTTAATTGGCTGGACCGGTCGTATGTAAATCTTGTCATCACTGTACATAGCCCTGTACAAATGTGTACCGTTTTCTAATTGCACATATACAAAAGTAGATACGGATCATTTTGCAAATTTTATATGATTGTAGGTAGCTAACTCTGTTATCCGTTCCTATATTATTTAAATACTACTTTTTTCTTCTTCTATATTTTAACAAATACAAATTAAAATATGTTTAAAATTTAAAGTAACTGTATGATATTACCTTAAATATATATTCAAAATTTTAAAATGTATCTATTTAATTAAAATATATTAAAATTATTTTATTATAATTTAAAATTTTAATAATATCAGATTTTTTTGTTTGTTTGGTATATACATCCCACGTGATTGTAGATACGTATTAGTTGATCTAATTGGCCTGCGTTTGACTGCACGATGATCATCTCCAATCCAAAGATGGAGCCGATCAAGATATTAAGCACGTGGATGACGTTGTCAAGGAAGAGTCAGCGAAGATGCCGAACCACCACAACTCAACTAGAAGAAGAAATAAAAGTTTTGGTGTTCATACAAACTTAGCCCTTTGAGGAAATTTCAACTTTGATTTTTTTTTTTTTTTGACTAAGCCCGAAACGGGACTAGTTCTTAATTTACTACAACAATCATTTTTATTTTTTTATTTTTAGTTGCATCTTATTTTATTGATCATATTTTAATGTGCACTCAAGTGATTTATCATAATATAAGTCACCCTCCATATTTCACTGATTCCGTCCAATATTGACGGTCAATTGAATTAATCTAATTTTTTGGATCAAACTACCCCGTCTTCTTTCCAAGCTGTCGGCAGTCCCCCACCTCCCCCGCCGTGCTCAGCCCCCCTCCCCCGCTCAACCCTCTACCATCACCACCACCAGCATCACCACCAGCATCACCAACACCAGCATCACCCCCCCTCCCCCACGACGACGACCCCCTTCCCCCACCCCCTGTAAAACCCCCTTTCTTTTTTTTAATATTATTTTATTTGTAAAAAATAGATAAATAAATAATATAAGTATTTATATATATACATACTTGTATATATATGATCGTATGTAAAATTGTTAATAAATAAATAAGTATTAGAAATAAATTGTCAATAAATAAATTTAAATAACAAAATAATTTAATGTAGATCTTAAAATTTCAGACAAGTAAGATAAGCTAGCTATTAGCAGCCTAATCAAATATGCAAATTAAAAGTACTTAGCTAAGTCATTAATAATAATAGTAATAAATAATATAAACATACAATTAACAAATAAAGATTATGTAATAATTAATTATATTTATGTTAGTAGTTTATATAAACAAAAGTATTTATAGAATAATTGATGAAATATTAGAAATAATTTTAAATAAAAAGAATGTAGTTCATAAAAGGAAAAGGAAAAGGAAAAGGAAAAGGAAAAGAATAAGAAAAGAAAAAATATAATTTCTCGCGAGAAATCAATTTCTCGCAAGTTGAGAAACCCAATAATATCCGAGCTCCATTCGCGGACGAACAACAGAAAACTCTGATTTCAGTCGGTTCAAAACCGAACAAATCTCCATCAAATTTTCTAAAACTAGATTCTATGTAATCTTGATATATCCTCTTCCCGATTAAATCAAATCTCGTCGAAATCCAAATATAATCGAAGTGAAAAACGATTCAAAAATAAATAAAAACATAGTATATAAACCAATTTCAAAACCACTATTTTTTTACCCCACAGTCGTATACTCCACCAAATGCGAAACCGTAAATTTCTGAAGGTTCCCCGAAGTCCCCCGCACCTAGAAAACTACCTGCACATGCCGGAGAGTCGCCAAAGTGAGCACAACAACCCCGAGAAGTAATTTTCGTTCAGTCGCACAAAGCAGTCAGGTACCCCTATCCATCGTCCTGTATCTTCCGTTATACTAGACCGTTTCATGATCTGTAAAGTTTTCTGGGCAACCTACTTAACCCTCTCTAGAAAATTTGGTTTCCTGTAATTAATGTGATGTGTTAGTTGGTGAAAATCAGGTGCAAAAACTCGAAAAAACTGATTTCAGGTATGTATATATACGACAGTTTTTATGTTTTAAAATACCGTTTTCAAAGGCGAATAATTGCCAGAATAGAAGGTAATTTAGAGAAGTAATTATACAGTCCCGAAGACATCCTAAATGGCTTCAAAAAAACTGATAGTTTGCATATAATTGGTCATTAATTCTTTTTAAATAATCAGTTGAAAATCAAGAAAACAATTTTTAAAATAATGAAAAATCTTGCGATACGGAGTTTGCCCCACCAAATGGTACCGTCTCGTCGTGTACCAATTTTACCGAAAGACGCATATGGTATATCCTGACATGTGGACTTTCGCGGAAGTTGATGTGGACATGTGTGCACGCCGGAATCAACCCGTATCAATCGGAAGTCTCCCGTATCGACGTTTTATAAATTTCTCCATTAGTCGGTGCACGCTTGTCGAAACACGACGAAACTTGCTCCAACGGATCCGTGATATCACGCTGGTCCTGTGGCCCATGTTTCACCCAATTTTGAGACAATGACCGGATCACTGTTTCGCGGGACCCACGGTCGAACTTAACGGACAATTTTATGACCGGCTCGTCAGAATCCAAAACTGGACATATCGTTGAGTTCGTATCATCGATTAGAATTCGTTTGACCTATAATTTGTTCTTTTTAGAGACATTTACCCTCGACACGCATTTTGGTACAAAATGGCCCACATGTGGACCCTTCTTTGGCCCGAAATTATCGTTTTTGCCCTGTGTCTAAATTGGACGAAAGGATAGTATTTTTTGAATATCGCACTTATTCCGAAAATGTTGGTGATGTCTATTTCAGCATCCTAAGACGCTCATTCAGAGTCCCTACCTTCCGGCTCATTGTGCTTGTCGTCTGGACGTCTATACTACACCGATTGCTTGTCAGACAAGTATACCTTGTCATGATGACTGTTTATTTATATTTTGTCCATCATGTTGCATTTATGTTACTTATTTACTTAGTTATTTTTTATAAAAACTGCACGTCCAAGATAGACTTGGGTGCAACGGCGGATTGTGTCGTCTTTATTTTATTTACTATGCATACTGACCTAGAGTTATGTGACCACCCTATAATTATAAGATATTCTCATATATCCATAACCTTGACACGTACTTTGTACATACACAGATGTGTGATACGCGTGAGAGGGCACGTACTATTGTATTCGACTAATCATCAGTACGAACGGGCGTGTGTCGGCTTAGTTCATGTTTTATTGTTTACATGCATTCATTGACTTAGTGATGAGGAACTGGATGTATCGTGTCGTGGATACGATCCGGATAGTCGTTTGGGTGGGAAGGATATACACGAGTCATTTGGGCTACTTTGCACTTTTCTGTGATCGTACGCTCTGAGGGAGGTGCGGGTTGACGACTATGAATTTATATGAGAGAGATTGGCCTCTGGCATCCAGGGGATGCTTTGCGGTCTGTGCATATGATTGGATAGATTATGTACATGTAGACCACTAGTCTCAGAGGAGTCTATGTCAATCCCATTTTAGCCAGACAGCCCATTCATGTGAAGATTATTCTCAATTGCATTCACGTAGCTTGGTTAGTTTACCCAGTACATATGTTTATATTCAGTTTATGATTGGCATGCTTCTATGTATCTTGTTACGTTCTTCTGAGGACCTGGTCCCTTTCCAAGTGTAAACGATTATGACTGTTACAGGAGTACGGACCGGGACCTGACGCTTCATTTTCTGTCGATGAGGTGTTACCTTTCGAGCATCCATGATTATCTCTTAGTTGATGGACTTATTAGTTGCTACTCTCTTTATTTAGCAATTTATTTTATATTGGAGTTTCGTCCTCCTCTATCATTTTAGTTTTGGATATAGTAGATTGACGGTGGATTTGTCTCAACCCGACTATCATTTTGGATTATTTGGACTTGTTCATTATGATCTAATTGACTTAGTTTATTTCATTATTTATTGACTTGTTTTATGGATGAGATTAGTATTGCCTGTGACTTGTGACGATATATACCACTTATGAATTACTATTTATATACATCGTACGTATGTGTTATGGTTTCCATATATTGGAGTTGCCATATACACACGACTAACATAGTTACGTATTCCTAGTCCTACGTATTTTAGGACTGGGACATGACATATTTTTGTGGTGGCCCATACAGGTCGAGAGTATATTATTTCGGTTACGTTACTGTACCGAGCAAGCGTGCAACTAGGATTAGAATATATGATCTCATCCACTTATTTGACCAACTTTTTTGATTTCGTTCCAAATTCTTTGAATTCGACTAGCACCCTTGGCCTTCGAAATTGTATTCTCTTAATTTTCTTGATGTCACTATAACCATTTTCTCATATCTCCCTATTTTGGAGTGATAAATGTACTCCTCTAATAGTTCCTTAAGCATAGCCTTCTGCCAGAATATAGGAATCCATGTTGTTAGGTTTATAAGATAATTATGATAGCATACCTACTAAGAATGAACTAGAATATTGCCAGCTCCCAAAAGTTTAGTATACCTAATGCACCCTAGCATCCAGTACCAGTAAATTGATTGACCAATAATCCTTGCTATATTTAGGTATGACTTGAGAGTAGTATAGACACTACTAGGGTAGTATCGAATTTGATCATATTGTTTGAACCTGGTATTGAGGAACCAATAGATATCCAAGGTTGAATATTATGACCAACCTAACTTCCATAGTGTCACGCCCAGATCTCCCGCAGGCAATCGGCCGTTCCCGCTAGGCGGGAGTCAACCTCGCCAGCGCTCCCGCGGAACGATCGCTTGACCCATCCGGGCGTGATGCCGCACGGGTGTGATCCACGCCCATTCAAGGCCATGGTTCATTGGCTGGCGGCAAGAGTTCTAAGCCACAGAGTCGCACAGATTGTCCGAGTGCAGCGGAGTCATGAACGCATAGGCGATCGGTAACAGGTTCACTGAGTCGACAATATAGCGGAAGCATTAAAACACAAGTTGAAGTAAAGCAAGCTATTTTATTGATATGAACAAGTGTTACAAGCGGCGTATAGCCGAGATTACAAGTCGCTCAAGCCTCTCTCTCTGAAACATAAAGCGTGTTAAGTGGCTACAATTATGGAATGATTCTACAGGCGATGATCAGGCGAGTTTGGGCTATGTTCACAACATTATGTCTTGTATATGTGCTTCAGTCCCGGACGCACCGTTGCTTCGGAGTGATATCCACGCCTTAGCACGCACGTTGGAGGCGTTCGTACCGAACGAGGTTCTCCCGCACCCTGCATACAAACAGGTGGATTATCAGTACATTGAATGCACTGGTGGGGAAGCTACTTGCCCGTTCGACAAATCCAAACACGTAATACAGGTTCCGTGCACAACTATTAAGTTGTCTTTCTAGTTGCCTTAGGATCAGTTTCATGCAAATATTGAATAGCCTAACGTGTCGGGCAGTGCGCCGTGCGATGTTTGAGGAAACACGGCGATACTTACCACTTACCATTTCTCCTTTCCTGTCCAAGGCAAATATTGTTAATTCATGCACGGGCAAGTATAAACGTTCAGGGGCATAGCATATGCAAACACGAGGGTCGTTGAACGGGACAATATTCGGTGTGCTCAGTTGTTCTTCGATGCGATGCAATGACTCGCATGCGGATAGCCGCTAAGCGATGATGACTTATCTATATGAACATGAGTCGCTGGCAAAGCCATAAAGGACTAATCCCAGACGAGAATGGAACGCAACGAGAGCACACGATGCGCTACGAACCATCTCGCCCGTACACGATGGATTGTACATGAAGTAGTCCAAGGCCAAGATGGAATGCAATAAAAGTACACGATGCGCTACAAACCATCTTGCCCGCACACGATGGACTACACACGTGATGTGGTCCCAGAAAATTGGAATGCAATGAAAGTACACGAGGTGCTGCAAACCACTCGCCCGAACACGAGGGACCACACGTGAAGTTCCATCCGGATCGGATCGGCCCCAGTGCCCCGGTGACCGTCCGTAGAACTATACCTCGTTTCTGAGTTGTCCGCGACATGCACTTTCTTTTGGGTCAATCAATTATCACGACATACACGAGAACACGAGAACACGAGTGCACAGGAACACGAGAACACGAGTGCAATGGAACACGAGTACACGAGATACTTGGATCTTGTTTTCTGTACAGTGAATAACTTGCCAAGATCAATCAGGCACGGAACGACTACTTAGTAGTCTCCCGGGGGTTTGGATGAAAACAAGGTAACATTCAAGCAGACAAGCATGCATTGTATAAATACAATATTCACGTTGGCTCGGGCCCGAAGGTAAGCCGAGAAGCGAGATCGTTAGGGACTTTCCCGAGTAACACGTTCTAGGGCAGCATGCGAGGGTCTGAACATATGTACATAAAAGCAGTGTTTTATTTCCATGTTCTAGCATAAGCAAGACAAGTTGGGATTATTCCCTTAGCTAGGTGCGTTGGATTTATTAGCATGCAGGGGGTGAATCACCTAGCGACTAGCATAAACATTCCAGATTTTTATGTGTGCTGGCTAAGCAAAGACAAGTTCACCGTAGCCACCCACCTTAGCGATGATTCGCCTCGGTAGAGCGATACGTCAAGCGAGCCTCTGTAAGCCAAAGTTGATTTCCTGTAGGGACAAGTCTGGATATCCTTTGCTTCTTGTTTAAGGCAAAGCGGGTCGGGACAGTTGCACTTTTGCCGTTTGAGACGGCAGTCCGCTTGAGCGGAACGGGGTGTTACACATAGTGAGATAACATAGGAGGACTATAAATTTAGATTCTTATCTTGGTATTAGCAGATCAGTATCTTAGGAAACCAAGAGGAATGTACCGATACCTTAATAGAAGTAAGAGTATCCTACCTTTAGCCTTGTAGATCCCCTAGAATCATCATTGATTCATACTCGAGTATTCATGAGTCACCGAACATGCCGTGTCATCCAACCTTGAGTTTCTTTTATACATAATCCCATTGGCATTGCTTTAATCATCCGACCTTGCAACTGATTTGAATCTTTCCTAATCGTGCCAACCTAAGAGACCATCATACTCTAGTGAAACCCATCTCCTCTTAGGAACCCACGTGATCATTTGGTTATACATGAGTTACATCTTCCCCTTTTCGAGGTTGAGGTACAATATTGTGTACTCTACTCATTTATACCATATTGCATCCTCTTTTCTTATTGTGCCTAGTTTTAATTTCTAGGATAAATTTTTTGTCAGTTGGGCAGAATTTAAATTCCCTAATCCTAATTTGTATTTTTTAGTATTTATTTTAACATCTTATTTCTTTAACTGTCAATATTTATTTTAGTTATTAACTTAGTAAAATAAATAATGAGCTTTGATTATTTTGACTATTAAAGATGTTTATTTATAACCAATAATTACAAGGATTTTTACAATTTTTTTAGTGCATAATCAATTTAATAAAGTGCTAGAATTTTTCTAGGATTTTTTAGAATTTTTCTCCTATACATACATATTTCTATAGGCAAAAAAAAAAAGATAAAATAAAATAAGAAAAACCCAAAATCCTAACACTAACCAAAGTCCTAACCTAGACCATAATCTAACCTAAGCATTCTACCCATCCCCCTGACCCGCGACTCAGACCCACATTCGCGTGGCCCTAAGCAAACCCCCGACCACCCTCTCGGCTCTCTCTCTCTCTCTCTCTCTCTCTATATATATATATATATATATATATATATATATATATATATATATATATATATATATATATATATATATATACAAGCTAAAACAAACCCTAACCCTAAATCCAGACCATTGCCGCCATCACCTCACCCCAGCGACCGTCCCCGCCCAGAACCGTCGTCGCCACATCGGAGCAGCGCCTCCCGTGGCGCCCTTGCGCGCAGCACATTTAGCCCCTCGACCCCTACTTTCCAGTAAGATTTCTTCTTCCACGTTCACTTGTTTCTCAATCTATTTCTTTGTTGCATTCACAACATGAAGCTCAACAAATTTCTTCAAGTAGTTTGATTTTAAACTGTTTATAGAAAGAGAAAATCGAATCGGAAGGTGGGTTAAAATCTGTTCCAACGCAGTTCATAAACTGTCCCCAAACTCCCATGCTCGTGATATTTTCTCCCAATTAGTGAGTAATTTTAAAATATGTATGATCAGACTTTTAAACAACCTATCCAAGTTTAAAACTCTTATTTTAGATTATTTTTATTTGGTTTTAATTTCTATAAAATTGAGTTCCAAAACCAAGAAAAATTATGTTTCAAAAACTTGGAAAACTTGCGATACGGTATGCGTCCCGCCAAACGAGACCGCCTCATCGCGTACCAATTGCACCTAAAGATGTGTATGATATATCCGAATGCGTGAACTTTTGCGAAAGTTGATGTGGACATGTGTGCACGCCGAAATCAACCTGTATCAGTCGAAAGTCCTCCCGTATCGATGTTTTACAAAATTTTCCATTAGTCGGTGCACGCTCGTCTGAACGCGACGAAACTTGCTCCAACGGATCTGTGGTATCACACTGGACCCGTGGCTCAAGTTTCTCCCAATTAAGAGACAGTGACCGGATCACCGTTTTGCGGGCCCTACGGTCCGACTTAATGGACAATTTTGTGATCGGCTCACCGAAATTCAAAATTGGACATACCATTGAGTTCGTATCATCAATTATGATTTGTTTGACCTATAATTTGTTATATTTAGAGACCTTTATCCCTTGTACGTATTTTGGTGCAAAGTCGTCTATATGTGGATTCCTCTTTGGCCTGAAATTATCGTTTTATCCTGTGTCCAAATTGGACGAAATGATAGTATTTTCTGACTATCGCGCTTATTCCAAAAATGACGGTGATATCTATTTCAGCATCCGGAGACGCTCATTCAGAGTCTCTTCCTTCTGGCTCATTGTTCTTGTCGTTTGGACGTCTATACTACACTGATTGCTTGTCAGACAAGTATATCTTGCCATGATGACTTTTTATTTATATTTTCTACATAATTTTGCATTTATGTTACTTATTTACTTAGTTATTTTTTATAAAACCTGCGCATCCAAGATAGACTTGGGTGCAACGGCGGATTGGGTCTTCTTTATTTTATTTACTATGCATACTGACCTAGGGTTATGTGACCACCCTATAATTGTAAAGTATTCTTATATATCCATAACCTTGATACGTACTTTGTACATACACGGATGTGTGATACGTATGAGAGGGCACGTACTGTCGTATTCCACAGATTATTAGTACGAACGGACGTGTGTCGGCTTAGTTCATATTTTATTGTTTAGGTGCATTCATTGACTTAGTGGTGAGTAACTGGATGTATCGTGTCGTGGATATGATCCGGATAGTTGTTTGGGTGGAAAGGATATACACGAGTCTTTTGGGAGACTTTGTACCTTTCTGTGACCGTACGCTCTGAGGGAGATGCTGGTTGACGACCATAGATTTATATGAGAGAGATTGGCCTCTAGCATCCAGGGGATGCTTTACGGTCTGTGCATATGATTGGATAGATTATTTATATATAGATATCTAGTCTCGGAGGATTCTATGTCGATCCTATTTTAGCCAGACAGCCCATTCGTGCGAAGGTTATCCTCAATTGCATTCACGTAGCTTGGTTAGTTTATCCAGTACATATATTTATATTCAGTTTATGATTGACATGCTTTTATGTATCTTATTACGTTCCTCTGAGGACCTAGTCCCTTTCTAGGTATAGACAATCATGACTATTACAGGAGTACGGATCGAGATCTGACGCTTTATTTTCTGCCGAGGAGGTCTTACTTTCTGAGCATCCATGATTATCTCTTAGTTGATGTACTTATTAGTTCTACTCTCTTTATTTAGTATTTTATTTTATATTGGAGTTTTGTCCTCCTCTATCATTTTAATTTGGATATAGTAGATTGGCAGTGGATTTGTCTCCACCCGATTATCATTTTGGATTATTTGGACTTATTTATTATGATATATTTGACTTAGTTTATTTTCTTATTTATTGACTTATTTTATGGATGGAATTAGTATTGCATGTGACTTGTGACAATATATACCACTTGTAAATTACTATTTATATACAACGTACGTATGTGTTATGGTTTCCATATATTGTTGTTGCCATATACATACGGCTGGCATGCTTACGTATTCCTAGTCCTACGTATTTTGGGACTGGGGCGTGATATATTTTTATGGTGGCCCATGCAGGTCGAGAGTATATTGTTTCAGTTATGTTACTGTACCGAGCAAGCATGCAACTAGGATTAGAATATAGGATATCATCCACTTATTTGACCAACTTTCTCGATTTTGTTCCAAATTATTTGAACTCGACTACCACCCTTGGCCTTCAAAATTGTATTCTCTTAATTTTTTTGATGTCACTATAACTATTTTCTCATATCTCCCTATTTTGGAGGGATAAATGTACTCCTCTAATAGTTTCTTGAGTATAGCCTTCTGCCAGAATATAGGAATCCTTGTTGTTAGGTTTAGAAAATAATTATGATGGCATACCTACTAAGAAAATGAACTAGAATACTGACAGCTCCCAAAATTTTAGTATACCTAATGCACCATAGCATCCAGTACCAGTAAATTGATTGACCATTAACCCTTGTTATATTTAGGTATGACTTGAGAGTAGTATAGACACTACTAGGGTAGTTAGGAATTTGATCATATTGTTTAACCCTAGTATTAAGGAACCAATAGAAATCCAAGGTTGAATATTAGGACCAACCTAACTTCCATAGTAAGATAATATAGGAGGACTATAAATTTAAATTCTCGTCTTGGTATTAGCAGAGCAGTATATTAGGAAACCTAGAGAAATGGACCGATACCTTAATAGGAGTAAGAGTATCCTACCTTTAGCCTAGTAGATCCTCTAGAATCAAAGATCATCGTTGATTCATACTTGAGTATTCATGAGTCACTGAACATGTCGTGTCATCCAACCTTGAGTTTCTTTTATACGTAATCCCATTGGTATTGCTTTAATCATCCGACCTTGCAACTGATTTGAATCTTTCCTAATCGTGCCAACCTAAGAGACCATCATACTCTAGTGAAACCCATCTCCCCTTAGGATCCCACGTGATCATCTGGATATCTATGAGTTATTTACCCTTTTCCTCAAACGTATATCCATTGTCATTACTCTGTAATCATTGAACCTAGTAATTGATTGAAATCTTTTCTTTGATTATTCCTAGGTCTCGGAAGCTAGCATACTACCTTCTCTTACAATAACGTTATCATCAAGAGTCTTTATTTACTTTTACATCTTCCGCAACCTTAATTTTGATGCTTGTTATTTTGTGCGATGACTAAATTTTTCTTTGTCTTTCGAATCATTCCATTCTCGCTGAATCCAATACTATTGAGTATTTTCTTCCAATCATTTCACTCATTGAGGTATACTTATTATTCTCCTACATGACTCTCACAATCTCATAACCGTTAACCTTAAACGATGATGGAAATAAGATCAGGCCCCATTACCCTTCTAATTGTAGGCCAAGTAATTACTTTCATTACGATGGATTATAGTTTGTTAGTGTTAAATTCTGATTTTGTTGTTAGTCGTTAGAACTTGATAGGATGAGTTTATTTATGTAGGTGAGATTATGATTTTGTGATTATCCTTTAGTTTCAAATTAAGTAATCTCTTCCAGATATCTCAATACAGGTTATATCCTTTCTCACTTGAGAGCCAGTAACTTCTCCATTCTTAATATTAACATATTTTGTTCTATAAAAACTAATTATAATCGAGAATTAAGGATGACCATCACCTTAGAAAGTTTTATAAGGTACTAGGATGCCCTAATAGTACTAAGATCTTTTTCTTGTATACCTTAACAAGAGTTTTATTTTTATCTACAAGAACAAGGCTATTTTGTAGAACCCAATAAGGCAGTTACAGTATTAGTTAAATTCTTGTAAGTTGGGTAGCATGTCTCACAACCTAGCATCCCATAGTCCTTATGACCCTTAATTAAGTATATTTGAATGACACTGAATATATGCTAGTGTAAGAAGATATAGTTACCTAGACTGTAGAGTTTTAGAGGTCCGTGTTTGCCATTTAAATCAAAAGAAAGAACTAAGAGAACTTGATTTGATTAACAAACTAGATAGTACAAAGAAGAGTCCTAAGAGATAATCTAAGTACAAATTTATTTTGATTTGGGGGGGGGGGGGGCGATGGAGGGTTAGGAGTGTGGCAACTTTCTTTACTCCGTTGACGATCCGGACGCAGAAGCTTCTTTCATTGGTTTTAGTGTGAATCCGCAGATAGCCAACCAACCATTTAGTTCGGTCTCTCTCTGAAGCAGAAAAAGCCAACCCTTTTGTATGGGTATGGTACATTGCTATTTATAACAGCCCTGTAGACGTTCTATGAGTGCCGCATATGCTCGTGCTTGGTGACCGTATGGGGCTCCTTCAACAGAATACGGATGTAACGGTAGCCGCATGGTACGGGCAAGCCGCCACGCGGGTATGGTTATGATTTTTTGTTTGAAGAGATCTCGGGGCTGTTGTGTGCATAACTCGGTCAATTGGACACTTGGTCAACTCTAACTGTACGAGAAATCATCTTCGGTTGCAACAAAAAATCTTGTGAGTCGAGAGCCGTATACTGTTGTAGTCGCATAGAAGCTCTAATTTGGCCTTTGTCAGAATGACCCTCTGGCCGTATATGGACAAGGCCACATGGGTCTTGAAGCCGTATGCGTACTCTTGTTTGGACTTTGTCAGGTGGATGCTCTGGTCGCATGATGTCGAGGTCGCATGGGTCTTGAAGCCGCATACGTAGGACATGTGGCATGGCCCGTCTGTCGAGGCAATTAATGCACCGATGTGACTTGTTATTTTTTCCTGAGCAATCGTCTGCACGAATTCTAAAGCATCTGAGGGTGATGAGTGAGGCGTCAGAGCTTCTGACAGACATCAAAATCTTTCAGGAGGTTTTATGCGACCGCCATGCTCTGTGGTCGTTTAGGCCGCATATGATAACTGCATGCAGTCGAAGCCGCATGGTGCCAGAGATGCATGGGACACATAGAGTCTGGAATGCATTGGGCCAGAGACGCATGGAACGCATGGAGTTTGGAACGCATTGGGCCAGAGACGCATGGAACACATGGAGTCTGGGACGCATTGGGCCAGATGCGCATAGATCTTTTGTCATTTTCTGAATTCGTGGCATTTGAATAGCTGTATACTGCCAAAAGTAATTATGACAAAACTGTCAACACGAATTCCAATCAGCGGTGCAGGATTCGAGGCAGTCAGAATGACTGTCAGTTTTGTCAGAGTCATAAATGCTCTGATGTGACTGTAGGGACGATGCGACAAAGGGCGATATGCGTCTCAGGATGTCATGTATCCGAGGGTGTCATGCGTCCACCGTGTTATGCGTCCCTTGCTTATTTATTGAATACAAACTGGAGCGCATAGAGATATTTTTTATTCTTCTACAAGACCCCCTTCAAAATTTTCAGACTTGGCTAAGTTTGGAATACTTTGAATAAGAAGCATGAAATCACCACGCATTCACTCTCCGTCCCCTTCTGCTTAATTCGTCAGGTTGACGCATTTAGAAGTTTTAGCATGGAGGGCTCTGCAATGCTATCAAATATGTATTAAATAGCAAGATTTGATTCTATCTTTGAGTCGATCTGTTGGGATTCTGAACCGTCTGATAACACGGAGCTTGAAGTGTCGGTTCATTTGAGGATGACGATGATTGATATCAGAGGTACCGTGGACGTGATGATCAATAGCCAACCCTAAAGGTTTGCTCATAGGTTCGATGGATAAGGCAAACCCTACTGGAGAATTTTTGGTGGACTTATTATTTGTTGTGCACGTTGAGTGCAAATAATAAATTCGAAAACAATACCTATCAGAGGTAATATAGACGTGAGAGATTTTGTGGACTTAGCACCGTGGGCATACTCTGGATTGGGTACGGGTGATAAGTTGGAAGACAATCAATATCAGAGGTAATATGAACGTAATGATCGATAGCCAAAACCAAAAAGTTTGCTCAAAGGTAATATGGACATGGCAAACTCTTGGGTTGTGGACTTATTTGAGGGATCGTGAGGCAACTCTAGAGGGGGTGAATAGAGTACAGTGGAATAATCTATCCAATTTAATATTATCAAAATGAAGGCAGTTGCTAACTAACAATGTATATAGAGACAATAAAGTAAAGCTGTAAAGTAGAGAGAGAAAGCAAACGCAAACACCAAGATATATACTAGTTTTTCTCTGAGAAGACGACTCCAGTCCCGAGAACTCAAGCTCGGAGTTTCTCCACTATAATCACCAATAGTGAATCACAAACTTTGATCCGAAGGCTTGCCACTTCTTTACATCACAAGGTTTGATCCAAAGTCTTACAACTTCACAGCTCAGAGAGAAAGAGAGTAACTGTTGGAACAAAGCTCTCTATAACTCAGAAGATTTCTAGACCGAGATCGCACTTGGCACTAGGAAGGCTAGGGAGTTACTCTTTGAGATATAAAAGTTAAGGCTTAGAGGTTTGCTCATAATAGGATAGAAGATTAAATAATAGTTGAGTGAGTAGGAATAAAAATTTCAATCCTATTTATAGGGTGTAGGTAAACAGAATTCGGCCAGAATTCAGATGGGGTTTAATTCAAATTTTTAACCGTTGGGCCAAGAAATCAGGAGCTTATTAAACTGGTTGATTTCATACCAAAAGGATAACCGAGTTCGGTCCGAGTTCGGCACGAGTTTGGCCTGAGTTCGGTCTCTAAGTATAGTAGACTTTGTAAATGAATGTGGCCTAATTTGGTGGATAGTTTCTTTGGTTTATTTGAGTGGACTAGGTATCTGGATATAGGCACTTGGTTTTTCCAATGCAACTCATCTTACATTATCCCTAGACTCAAATAAAAGATTATATTTGAATAGACGCAATACAGACGACATGAGATAACAGTGTTAAGGTTTCAGATCGCGATATATCAATGCATGGTTTAGTTAACTATCAAAATCAAGTTAACTGAGACCGGATGGGCCAACAATCTCCCCCATTTTGATAATTGACAAACTATGAATGATACTACAAGTCTTTGATATGCAAGGCTCCCCCGTAATTGTAGAACAGATAATATGCTGAAGACAACGTCTGTCAAGTATCATCTTGTATGCTAGTATTATGTATATATTTCTCTCCCGTTATCATTTGATCGAAATGGCATGCTCCCCCGAAATTGGTGAGATGACAAGAAAGACACGAGAGTAAAGTGTATGCATGATAATACATAATGACAAAATAAAAATTGCATTAAACTTCTATTCATTTGAAAAGAAAACATACAAAAGCGGATGTGTAGTAAAAATATCATATCTAAAAGTAAACTTTTTAAACATTGAAAAATCCATTGAGTAACTAGTTATCATTTTTTTGATCTTCATCATCAGGTTCAACTATTCTGTTTGGATCAAAGACGGCATCGGCTGGATCCAAATGTCGCTGAACATAGGGGTGATCAATACGAAAGCCTTGTTGATTCAGATTTCGGAGAATCGGAAAAGGTTCGGCTGGGTGCTTCGATAGGGTGTAGTGGATGTCTATCAAAGTGTTGCCAAGAGCCCGAGTCTGAAGAGTTTGGCGATGATCAGTAGCACAATTGCGTATATGTTTATTGTGGAAGCGATCACGCAATATATTAAAAATAGACTCTATGGTTTGTGGTTGTTCATCAACAAGAGGGACGAAATCAACAGGATGAGTGTTGGAGTTTGATGATAAGTTATAAGGTAAAAGCATAGTTAGCTCAATTCTCCTAATTCGATTGAGGTATAAAGGTTCCTCAAGATTTGGACAAGTATCCAATGGGATACTGAAATAACTGAAAATGGTTGGCAAGTACATGGCGTATAGTAGTGGTTGTTCATCAACAAGAGGGACAAAATCAACAGGATGAGTGTTGGAGTTTGATGATAAGTTATAAGGTAAAAGCATAGTTAGCTCAATTCTCCTAATTCGATTGAGGTATAAAGGTTCCTCAAGATTTGGACAAGTATCCAATGGGATACTGAAATAACTGAAAATGGTTGGCAAGTACATGGCGTATAGTAGTGGACGCCCTTTCTTGCGATATTGAACCATTTGAGATAAGATGGTCTGTGGAACATTGAAGTCAATGTCGAAATGCAGGTGGTATAAGGATGACATTTCTAGATAAGAAACTTCAGTAAAGTAAGTTTCTTAGGTAGAAAAGTTGAAAAGATAATACGATACATTTCAAAGAAATGACCATTCAAGTATCTAGCATAAAATTTTTTAGGTGGACATTCAAGAGGGTGACAAAGGATATTCTTGAAAGAATCTAAAGTTAAGCCATGGTCAAATTGAACTTGCCAATGTTGACTAAGGTTTGTCCATCAGCGGGAATGTGTAGGATTTTACCTAAGTCGTTCTCATCGAATTCAATTGGAAAACCACAAACTCTAGATGAGATAGTGTCATGTTCATATGTTAAGTTACAATAGAACATTTGAATCGCATTGGTGTATATGTTGGTGTGGGTTGTAACAAATTCTTCAAGTTGATATTTTTGAAGAATAGGTAGATAGTCTTTGTGTTGGGAATAAAAATTAATAGAATGGCCAAAACAGATGTGTCTCTTGGAGAAGTCATTAAACCAATCATTTGAAATTTTGAGGCTCCAAAAAGTGAAACCGTCGAATTCTCCTATGTTTGGCATAATGTGACATAAGAGAGAGAGTCGAAAAAGGAATCTATTTTCCTTTTTGGGGCCATTGGGAGAGAATGTAGGAGAAAAAGCTAAGGTTATTTGTGGAGGAGGGATACTTTTTGTTGGTCTGAATCAATGAGCAACGAAATGATCTATATATAGAGTAGAAAAAACCTAAATTAGGAAGAAGATTAAATGACATAGCATATTCTGGAATTAAACTAACCGAGTTTGGTCCGAGCTCGGTCCGAGTTCGGTCCGAATTTTGTTGACATTTATTTCCAGAATCTCAATGTAACTTTAATCGATGTTATGTCTTTCTTGACATGATATAAATACAGAATAATAAGTGCTGAACTTAAATCGTACATTTTCAACAGTTTAAATTATCTCGGAGTAGCTGTAGGGGCCAGATTCTAGTAGCGGTGGTCCGAAGACACTTAAATACCGTGTCGCTTAGGTTATTTACAAATTTTTGACAGAAGGGCCCTTTCAGCTTGTATCCAAAATTTTCAAAACTTTTTGAAAAATGTGACAAAATATTTGTAAAGAATATTATGATTCTTATATTTTATCAGAATCTAAAAGACCTAATTCTCGACAGATAAAGTTGAATCGATCTTCAGCTAAAGGTTTAGTAAAGATGTCTGTTAATTGATGTTTCGTGTCCATATAACTCTAAATAAATATCTCTGTGTAATTGATGATCCCTTAGAAAATGATGACAAATTTCTATATGTTTAGTGCGTGAATGACATACTGGATTTTTGGTGAGATTAATGGTGCTAGTGTTATCACAGAAAATAGGAATATTCTTATAGTGCCGATTGAAGTCTTCTAGGGTTTGCTTCATCCACAAAATTTGAGCACAACAACGTCCTGCGATGATATACTCTGCCTTAGTTATTGATAATGCAACATAATTTTGTTTCTTGCTAAACCAGGAGACTAGAGACTTTCCTAGGAAATAACAAGTGCCGCTGGTGCTTTTTCGATCAACTTTTAGGATACCATAAGCCTGCCGACAAAGTCCCTTTAAGGTATCTAAAGATACGCTTAACTGTGTACAAATATGATTTCTTAGGATTAGCCTAATATCTAGCACAAAGGCATACAATAATATCACCCTCACTTTTTCAACTATGAGTAGTTTGGTAATTTGGCATGGATATTTTTATTTTTAGAATGATAATATTAAATATTATGCATATTATAAATATTAATTATTGTATTATTTATTTATTGTTAGATGTTAGATTTTATTTTGGACTTGTGTTAGTGGATCTAACTAGTTTAGATTAGATCCATGGACCAACATTTAATTCTAGTTAGAATTGAGCACAATAGTAAACCCATTCATTAGGAGAATGAATTAATTACTGAAACCAATTAGATTAGAACCTTCCCTCCTTAATTATTTTTTCATGACAAGCCCCAATAGGTACTTTGGATAATTCATAGTAGCTTGGAGGAGGGGTTATGGCTGGCTACCTATTGGAGTGGGGAGAGACTCTCTCTCCTCATTTGTCATTCCAAATATAGATCTAGAATTTTCCCTCTTCAAATTTTTTTCATTCCCACGCAATTCCTACTCAAATTTTTTCCTAATTTCTTTCCTATTCTTCATTAGAGGCTATTAAAACAAGGATTTACAAGGAGAAAGCAAGAATCTATAAGGAGGAAGCAAGAATCTACAAGGAGGAGCAATGATCTACAAGTTGGAGGCTCTTGACACTCAATTTGGATATTTTATTGGAAATCCATCTTCCAATAGGTACAATTCAGTTTTTTTTCTCTCTAATTGGACTTTAAATCTGTAATTTAATCATTAGAAACACCCCCATGTACTAAGGCTACCTATAGGAATTGGAATTAGGTTCATAGGAGGCATATGGAGAAAGTTATGTGGTATTTTGGGGAAATTTCAAGATTGGCACATCTTGAGTTTGTCAATAGATCAACTAGACCAAATTGACATGTGTTGTGACTAGTGTCGTGTCCACAATTGGATACGTGTAGGCCATATCCCGATAATTTTGAGATACGGGTTGATTTGGGGGTTTTCTTCCGACATGGGGGTTTGAGCATGTCATATTTTGACACGGACACGTAGTTGAGTAGCTAGCTCTTCGTGTTGTTCATAATTATGATTTTAGACTTGCTCGTGTCCTTCGGGATATGTTTGGTGTTATGGTGGAGCCTTATCGTAAGCGTATCATAGATTGAGTATGATACGGGTGCGGTGCACTCCACGTGTTTGTTTCCTTATATTTCAATTCAATATAACTTAGTTAGAGCTATTAGAGTGATATAATTATAATTATTATATGATATATATGTATATGTGTAATTATGTATATGTTCTACTTTTTATATGGATGGCCATGGGAGAATGGAGAGTTCATATACATCACCAGCAAGGTTATTGGTATGTATATACTTATATATATATATATATATATATATATATATATATATATATATATATATATATCCTGTGTGTGTGAGAGTGTCGAGTGTCAGTGTATCAGTGAGAAGGGGTCGGGTTGCTGGTATCAGCATGCACATAGCAGCAGCTGCAGCAACAGTTAGAGCAGTAAGGACAACAAGAGCAGCAACTGCAGCAGCTAGAGCAGCAAGAACAGCAAGAGCAACAGTAATAGCAACTAGCTGCAGCAACAAGAACAACAAGAGCAGCAGCTAGAGCAGCAGCTAAAGCATGTGCAACAGCAAGAGCAGCAGCTGCAGCTGCAACTGCAAGAGCTTGTACAACAGCAACTTAACATGTTGTGCACTTGAGAAATGGGAGGTTAGACTTGAACTTATAGCTCAAGTTAGTGAGTTGTATAGGTAAACTAGTTAGTTATATGTATACATATTGATAAGCTAGCTAGTTGTATATATATATATATATATTGGTTGTTAGTAAGTTATATATATATATATATATATATATATATATATATATATATATATATATATATATATATATATATATATATATATATATATATATATATATATATATAAGCACTAGTTAGCCTTGGTTAGTATTATTTATAGATTACCTTGTGTGATACCAAGGTAATGAGAGTTGAGGTATCTTGGGTACGGGTAGTAAATATTAAGAGGTATGTTAGTATATTAGTTAGTATAGTATAAGTTTAAATGCATGTTAGTATATAGTTAGGTGTATGGGTAGTTAGTTACATGTTAGACTTTGGATTACCTTATGATACCAAGGTAATGTCAAGGTATTGGTTTATACTCAAGGTATTAAGTTTGTATATCAAGATGGGTGTGTAGGTGGTGTGATACCACATTTGGTTCAAAGCAAGGTATCCACTTAGCATTAGTTTAGCTAGAGTACAATATATTTTGTCTTGTATATATATATATATATATATATATATATATATATATATATATATATATATATATATATATATATTATAGTATTTTCATATCTAATAACTTGCGTATCTTATGATACGATATTTTGTTGATATCCTAGTATCTTAGAATAGTTAGTATGGCCTAGTTACATAGTGTATGGACCCATTATCCTAGAGATAGACTCATACAACCCAGAAATGGCTAGTTTGACCAAATTTGACTAGTTTGACCTAGAGTTGACCTAGTTGACTATTTTGACTTATAAATGGCTTTATGACCTAGAATTGAACTAGTTTGACTTATTTTTATTCTAAAATCTTGTATTGATGCAATATACCATATATAGGTCTATGTGACACCAGCTTGGGCATCGAGAGACACACCTTGCTCAGGACCTCAGGCGAGTACATTTCTCTGTTAGTTTTTATTTTATAATAGTGTATATATCTCATGTTCTAGAACTGTATACTTGATTCTGACACAGTAGTTTCACGGACGGGTACTACATGGATTCTGTCAGAAGATGTTATCCATTACCGTATTCAGCGGGTACTCCTTCACATGTATTTTATCATGTGTATCGGATATTGATTTATTGTATTTCGTGTTCACACACTGCTTGTGTTCAGTGTGCTTATATTCGTGTACACACACTGCTCATTTTTAGTGTGCTCATATTCGTGTTCGTAACGTGTCATGATTGGATCCATTGGTATTAGTTGGGGATGTGGGAGTAGAAGTTGATTATGTGATCAAGCCCCAGTATATTCGTGTACATGTCGATTACATATCACACATATAATCGAGTTACCATATTATATTCGTGTTTAACCTAAATCGATCACATAATGAACTTGTATTCCATGGCACATTAGTTAGATTTCAGTTATTTCTATTATATTACAGATATTCTATTACATGTTCTTCATTCCAGTATATTGCCTGTTTACTCTAGTTCATTTCATTCTATTGTTTAGATATCTTATATTCTTTTCTATTATCTATTTTATATGCTCGATTATGTATTTGAAACTGCTTTCAGAGGTATGTACTTCGCTCCAATTCTTACTGGATATATTTTTCAGATAATTGGCTCATAGGCCAGTGTCCTACATACTATGGACCAGATGAGGGCATACCATTAGAGGATACTCCTTTAAACCAGGAGGACTTAGTATCAGAGCCTGAGGGGGTTTAGATTATTTGGTGGACTTCTATTAGACTTTTATTGAGACTTTGGCATGTATATTATTTTAGTCTTGTGGATGTATTGTGATTCTTTTTCTTCGTTATTCCATTCGTACTTTATCTTCCTTAGTTTGTATTATGATTGAGTATAATTACATTTGTGAGGTACCATATTGTTTCTCCGTTTGGAGTTAGAGAGAATTGACAGGTACCATATATATATTGTTGAGATATTTAGTTAGTTAGAGTTAACCCAGACAGCGTTCTACCGTCGATGTTGCGGCATAGGATGGACGTACCTACGTACTCGTGCCCGAATATCCGGATGCGGGTCGTGACAAGCAAACATAATGTCTGGGCGACTAACAGTTAGATATAACAAGCAACCAATCATACCTCGATACTTACGTATGTCTGTTGGTTTACTGCTAACATCAAGGTCCTTAGTTGATGTTGCCATTGGAGTTCCGATAGGCTTTGCATTGTCCATGTCGAACTTTTTGAGTAAATCCTTCGTGTACTTAGCCTGATGGATAAAATTTCCATGTGAATCTTGTTTGATTTGCAATCCTAGGAAGAAAGTCGGTTCTCCCATCATGCTCATCTCAAATTCACTATGCATACACTTAGCAAACTCATTACATAGCATCTTATTAGTAGATCCAAATATGATATCATCAACATATATTTGCACTAGTAACAAAGAATCAGCAGAAGATTTTATAAAAAGTGTCACGCCCCAGTCCCAAAAGTATACGGGACCAGGCTACGTGGCAATAGCCAGCTGACACGTCTTCGAGGATATTCCAATTTAATGGATCCACGAAGAGTGCTACGCTGTCCTAAAATACTAACATGTCCAATATCAGTCAGTAACAGGTAATCTAATCTCATCCACAATATAAAGAGCAAGAAGTACTAAATAAACTGCTGGATAATAAATACCAGTCTCAAGATATCATAGTACAATCAGTGAAGTCTGGTGGGAACAAACCCACTACTATGACGAAATAAAGTACTGAAATGAGATATAAAAGTACTGATTAGGGCATCGGCTGACTAGATAATGATGCACCCAATCTAGGCTGAAGGCCTACCAACTGATCACGGAAACTCTGACGGCTGCACCTCTAACTCCTCGGCTGTAGCGAATCTCGTCTCCTGTCCGGGGCCGTATACGATGGGGTAGAAAGCCTCGTCTAAATCTGGAAGGGAACCAGGTCCTCATAGGGATGTAACAAGATACAAAGAGACAAGCCATATATAAATACTGAATAAAATAAATACAATAAAGGGTGTGCTAGCCAATCTAAGTGAATGCAATGTGAGAACAACTGTGAGTATATGAGAAGGTGTAGGCTAAACATATATTGACGTAATTTGCCAGTCGTGACAACCGGCTAGTATATGCCACATATGTCCCCTATAACATGGACGCAGGAATACTGTAACGTCCAACATTCTATAGAGTGTGGTATCTGCAATGTCATCAAGTAACGTCCCACACTCTACAGAACGTGGTATCAGTGATATATATAAATACGTTCGTATCACTCCGTCGAGTGCGGTATTAGTGTAAAAGAGTGGGGTGTTCCATATGCCTACCAGTCGTCCTCCCCTCCCAATGTAGATATACCCATCAAATAATTGATACGCATATCCCTTATCTAAATGCCAAGTCTCTAAACTGAAATAGTCCTATATTGCTTGCTAACCGTGATGTACGTCACACGCGGCGATAGCTAGTCGATCATGCGAACACGCATCCCAATATAAGATTTATCACTATAAATACGTGTAAAAGTTTCAGGTCTTGGAAGATAACAGGGTATCATCCAATGAGGTGAGTCTGCTAATGACTAAGTCAATGTATACTAATCTTCGACGTACCCGTCGAATGCACCCGAGACAATCTCGGACGCGCACAGTTGTATAAAGTAAATAACAAGCATACAATACAACATTTGCATCATTTAAATTGGACAGTAAATATGGCAAGGTATCTTGCCTGAGTCTTCAAGAGATGAATGCCAAAAGCCTGCTCTGGTAGCGTCTCCTGGCTGATCCAAAGACCCTAGACAACAATATAATACAATAATACAGGCATCAGATACTACGCCTTATCTACGTACTGTTAAGACGCTAATCTTGAATACTTGTCGCGAGTTCTCTGTTGCTCGAGTACAGCATCACGTGCGCACTTAGCTAGGGTGTACACGGGTGTTATCTTCGGTTAACAGGTGCCTCGGGGCAATAATTATCCACTTACGGTTATCCATGATCTATGTTCTCTGCGAACACCTATCTTTGGTTTCTATATTCAGTGCACGTGGTTTATGACCAGACGTTTAAATTAACTAAAGTCCTTTATGACAGGTATCGTGGTTAAGGAATTTCTATTTATTAACAAATTATATTCTGGTTAATCATTAAGCCATCATCATTTTAATTAGGGTTAGAAAGGTTGTGTTTCAACTATGATTCTCGACACACAGACCCAACAATCATTCATGGACACGATACGTGGTGAGATGGTTGGAACACAAGAAAGGAACTGCTGGAGGACGAGTACCTGTTCGATAGGACGTGGGGCGTCTGCTCCTTCGACGAGGGTGTCTCCGACAGCGTGGATGGGTCGCCTCGTGGGTGGTGGGACAGTCGGGGTCGGGCAGTACTCCGGTCGGGGCAGTCGGCTAGGGAGCAGTGCTCCGGTCGGGGGAGCAGTCGGGCTGGGCAGCAGTGCTCCCGTCGGGGGAGCAGTCGGCTAGGCAGCAGCCGATCGGGGGAAGCAGTCGGCTAGGCAGCAGCCGGTTGGGGGAGCAGTCGGCTGGGCAACGGCCGGCGGGAGCAGTCGGTCAGGGGCGGCGGCGGGAGCAGTCGGTTAGGGGCGGCGACGGGAGCAGTCGGTCAGGGAGGTGGTCGGGGTTGAGGGGTCCGGCCGACAGGGAGGATTGTTTTAGGTGGGGGTCGGCTAGGGCTTGGAGAGGCTTGATGGTTTTCTTAGGATTTTAAGGAAGAGGCTTCATATATATATATATATATATATATATATATATATGTGTGTGTGTGTGTGTGTGTGTGTGTGTGTGTGTGGAAGTTGTGGGCTAGCCTCGGCTTGGGCCTATCTGGGCTCATTGAGGTAGGCTGGTCTAAGTGTTGCTTTGAGGTAAAATTAGCCTTAATTAAAATTAAATTACAAACTCAACTAGGTAATTTCTAATGTATTAAAAACATAGGGAACTAGATTTTTGAGTGGTACACGAGTCATGGCATAACGGCTTGGTGTAGACTGATACCCTAATTTGGGTACTTGGAATTTGGGGTGCGGTTGATCTCAAATTAAAATACTCAAATAAATCCTACTTTTGACGAGGAGGTTTACAAAAAGGGTAGTATCAATTTTTCTTTTTTAAAAATTGTTTACAAGTAGAAAGAAGCTAATGTAATGCCCCGCTCCGCGTCGGCATTATGTATCAGGTGGGTGGGCAGAACTTCGTTCTCTGATTCTTGCACGCCTTAATAATAACCTGAGTTTTTGCTTGCAATGTTTTTGTAAGAGAATGATAGAACCTGCCTTGCATGTTAATGAACGAACTCACCTAGCTTGTCTTTGAAACGATAAGTCTGCTAAACGAGAATCCTGAAACGCTTGCCTAGAGTGCATGAACATGTTCACTATCGTCTATGCTTCGAGAGAACCATATTGTGCCTGAATGTGTTCAAGTGATAAGTCAGATTGCCCCGCAACAACGATAACTGTTCTGATGGTTCGTCTCGTCTGCATACTAGAGTTTATTTGATAGTGTTCCATGTATTCGCACGCGGTCGGACAATAGCTATGGTGGAGAGCTGAACTGCATGCGTCATTAGCCACCATGGGTCACAGCTGCCATAGCATCAGATGAAAGAGTCATTGGTATGCTGTACAACCAGCGACCGATCCTGAGATACTCGGGGACCGCCCTGCATATAGCTAAGTCATTGTGTTGGCTTGGATAGAGGACTGCCCCTAAGATCGTGCATGTGTGTCTAGCTATACATTTGACCCTGGAGTCTCACGAGACACGCTGCGCACACCCAAAAACATGAACGAACGGCTTTCTTGCTTATATAATCGCATATGAAACTCTGTTTCCAAACATGTTTCCAAATAATGTAATATGACTCTGCTAGCGAACTGCATGAAACGAACCTAGGTAAAACTAGAAAGAGCACTAGTAATGTAATATTTTATAACATGATTACTTAGTGTTGGTTTGAGTGAATGCTTGATTCTGTTCAATTGATTTATCTCACCAGTACTTATAAAAGTGCTGACCCACCAACACTTTACTTGCTTGCAGGTACTGGATCGTCCGAGGGAGCGATAGGCGTGCCACAGTTCCTAAGACCCAAAATCCTGATTTCGATTGTTGCCCCGAGATGCTATCGTATAAGGGGGCATAATGTATGGAACGAACGAATGCCTTTGCATAAAGTAACCCAAGTTGCCTCGATTGTCCCAAATACTCAGTTGGCTAAATGAATTACATTACAACAAGTCCCTTTCCGCTGCTTACTCGATTGATGCGATGATAGCCAACTATCAACTTAAACGATTGACCTTGTGCGGGCGCAACCCCAGGCTCGCACGACATCACATCCCCTATACACTCGTGCGGGCCACACAAAATCCCTTCCTCGCACCCGCGGAACGGGCGCGGTAATTCGTGCCCGGTTCGATAATCCGGCTATACGGGGGCGAGGTAAGGCGGAGCGGCGGCCCGGGCGGGTCCGGGGCATGACAACTAAGACGTTCATACCAAGCACGAGGGACTTGTTTGAGTCTGTATAGAGCCTTTCATAACTTGAATACGTGGTTAGGGTGTTTAAAATCTTCAAAACTAGGGGGTTATTTTACAAAAAATATCTTATTTGATAACACCATTTAGAAAAGCACTTTTAACATCCATTTGAAAAAGTTTGAAGTTATGAAAACTAGGAAAATCGTAAAGAATTCGAATAGATTCAAGTCTAGCAACAGGAGCATAAGTCTCATCGTAGTCAATACCTTCCTCTTGGTTGTATCCTTGAGCTACGAGATGTGCTTTGTTACGTGTAACTGAACCATCATCATTTAATTTATTTCAAAAAATCTGTTTAGTACCAATGATCGGATAATCATTAGGTTTTGGAACAAGTTCCCAAACTTGATTGCGTTCAAATTGGTTGAGTTCCTCTTACATAGCAGAAATCCAAAATTCATCAGCAAAAGCTTTATCAGTATTTTTAGGTTCTATTTGGAAAATGAAAGCAACATTTGCAAGGATATCTCTATTTGAGGAGCGTATACTTACACCTTTTGATACATCATCTATTACCAAGTCCTCAGGATGATCTGTGGAGAATTTTAGTCTCCTTGGCAGACTTTTCGGATGACTTGTACTGTTTATATCTGATGTCTTGTTGGTTGCGGGTTGACTACCTTCATCGTCGCTGTCGTTTAGTGCTTGAGTGTTGTGTTCATCAAATATAATATTGATTGATTCTTTAACAGTCAATGAACTCTTGTTGAATACCTTAAATTATTTACTTTTGGCGGCATAACCTAGAAAAATACCTCCATCGGCCTTGGAGTCAAATTTTCCTAGATTATTTTTGGTATTAAGAATAAAATATTTTCAGCCAAAAACTTTAAAGTAACTAATTATGGGAATTCTACCAAACCAAAGTTCATATGGGTTTTTTTCGATATTGTAGAAGCATGAAATACGCTGGAGAATTGTACGCGTATTATACAGTCAAAACCCCCAACATGCATGAAGCCCGCGTAAAGCAGCGCTTCAAGGCTGTGTGGCGTAAAACATGGCTTCAGAACTGCTCGCATAAAACAGAGCTTTAGAGCTGTTTGGCGTATCATAGAGCTTCAGAGCTGGCCGCGTAAAGCAGCGCTTAAAGGCTGTTTTGGCGTAAAAGGTTGCTACACCTCCCTTCGAGAAACAGTTATACGCGTTACCTCATAATAGGATATGTGTCATACGCGGATTCAGGAGATCATTCAAACGTGGGTAGCAGTTATTATAACCGCCGCGTAAAAGGTACAACTTTCTTCACAGTTGGGCTTCTACGCCAACTGGACAGTTATTGTGACTGATCTATATAAATAGAGACCTCTGGTCACAGGAGATCAGGGTCAAAAAAAGGGAGACTATCGGAGATCAAGACACATAGAGAGCACAGACAGAGAGTGTTGATTGACAACTTTGGCAACGAGAGTTCAATCCCACCTGCAGTCTTTGAAGCTTCTTCTTCTTCTACAGCACTTCTTCATCATCGTGTGGTCCAAGGGACAAAGTGATCGACCGCAGATCAGACTCCTATAGCAATTTTTTCCCAGAATTATTTTTATTGTACTTAACATCCTCGTATAGGATTAGTTGTACTCTTTTTCTTGTTTGTAAACAAAGAAAGGGTTTCGTATAAACCTAGTTTCATTCTTTTGTTTATCATCAAATACAAGATGACGACTCTGCTGGGGACTACTTTCTCATCTGACGAGAAAGCAATTGCTCAACACGATGTTGTATCCGTTGGATCGACGAAGAAGACTTTGGTCGTCCAATTTGACCAATCTGCTTATGAAGACATGCTTCGTGCAGAGGGTAGCTCTCGTTCCCTCTCTGTCCAGAACAACAGGAAGCTGTGTAAAGTTTGGATGCCTAAGACATCCTCTACCCTTCCTGCAAGCTCTTCTCCTCTGATCAACAAGGTTGTGACAACACAGCCTACGCGCTCTGTGCGTAAAACTATGTCTCCCGTCTGTGATGTGGCAGACAAAACTTCTGGCAATGCCTCAGTGCCAATCCAGAAGTCTCAGACGCGCTCTGCGTGTAAAACTTCGTCTCCCGTCTGTGACGTGACAGACAAAACTTCTGGAAATACTCCAGTGCTAATCCAGAAGTCTAACACGCGCTCTGCGAGTAAAACTTCGTCTCCCGTCTGTGACGTGGCAGACAAAATTTCTGACAAGGCCTCAGTGCCAACTCGGAAAATTCAAACGCGCCCTGCGCGTAAAAATACATCTCCTGTCTATGATGAGGCAGATGGACCCTTGGATCACATCAAGGGAAAACGAGTGGCGGATCTCCCAACCTCTAGGCTTGTACACCCACAAGAGAAGAAATTGTCCACTCTTCAGATTACGCGTGACGCTGGAGGCCGTTTGAGGACTTTTTCTGTTTTACGCGAACCTTTGCAGAACTCCAGATTACGCCAGGATAAGTTTGTCCGCGTAAAGAAGACCCGTTTCACGAGAAAATATGCTCCTCAGACGGATGATGGATCATATGATACTCACATGGGTAAACTGCTGTATTCTTATGGCAGAGAGAGGGTTTTGGTTCCTAATCTCCACGTTTCTACTGATGTAAAAAGACATAATAAGCCTTCTTCTTCTTCTGTTAATTCCCCTAATTTGCATGATTTTTTGATCCAGAAACGCAAAGACCGGGGTCAAAATCAAGATTTAGTGCCCCTAACTACCAAGCGTGGGAAGATCATGTGGGAAGTAGCGTCAACATCTAATGTCGTCGTGACATATGGGCCACATGAAGAATTTGTCTTTATTGTTCCACCGACTCGCAGCGATCAGCGTCAAATAATCTTTGGTTGAATGCGGAATAGACCGATTGTACAAAAAGAATCTCACGAGTCTGATGTTGGGAAAATGCAAATCCACAGATATAGCCCACAGGCTTTAAAGATTATGCAAAATATGGGTTATGATTTGAAGTTGAAGCAAGGCCTCAATTATGGAAAAGGCAGACGAATACCATTGCATGGTGATCCTTACTGTCAATAAACTCGTTTTGGGTTAGGGTGTAACACCCCGTTCCGCTCAAGCGGACTGCCGTCTCAAACGGCAAAAGCGCAGCTGTCCCGACCCGCTTTGCCTCAAAGGAGAAGCAAAGGATATCCAGACTTGTCCCTACAGAAATCCGGCTTGGACTTTCAGAGGCTCGCTTGACGTATCGCTCTACCGAGGCGAATCATCGCTAAGGTGGGTGGCTACGGTGAACTTGTCTTTGCTTAGCCAGCACACATAAAATCTGGAATGTTTATGCTAGTCGCTAGGTGATTCACCCCATGCATGCTAATAAATCCAATGCACCTAGCTAAGGGAATAATCCCAACTTGTATTGCTTGCTAGAACATGGAAATTGAAACACTGCTTATGTTCAGACCCTCGCATGCTAAGTCCCTTAACGGTTTCAACGCTCGGCTTACCTTCGGGTCCGAGCAACGTGTCTACTTATGTTCCTTAGAAATGCATGCTTGTCTGCTTGAATGTTGCCTTGTTTTCATCCAACTCCGGGAGACTACTAAGTAGTCGTTCCGTGCATGGTTGACCCTGCAAGTATCCGGGACCGTTAGGTCACCAGGCAGCCCCGAACCAGAAATGCATCAAGACAAGTAAATCACTGTACAGAATCATGATTCAAGCACCTCCTGTAAATCGTGCACTACTGTACTACTGTTCTACTGTTCTACTGTACCACTGTACCACTGTACTCCTGTTCTACAGTACTCGAGTATCTAGTGAATTGGAAACTGACCCTGACCTGCACGTCGCGGGCAACTCGAAAACGAGGCATAGTTCCACGGACGGTCTCCGGGGCACTGGGGCCGCTCCGATCTGGATGGAACTCCACTGTTTCAGTCAACTGTACTGGACGAGATAGTGTGCAGCGCCTACCATTCTTTCGCTGCATACCATCCGCTCCATGGCTGAACTTTACTGTATAGTCTACTGTACTAAACGAGATGGCTTGTAGCACCACTGTACTTTCGTTGCAAACTATTCTCGTTTAAGACTAGTGTCCCTTATGGCTATGCCAGCGACTCATGTTCATATAGATAAGTCATCCTCGCTTAGCGGCTATCCGCGTGCGAGTTACTGCATCGCATCAAGAACAACTGAACACCTGAACGATCATGTTAAAACGACCCTCGTGTTTGCATATGCTTGCCTCCTGAATGCTTATACTTGCCCCGTGCATGTATTAACATGTTTGTCTCAATGTTTGCCTTGGACAGGGAAGGAAATGGTAAGTTGGTAAGTCTCGCCGTGTTTCCTCAAATATCGCACGGCGCACTGCCCGACACGTTAGGCTATTCAATATTTGTATGAAACTGTAAACCCCCTCAAATTTATTTTGTGGATAGTTAGAGTGGACCAGGAAATTTTTTTATAGAAAATATTGAGGTTTAGAGTAGAGTATATTTATCTGGAATTTTAATCCAATTAATTAAAACCCTTGGCGCGCACTATCTTTGTCTAATTATTCGGAGCCCATTTTCAGCCCATAAATTCCATACAAATATTGTACTTCTGACTAGACCCGCCAAATTAGGCACTGGACTTTTCCGTCACAAAAAGTCAGATTCCGTTGTGCTCTAAATTAATTGCACAATTTTTCGAATCCGAAATTTATATTTAATTCGGTGTCGGACTCCTGTGTCGTTACTCTAAATTTTGGGATACCAACTTAACCCGTTGAGCCGGACCAACAAAAGGGTCCAAGACTGACTCCAAGCCCCCACCATTTTTGGCTTTTGCGCCATTTCCGGATTTTGACCCCAAGTGCCCCAAATTAAATTAAATTCGCGGGACGCTTATTTCTATTTAATTCGGGATTACCAACTTAGTAAATCCCATTTAAATTCTAAATTAATCCCAATGCCCATTTAATTAAACACGTTCCTCACCCACACTACCCCTCGTCATACAATTTAATAAACGCAATTTTCGGCACAATTTTCGCGTTATTTCATGTGTTTATGCAAATTCCCGAATTTACGGGGGCTTATTTGCAATTAATAAATTGTTGGCAACACCTCTTTGGTCATGATTATTTATAGGGTCCCAAAATGGGGTCCCAAACCCATTCCCTCATGAAGGAATCCCACCCCTATCCATAATGCATCTCAACCACTCATTCAAATAATTCCATTCATTTCTAGCCACACATTCACACACTCTCTCCTATTTAATTCCCCCCTCACACACATATCCCTAGGCCGGCCCTAATTTCAAGGAGAGCATTGAAAACCCCCCTCCCCTCACTCTCTCTCCTCCCTCCCTCTCCCATTCGGCCGACCCCCTCCCCTTTTCCTTCTCTTTTCTTCTTCTTCTTCTTCTTCTTCTTCTTCTTCCCTCCTTCTTCACCATTTAATTCCCTACTTCACCAACACCTCCATAACTTCACCACCTTCACCACAGCCCCTTCCCACACCCCCACGGCCACTGTGCACAGCCCACTTTATTCTTCATCACCACCTCTCCATATCACCACCTCCACTTCATTTCTCCATCACCACCACATCCAACTTCTTCACCACCACCTCATTCAACTTCACCACCTCACCAACAACTAAACTAGGCTTTCCACCACCACCATCCAGCCCCACGACCACCACGAGCATCATCAACTCCGACGAGCTTGGTTGGGGTTCATTCCTCCACCTCTTTTGTATTAATTTCCAGAATATTAATTGTGTTAAATATGAAGTTTATATATTGGAATGATGTTAATTATAGGAGATGTTCATATATTGTTAGAGTGTATATTGTGTGGATTAGTTTAGTGTTTTTTTGAACATGAATAAGTGTCATGGATATATGCATGGGTGAAGAAAATGATAAATAAATTACATGTGGATTAATTACAATTTGAGAGAAGGATTCTTGAATATATATAAATGGTTAGTGTAGGTTTACATTGCACTATGTGTTAAGATATACTTTGGTTATTTCAAATAAGATTTTAGGTGAATGCATATGAAAATTAAAATGACTTGAGGATGGATTTAATGAGGTTGACATAGTTTAAATATTTATAGTGAGCATGTATCTCGTATTTGATAAAGTTGGACTGTGGATTAGAGATTGTCTTCGACATAAAATATAACAAATAAAATTAAATTATAAATTTGAGGAAAAGTGAGTTTTTGACATTTAAATAAATAATCGGGATGTATGGTTCATGATAGAAATTATTAATTTAATTATGGAGAATTAAATTGAGGAGAGACAATGAGTTTAGGATCAATGGTAAAGTTAGGGTTTAAATCCAAATTGAGGTTATGAATAAAATACATGGTTGAAGATAAATAATTAAATCCAGTATTTTTCGGATGAATAGAAGATTGATTGAGGGTATGAAATACCTGCAAAAGGAGAACAGGTGATTTATTTTGGAATAGGTATATTATCTGATCAAGAGTCAAGATTGAGGACGGTAAATGATTAGTTAAATATTGAGACTGAGTCTAGATGTAGCTGTGTGTAGCACACCTGTCTGTCTTAAGTAGATTATTGATTCTGGTTTGTATCCTTTCACTAGGTACTGCAGGACCTGAGGACTTGGACGCGGTACCCGATCCCCGTCATCAGCAGCCGCACGCAGGCAAGTGTACCTTGCCACCCTGTATTTCAGTTTACATATATTTATTGTTCCATTATGTACATTGTGCACGTAGTTATGTTGACGTTCGATACTCCGCGTCCGGATCGCAACCGGATGTTGACATTCGACTTAACGTCTTAGAATAAATACTAGATGCTTCATAGCACCTCGATGCACGTACCTGAGTACATCGATACCCCAGGACACACTCATACACTGTGATCGTGCCAGATTCCTGTATCCTGATACTGACATCATGACCAGAGACTGGGACGACCTTAGGGTCGCGTCTGTTGAGTTATTTCTGTGTGTCGAGACTGTAGTTAGAGGTTCAGGTTCAACGCACAATCGTTGACCGCTTGGGAAGGAGATGACAGTTACTAGACGTTTGGGCTACTCTGCACGCGCTTATATATATGTAGTATTTTTTAGTGATACCTGTTTCTAGTGATACCTGTTTCTAGTGTAGCTGTTTCACCCGTGTGACTCTTTGCCCGGAGCTGCGGTACGTGCCGTGTGTTTCCGTGTCCGGAGCTACGGTTTTATTTTAGAAAGCCCACGCGTCGAACGTTGTCTTTAAATTATGTCACACTAGATGGTTATGATAGAGTACCCTGTCGTGCACTTGTACTTTCTGTTTACTTGGCTTGCTATATTTCTGTACCTTGTTACGTCCCTCTGAGGACCTGGTTCCCTGCCAGTTTTGCAGCATAGACGATTACAGAGCACTTGGAGATACTGATGGAGTGGCAAATCTTGCGAGCATGGTACCAGGTACTCACATTATATCTACCGGCATTATGGTTATTTACATTGATTATTCATCTGCTGTTGTAGCCTAGTTTTGTAGACTCATACTTCGTCTCGAGTCTATTCGAGTTAGTGTGTTATTGGGCGGCCGACCTTAGCACATATAGCTCTTTCTTGTATACTGATGTACATTGTGGATTGAGACATAGAGGTTTACATTTATGGAATATCTAGATAGTGCCATTTATATTACAGCTTATACGTATTCGAGTCAGACAAGAGTCTGGTCGAATGCGTAGCTGGCGTGTCACGTATTCCTGGTCCTACGTATTTTTGGACTGGGGCGTGACAGAAACTGATCCTAAGGCAACAAGAAAGACAACTTAATAGTTGTGCACGGAACCTGTATTACATGTTTGGATTTGTCGAGCGGGCGAGTAGCTTCCCCACCAGTGCATTCAATGTACTGATAATCTACCAGTTTGTATGCAGGGTACAGGGAACCTCGTTCGGTGCGGACGCCTCCAACGTGCGTGCTAAGGCGTGGACATCACTCCGAAGCAACGGTGCGTCCGGAACAGAAGCACATATACAAGACATAATGTTGTGAACATAGCCCGAACTCGCCTGAACATCGCCTCTACAATCATTCCACAATTGTAGCCACTTGGCACGTTTTTACTGTTTCAGAGAGAGAGGCTTGAGCGACTTGTAATCTCGGCTATACGCCGCCTGTAACACTTGTTCATATCAATAAAAGAGCTTGCTTTACTTCAACTTGTGTTTCAATGCTTCCGCTATATTTGTCAACTCAGAGAACTTGTTACCGAATCGCTATGCGTTCATGACTCCGCTGCACTCGGACAATCTGTGCGACTCTGTGGCTTAGAACTCTTATCGCCAGCCAATGAATCATGGCCTTGCACGGGCGCGGTTCACGCTCGTGCGGCATCACGCCCGGATGGGTCAAGCGATCGTTCCGCGGGAGCGCTGGCGAGGGTGATTCCCGCCTAGCGGGAACGGCCGATTAGCCTGCGGGAGATCGGGGCGTGACATGTTGGTATCAGAGCCTGGCTTCTACGCCTTTGGACTTCGATTCGATATCTCTGTTTCGAAAGCTCGTTCGTGGGTTATGTGCACTCTCTCTCTCAATGCCTCGATGGGATGTTCCAACAATAAGTCTAAATACTTTCAAAATGCGTTTTGAATGACATGATTGCTTGTCTGGTTGTATGCTGCGAGTGGCCTTTGAGCCAACCTGTGCGAACCCTTGAGAGTATCGCTAGTAGCTTGTCCGATTTTCACTAACCCTAAGTTTGGTTGAATGCATCAATTCGAGGGACGCCTTGAACTAGTGCACCATCCAAGACTTAAGAAAAGGTAAAACTCGAGTGCTGAGACTTCGCTATCACTGAGCTGGTTGACGTGCTCACGCTAGAAGTGCACTTCGAAAGTGCGCACGATCCAGTCTAAGCGATATGCTAATTTCGATGCTTGTGCAAGTGAATCTCCAAATGAACAAGTACAACGACTTGTCTAGGATTGCCTCAACCCTAGATTACTGCTTGTCCTCAATAAGTCTCGAGGACGAGACTTCTTCTGAGTTGGGTAGGATGTAACACCCCATTCCGCTTAAGCGGACTGCCATCTCAAACGGCAAAAGCGCAGCTGTCCCGACCCGCTTTGCCTCAAAGGAGAAGCAAAGGATATCCAGACTTGTCCCTACAGGAATCCGGCTTGGACTTTCAGAGGCTCGCTTGACGTATCGCTCTGCCGAGGCGAATCATCGCTAAGGTGGGTGGCTACGGTGAACTTGTCTTTGCTTAGCCAGCACACATAAAATCTGGAATATTTATGCTAGTCGCTAGGTGATTCACCCCCTGCATGCTAATAAATCCAACGCACCTAGATAAGGGAATAATCCCAACTTGTATTGCTTGCTAGAACATGGAAATTGAAACACTGCTTATGTTCAGACCCTCGCATGCTAAGTCCCTTAACGGTTTCAACGCTCGGCTTACCTTCGGGTCCGAGCAACGTGCCTACTTATGTTCCTTAGAAACGCATGCTTGTCTGCTTGAATGTTGCCTTGTTTTCATCCAACTCTGGGAGACTACTAAGTAGTCGTTCCGTACAAGTATCCGGGACCGTTAGGTCACCAGGCAGCCCCGAACCAGAAATGCATCAAGACAAGTAAATCACTGTACAGAATCATGATTCAAGCACCTCCTGTAAATCGTGCACTTCTGTAATACTGTTCTACTGTTCTACTGTACCACTGTACCACTGTACTCCTGTTCTACAGTACTCGAGTATCTAGTGAATTGGAAACTGACCCTGACCTGCACGTCGCGGACAACTCGGAAACAAGGCATAGTTCCACGGACGGTCTCTGGGGCACTGGGGCCGCTCCGATCCGGATGGAACTCCACTGTTTCAGTCAACTGTACTGGACGAGATAGTGTGCAGCGCCTACCGTTCTTTCGCTGTATACCATCCGCTCCATGGCTGAACTTTACTGTATAGTCTACTGTACTAAACGAGATGGCTTGTAGCACCACTGTACTTTCGTTGCAAACTATTCTCGTTTAAGACTAGTGTCCCTTATGGCTATGCCAGCGACTCATGTTCATATAGATAAGTCATCCTCGCTTAGCGGCTATCCGCGTGCGAGTTACTGCATCGTATCAAGAACAACTGAACACCTGAACGATCATGTTAAAACGACCCTCGTGTTTGCATATGCTTGCCTCCTGAATGCTTATACTTGCCCCGTGCATGTATTAACATGTTTGCCTCAATGTTTGCCTTGGACAGGGAAGGAAATGGTAAGTTGGCAAGTCTCGCCGTGTTTCCTCAAATATCGCACGGCGCACTGCCCGACACGTTAGGCTATTCAATATTTGCATGAAACTGATCCTAAGGCAACAAGAAAGACAACTTAATAGTTGTGCACGGAACCTGTATTACGTGTTTGGATTTGTCGAGCGGGCGTGTAGCTTCCCCACCAGTGCATTCAATGTACTGATAATCCACCAGTTTGTATGCAGGGTACAGGAAACCTCGTTCGGTGCGGACGCCTCCAACGTGCGTGCTAAGGCGTGGACATCACTCCGAAGCAACGGTGCGTCCGGAACAGAAGCACATATACAAGACATAATGTTGTGAACATAGCCCGAACTCGCCTGAACATCGCCTCTACAATCATTCCACAATTGTAGCCACTTGGCACGTTTTTACTGTTTCAGAGAGAGAGGCTTGAGCGACTTGTAATCTCGGCTATACGCCGCCTGTAACACTTGTTCATATCAATAAAAGAGCTTGCTTTACTTCAACTTGTGTTTCAATGCTTCCGCTATATTTGTCAACTCAGAGAACTTGTTACCGAATCGCTATGCGTTCATGACTCCGCTGCACTCGGACAATCTGTGCGACTCTGTGGCTTAGAACTCTTATCGCCAGCCAATAAATCATGGCCTTGCACGGGCGCGGTTCACGCTCGTGCGGCATCACGCCCGGATGGGTCAAGCGATCGTTCCGCGGGAGCGCTGGCGAGGGTGATTCCCGCCTAGCGGGAACGGCCGATTAGCCTGCGGGAGATCGGGGCGTGACATAGGGTATACCGCATCTCTTGCAAACTCTAAACCTCCAGAGTCTGATCCTGTAATACCAGAGGCAGGTCCTTCTAAATCAACTTCTGTGGACAAAGACAAACAAAAAGAAGAAGAAGAACCAGACAACGACATGTCTGGGGGTAGTCTTCCTCGACAAAATAGAGCAGCATCCAAAGCTGGGGGTAGAATTCCCTCTGAGTCCGAAGATGATGCAACTATGACCATCTTCCCTGGAGACTGTATGACTCAGGTATCGGAAGCCCAAAAACCAAAAGGGACTTTCTCCTTCAATGATGATGACATTATTGAAATCTTCAATATATTGGTGAAGGAAAACAAGCTTCGGCTACCCAACATCAGATACCCTGAAAGGGCTGGCAAGGTCGATGACCCAGAATATTGTCTCTTTCATCGGTACATTCATCACCCCACAAAGGCATGCTATGTACTGAAAAGGAGAATCCAGGAGTTGATCGACGCCAAAGTCATCACTTTGCATTTATAAACGAGGAGACGGTCACGGCAAATTGATCTCACTCCCACGTGGCAATTTGCTCCTTTAAAAAGTGCCGGATGATGAGTCCCTAAAACTCTCCCCAGATGAACAACCTTCAGGTCTATCCCCACTCAGCAAATCACTCTCCAAGTAAATTTTTCGGATATGGGTTCACGTCATATTACTTCTGAACTGTTGTCCAAATATTTTTCCCCCAGCTGAGTTTGCCATGTCCAAGTGACCTCTGAGCAAACCTCCCAGGTTGTTGCCATTGAGCAGTTCATGTCCATATTACCTCTGAACTACGTCTCTCCATTTTCTCCAGCAGGGTAAAATTATCACCACCTCTGTCCTATTTTTTTTTACCCCCACAGAGTAATATCTTACCACGTCCACATTACCTCTGAGTAAGATATTTCCAGAACTTTTCCATGTCCACATTACCTATGAGTAAAGTTCTTCTCTTTGACTTTTTACTATCACGTTCGCCTAACCCCTGGTAGTGCTAGTCGTTTCAGCTTATTATCTGTACTTAAGGTACGCCATAGGTAATAAGTCCACAACCCGGATGTACAAATCTCTGGATCTTCATCCCCAGCAAGAGCCAAATTCTTGAAGCCATCATCCGTATCCAAGAGTCCCGGATACGCAAGAGACAATGGATCCTCAAAATCTCCCCAGCAGAGCAATCCTTAGGTCTACTTGCACACTTCCGCAGTGACTATTCAAACCAACCTCGTTAGACGCTAGCCATGCTCATATTTGCCTCTGAGCTATCGTCCCATCAATCTCCCCAGCGGAGCGATCTTCTGGTCTATCTTCATGTTCGGATAGACCACACTCAACGAATCACTCCTCAATGAGTTTTTCGGATATGGGTTCACGTCCATATTACCTCTGAACTGCTGTCATACTATTTCTTTCAGGCTGAGTTTGTCATGTCTATATTACCTCTGAGCAAACCTTCCTGGTTCGGCTATCGATTATCATGTCCATATTACCTCTGATATCGGTTGTTATCCCAACTTAGCACCCGTACTTAACTCTAGGTACGCCAGTGGTGTTAAGTCCACAAAAACTGCCACGTCCATATTACCTTTGTTAGGGCTTGTCTTAAACCTATTACTTACACTCTCGTATACAAGAAGTAATAGGTCCAAAAAAAAAAATCTCCCGGTGGGATACCCGCAATGGAAACGAGTCAATATTATCTTTGAAATATGTCTCTCCACTATCCCCACAGAGTCATATTTTACAGCGTTCATATTACCTCTGTCAGGAATTGTCTCAAACCTATTACTTGCACTAACGTGCGCAAAAAAGTAATGGGTCCACAAAAAATCCCCCAGCAGAATGTCTTTACTACCCACAAAACCTATCACGTCCATATTACCTCTGATAGGGCTTGTTTCGAACTTATTATTTGCACTCAAGATGCGCAACAAATAATAGGTCCACCAAAGATCCCTCAGTGGGATGTCCTCAACAAACACGGTATTGTACTACATCCATATTACCTCTGGTATGATATTCGAAGTTCACACAAACAATCGTAAAAGAATGGAGGGCCCTTATGTGATTGAAACAACATTTTCAAATGGCGCTTATAGATTAGCCAAGCCTAATGAAGATTTGATAATGGCTCCTATCAAACAACAAATTTATGAAGAAGTACTATGCTTGATTTCCTTTGCTTAATGGAGTATGATGAAGATCTCATTCTGGCGATACTACTTACAAAGGTTAGTTGAATCATATTCTATCAGGTTTATATGACCTCTGAATAGATACGCTTAACTAATTTGTAAACCTATCATGTTCATATTACCTCTGATAGTGTTTTGTATACAAATTTAGTTGGATTATATTCTATCAGGTTCATATTACCTCTGAATAGATTTACATTCAGCCAAGCCTTACCGAAAGTATATCAAGTTCATATTACCTCTGATATCACTTTCATCTTAGCCTATCATTTATATTCTAAAAAAATAATGGGCCCATAAAGTCAGAAAGTGTATCTTTATTATCTCTGAGAAAATAAGGAGCAAAAGAGTACATCATTGGGGAGGAGCAGTTAAATCCTGGATCTGTTGCGCCAAAGCAGCCATCCTCTCATTCCTGGATTTTAAAATGTTGGTACCAGCCCGCTCCAGCCTTGCCTCGTCATTGCTCAAGAGAGATTGTTCGGACAGAGAATCAACAAAACTTGCGTGGATGACACCCGCATGTGTCAAGTTCTGTTGAGCTGTCTTCACTTGGCCCTCCAATACATCACGAACTAGCGATGCTTTGATAAGCCTCTCCCTTGCTTGAGCGAGTTCAGCTTCCAATTCTTGAACCCTCGCTTCATATCCCTCATATTCGGCCCGGCACTGAGCTAGCTGAGGAATAATCTCCACCAATACTGCTTACTCTTTCTCCATCTCTTGTTGATGTTCCTGGATGGATTTGTTTAAAGTTTCTGTCTTCTGAGCAAAATCTGCAGTTAGGGAGTCGTACTCAGCCTGAACCAAGTCATTGATGCTGCCTCGGGATAGTTGCAAATATTCGTTAATGGGTTGTTCTAAACCATTAACTATTTGCTCTACCGCATTAGCTCTTTCAGCGTCACTGAAATTTCTAATCTACGCTATAGTGAGATTGGAGGACATCTTCAGAGCATTGAAGCATAGATTCTTCTCTAACACCATGGATATCAATTCTTTCAAAGTGAGGTAGAATATGCTAGTATATTGTTCAACTAGCATGGCAAAGCTCGAATAGATGCTGGGAGTGGCCGCAATATCGGTAAATCTTCTTTCTGGAACGTCGGCAGAGGATGTTACCATAGTCGTCGCTTCAACAGATGGCGGGACAAAAGAAGAGACACCAACAACGGTCGAAGTTAATGGCATGCTCGACGAAGGAGGCACAGTCGAGATGGTGGGTTCATCCACCTCTGATATGATTTGAACTACTGCTGGCGGGATTATGTCTGAGAATGTTGCAAGATCAACAGTTTCAAAGTATGCTTCTTCGACGGTGGTCACCGCCGTTTCATCAGCTGGATCCGTAACAAAATTAGAAGTTGCTTCAATTCCGCCCTCCCCCGAGATGTCTTCGCCTGAAAATAAGATAAGAGAAAGTTAATATCAAATTGATGTTAATTTTCCTGAAAAAAGCGTGAAGACAACATTTACCCATGGCCGATGGTATGTATGTGGCGTCTGCAGCCTGTATAGCTAAATCATTTCTTAATGATGCTAAACAAGTTGTCATACCTGGAGACGAGGGTACACCAACTGATGCTTGAGGTTCGTCATCCCATTCGTCACCCATATCCACTCGAGGTTCATCGGTTGGAATCTCGCTTGAGATACTTACAGACGAAGGAGGGGCTAGTCCCATTATTTGTCTTGGTAAAGGTATATTGATTCTTATTATGCTCGGCCTCGAAGGCGATCTAGAAGCACTACTAGTAACGGTGGTAGCGGCAACAATCGCGGGCAAAGAATCTCCAGCACTGTCAGCTGGAACTGTGGAGGTTCCCTCTCTAAAAGGTGAAGGACCCCTGATTAAAGAATCATCCTCAATAGGGGAAACAATAGGCTCACTCCTGGAAGAGGCCCCCTTGGTGGAAGTCCTTTTAGGACCTCTGGTAATTTGCTTCTTCTTACGGGGAGAAGGCTCTTTCAGAGTGGAAGCCTTTTGTTTACTGGAGATTATGAGAGGCTCTGCTGGCGGAGCTATTACACCTCTCGGTAAAATCAACAAATAATCATCTGCACTGGTGGTTTCATCACCCTCATCAGAATAAACAGAGGGTATCTTCTCTCTTCCGGTGGACTTATGGGAGGGCATTCTGAAACTTTCATGTACATCAAAATCACGATGGAAGGTATTGATGGACGCATAAAACTGCGCGTACGAATGAAGAATGTGCAACTCCATGGAGAGAGAAGTCGCGGGCACAACAAAGGTTGCTCCAGTACAACCCATTATGAAGTACCGCCATCCTCTAGCTTCATCAATAAGTCCACCTTTGAACTTGAAGCTGGTGATGGGATTTCCTACGTGCAACTGATCATACCCAAATTGTCTGGCAAAACGGCTAGGCAGATAAGGCTCCAAGTAGCTGTGGTCCTCACTTCTGTACAGCAGATGGGAAGGTCTAATGCAGACCAACTAGTAAAAGGCTTCAGGAAAAAGAATAGTCTTCCCCTGACCTGCATCCTGAAGTTTTATCCCCTGTTGATTGATATGTACGGGGGGGACGATGCAAAAGAACTTCTAACTGTGGGTAAAATTTAGTGCTAGCCGACAATCTATGACGCTAGTCATATTCCAAGAAGAATTCCTATAATTCAACAGGAAGTTATTGCCCGAAACACTAGCCGATCCGGGAGATATCACTTTGGTGTTGTGAAGGATTAACCATCCCATCAGATATAAGAATGGCAATTCCACTCTGGGATATCCTTCATGCTGTGTATCACCAGCCAGCAGTCCCTCAGTAATGGCCCTCAGGCCAGCTTGAATCATGCATACCATGGCAGGGAGCAGGCCCAATCTTGCTCCAAATACCAAACGCACTGCGGGCCATAAGGTATTGCGATGAATGTGATCCGAAGACGCGATGCCGGCGTAGCCAGATAGAAAGGAAACCAACCAGTTGAGCTTCTCTTGACAGAGACTTTCGGCAATGCCTCATATAACTGTAGGCTTTGGTTCCTGCAGGATAACCTCCTATCTCTTCATTGAGAACACAATCTTGAGCCCCCGCATCTTCAATAAGATCGTCGATTGTGTTGGCATTAAGAATGCTCAAGGGGTTCAAGGGTTTATCTCTGCTATCTACAACATTGTCCTGCTTGGCATTTCTGGCCTGATGGAAGAAGAGGTAGGATACCCATTTGTTGATATGAGCCAAATTAGAGGGCTTTTTGTAGAAGGTGGTGCATGCAAGGTAGTGGCTCATCAGCTCTTGGTACACTGCCACTGCCCGAGGGTTGGTTTACTTCAGCTCCCTATTTGTGGGAACGTACTCTTCATAAGGAGTGTCTCCCATTGGCAGCTTTGAGATTTCTGCCATCTCATGAAGGGATAAGCCCAACTCACCTAGCGGAGTGGCGAAAGTTCCAGTGAGCGAGTTATATCGCTCCATCAAAGCTAAGAACAAGTTGGGGTTGAGAGGCAGCCCAACACTAGTGGCACTCACAGCCGCAAACAAGCCAATACTTTCCAGATCCATCTGAAAGTGCTTCAGGGCCCATGCAGTTAAACTGGCCCATCGAAGATTCTGGGGGCTAAGCCATCCATTGGTGCGAGGGTTAACCTTGGGGTATACTCCTCCCTGACCCATAAAGTAATTGCAAAAAGTTGCTATTTGAAGCGACTGGATCAGTGAAGTATCTTCACTCAGGACGCTGCCCGACAGTAATCCTCTGAAGGGCATGACAGGGCCTGAGGGACTGCTTACAAAGGATCCTCGGTTTAATCCTTCCTTATAAAAGATCTTCCCTGGCTGGCCATGAAGATCAGGAGTCAGAGTCCATACCATCTTTCTTGGATGTGTGGCATGGAAGAATGCAGAGATAGGGTAATCTCTGGGCATCTTTGGCAGATACAGGATCGTGCCCTCAGCAGAAAATACCCAATCTTCCTTCTTGGGCTTCATCTGGGATTGCTTATCGATCACATCCCCAAATAAGAAAGCTGGTTTCTTATACTCAGTCCCATCTATGTATGTCAGGGGCTCCCCACTGATTATACTCAGCAACATTCTTTCTCTTTGGGCCGAGATCAGAGTTTCCCTTTCTTGAGGATACTCATTTCCAGAGATAGGGAATGTCACATGGGACAAGTCCTCCAGATAGTTGGAATTCAGCATTCCAGCAGCAGAGCCCATCACTTCAGCCAAGGGGGGATATGTAGGTCCACTGCAAAAAAGCAAAGAAAACAAGTCAGTTTTACGCTAGATGCTACACTCTTAGCAGTATACGCCAGAACTTGACAGTCTGAGTTTTTACGCAAGACTGCAAAAATTTGACTTTTTACGCTGGAATTTACTTCCAATGCGTAAAAAAACTCAAGGTTTGCAGTATACGCCAAAACCTAACAGTCTGTGCTTTTACGCCAGACTGCAAAAATTTGAGTTTTACGCTAGAATTTACTTCTAGTGCGTAAAACGTAAGGATTGCAGTATACGCCAAATTTTGACAGTCTAAGTTTTTACGCCAGACTGCAAAAATATGGAGTTTTACGCTGACACATTAGAAATGTGGGCGTATTTGAGCATACACGTACAACGTGTGCGGAGGGTTCTCTATTTCTCTCGAAACTTTACCTGTGATGCCCGGTGCACAGCTAGACGGTGGAGCACTTCGTTCAAAACGAGGCTCGCTTGGCCTAGTGGGTGTCGCTCGTTCTTGAGAAGAGGAGCGATATGAGGAAACGACTTTCTTTTCCTTAGTAGCGGAGGCCTGTTTCGGTGCCATGGCGAATCTGAGTTCTCAGAAAGAGACAAAGACGAAGAGTTCTAAGAAAGAGGAGAAGAGTTTTCAGAAAAGAGATGAAGGGTTTCTCTCTCTCACGACCTAGGTCTATTTATAGAGTTCAGATAACTCTTCGAATCCTTAACCAAATCCGATCTTATCTGATCAGTTAATTTGGGACCACATCAACCGATCATTTGAAAAGGAAGACGGACAGTCATGTTGCGTAACGGATCCATGATTTTACGTGCAGAGCAAGGATCCATGGTTTTACGCTCAGAAGCTACAGATCTACGATTTTATGCTCAGAAGCTACAAATCTATGATTTTACGCTCAGAAGCTTTTATGCTTAGAAGCTACAGATCTAAGGTTTTACGCTCAGAAGCTACAGATATATGATTTTACGCTCAGAAGTTACAGATCTACGATTTTACGCTCAGAAGCTACAAATCTATGATTTTATGCTCAGAAGCTTTTACGCTTAGAAGCTAAAGATCTATGATTTTACGCTCAGAAGCTTTTACGTTTAGAAGCTTTTACGCTCAGAAGCTACAGATCTATGATTTTATGCTCAGAAGCTACAAATCTATGATTTTACGCTTAGAAGCTTTTACGCTCAGAAGCTACAGATCTACGGTTTTACGCTCAGAAGCTACAAATCTATGATTTTATGTTCAGAAGCTTTTACGCTCAGAAGCTACAGATCTACGATTTTACGCTCAGAAGCTACAAATCTATGATTTTTCGCTCAGATGCTACGCATCTCTGATTTTACGCGCATCTTAAATTACGTAGGACAGATCAGTTAGCAGGATACGCGTATATCTGGATAATTCGGACCTTACACTCAAAGAAAGCCAATTACAAGGGTTTACGCAGAAAATGCTCCTTTTTGGTTACAAAACATTGCAAGTGCCTGAAACACACAGATGTCAGCATTTGCAAACAGACGGCGAGTCTTCAGTAAACTTCTCATTTTCTTCAGTCAGGAGGACTTCATCAGATGAAGGGCTAAGGAGTTCCCTAAAAATGTCTGTCTTTACTGGAGATGACTTTTCTTCCTTGGCCATTGGAAGTTCATTCGAAGTCTAGCCAAGATCTTTTACATCTAGGTCAGGGATGGCCTGTTCGGCGGACATTTCTTGCCCTATTTCGAGAAACTTTTGGGAAGCCATTCTTGAAGATGATGTTCTGAACCGATATTCTTCGTATTAAAGAAGTGACAGTTCAGAATTCTACATGACTCCTCGTCCACAAATAACATGACAATTGGATTTTCAAAATAATTTAATGCTGAAGAGCTTTTTACGCATACTCCTCTATGCGTAAAAGTCGGAGCGTGACGGGAAGCATATTTTTCAGAATCAGCATAAAAAATTACTTAAGCATGTCGAAGCTACGTATTATCAGACTTTCTCACAGCAAATATGGCAAATCAATGATGCGTAAAAGAAGACAAGTTTATTAATCATGATTACATATGATGGAAATCTATTTTACAAAGGATTTTTCATTAATATTCAAGATCGTGATTACATATGATGGAAATCTATTTTTACAAAGGATTTTTCATTAATATTCAAGATCACGACGGGAATCTATTACGCTAGGTCCTCGTCTGATGGAGATCTTCAGTTCTTCTTCTACGGCACTTCTTCGGCTTCTTCGGCCGATAAACAAGAAAATGGTTAATGGCGGGAGGATACAGAAATGGGCTTGTTTAAATTATTCAAGCCCCCCTCCATACGTCATTGGCGGCCATGCTCAGATTTGTGTTAGGGGTTCAGACCCAACACAATACTGGAAGACACGGCCAAGCTGCCCACCAGGGTGCAGCTTTATAATAGGGAAAAATACAGCTAGCAAGCTGTGTGGTCTAATGAGACCCTTCCTCTCTCATTGACGAATTGCCATATAAAATTGCTGACTATCTCGAGCAAAGGGAGCTATGATATCCTTCTATGATCCATCGTTGCAGAGGATATTTGCTCGAATACGCCTCTTTTTACGGCTCCTTACATGCTGGAAGAGCATAATCTTCTTCTTTCTCAGATCAGCCCAAGGAATCTTGGCAACCATCTTTGTGGTGAAGGGAGTATGGAAAAACAGGTTCACTCGCTTGCCTTTATATAGGCAGAAAAGAACATACCAAATCCCAACAACTTTTTAAATATTGCCAAAAAATCAGCCTCAAAGAACGAGTCAAATTTGACCATTTCATGCTTCATTCAAAGTATTTCAAATTACGAAGAATTTGAAAACTTTGAAGAGGGTCTTGTAGAAGCATGAAATACACTGGAGAATTGTACACGTATTATACAGTCAAAACCCCAACATGCATGAAGCCCGCGTAAAGCAGCACTTCAAGGCTGTATGGCGTAAAATATGGCTTCAGAACTGCTCGCGTAAAACAGAGCTTCAGAGCTATTTGGTGTATCATAGAGCTTCAGAGCTGGCCGCGTAAAGAAGCGCTTCAAGGCTGTTTTGGCGTAAAAGGTTGCTACACCTCCCTTCGGCGTAAAATACGTTTATTTTTAATGCAACGTAAAGTCATACGAGAAACTCTTCGTATTCCTCGGATGAATCTGTCAGACAAAATAGTGAACCTAACTCCTGACAAAAGTACTGCACGACGATCGAGAGGATGGCTGTGATGATGATTTTGCATAGAGACTCAGACTGTCGTTTAGTGATATATCCTTGATACAAGTCATTTTTACTCATTCAAGGAATACGCTGCCTATTCTACACAGGCAGAGATAAGTTTTTACGCTCAAAGATGAGATGAAATCCGACGCCACGTCAAAGTTGTTTCCCGTACAGAGCTCGAGGCATATCTCAGCATTTAATGCACGAGATTGAGGCATATCTCTGCATTAAATGCACGAGATCTGGTTCTATTTTTTAAATGACTGGGAGAGCTAAAACTAGGGCTAATATGCTTACATCACCATCCTTGTATTTTACGCCAACCAGGCTATTTTTAACTATAGGAGTACGCCGTATGCTATCTCCTCGAAATACGCCAACTCTGGCTATATTTGCAAAGGTACATGATAAGACTATTTAGCCCAGAATACGCTTAAGACCTCAGTCAGGAAGGATAATTGGCTATTTTTACGCTATTTATCTATTATTCATGCAGCATCAAGTTTTACGCAGAATTTGGCTTTTACGCCAACAAGACAGCTATTTGGCTTTTACGCCAACAAGACAGCTATTTGGCTTTTACGCCAACGAGACAGTTATTTGGCTTTTATGCCAACCATCTTTATGCGAGGGGCAATTACCTACGTGGCTTGCATGCCATGATCTTTGAGAAGCAGTTATACGTGTTACCTCATAATGTGACACGTGTCATACGCGGATGTAGAAGCATGAAAAATACGCTGGGAAATTATACGCATAAAACCCCCAACATACATGAAGCACGCGTAAAACAGAAGCTTCAGCGCTGTGTGGCGTAAAACATGACTTCAGAGCTGCCCGCGTAAAGCATCACTCCCAGGCTGTTTTGGCGTAAAAGGTTGCTACACCTCCCTCCGGCGTAAATTATGTCTGCTTTTAAAGCAGCATGAAGGTGTACGAGGAACTCTTCTTATTCTTCGAATGAACCTGTCAGACAGAACAGTGAACCTGACTCCTGACAAAGAGTACTGCACGACAATCGAGAGGATGGCTGTAATGATAATTCTGCACAGAGTCCCAGACTGTCGTTTAGTGGCTATCTTTGATACAAATCATTTTTACGCATTCAAGGAATACGCTGCCTATTTTACACAGGCAGAAATGAGCCTTTACGCTCAAGATGAGATGAAACCAAATGCCACGTCAAAAGCTGTTTTTCGTACAGAACTCGAGGCACGTCTCTGTAGTAAATGCGCGAGATGGGGGCAGATTTCTGCATTTAATGCACGAGATTTGGTTCTACTTTTAATGACTGGGAGAGCTAAAATTAGGGCTAATATGCTCACGTCACTATCCCTGCATATTACGCCAACCAGGCTATTTTCAACTATAGGAGCACGCCGTATGCTATCTCCTCGAAATACGCCAACCAGGCTATTTTCAACTATAGGAGCACGCCGTATGCTATCTCCTCGAAATACGCCAACTCAGGCTATATTTATAAGGTACGCGATAAGGCTATTTGGCCTAGAATACGCTCAAAACATTAGTCAGGGAGGATAATTGGCTAGTTTACGCTGGTTATCTGCCTATGAAGCATCAAACTTTACGCAGAAATTGGCTTTTACGCCAACAAGACAGCTACTTGGCTTTTACACCAACAAGATAGCTATTTGGCTGTTATGCCAACGAGACAGTTATTTGGCTTTTATGCCAACCATCTTTATGCGAGGGGCAGTTACCTACGTGGCTTGCATGCCGTGGTCATCGAGAAGCAGTTATATGCGTTACCTCATAATGGGACACGCATCACACGCGAATTCTGGAGATCATTCAGACGTGGGTAGCAATTATTATAACCGCCGTGTAAAAGGTGCAACTCTCTCCACTAATTGGCTTCTACAACGACTGATCAGTTACTGTGACTGATCTCTATAAATAGAGACTTTCGGTCACATGAGAAAAGGGTCAAGGGGGAGAGATAAAAAAAAGGTCGAAAGAGAGGAGATCAGAGAGAGAGCATAAACAGAGAGTGTTGATTGACAACTTTGGCAACGAGAGTTCAATCCCTCCTGCAATCTTTGAAGCTTCTTCTTCTTCTTCTACAGCACTTCTTCGTCATCGTATGGTCCAAGGGACAAAGTGATCGACCGCAGATCAGACTCCTATAGCAATATTTCTTCAGAATCATTTTTATTGTACTTAACATCCTCGTATAGGATTAATTGTACTCTTTTTTTTCTTGTTTGTAAACAAAAAAAGGGTTTCATATAAACCTACTCTCAATTTCTTCTGTTTATCATCAAACACAAGATGGCGACTCTGCTGGGGATTACTTTCTTATCTGACGAGAAAGCCATTGCTCAACACGATGCTGTATCCGTCGGATCAACGAAGAAGATGTTGGTCATCCAATTCGACCAATCGACTTATGAAGACATGCTTCGCGTAGGGGGTAGCTCTCGTTCCCTCTCTGTCCAGGATAACAGGAAGTTTTATAAAATATGGATGCCCCGGACATCCTCTACCCTTCCTGCAGGCTCTCTCTCTCTCTCCGACCAACAAGGTTGTGACATCACGACCTATACGCTCAGTACGTAAAAATCTGTCTTCCGTCTGTAACGTGGCAGACAAAGCTTCTGGCAATGATCTAGTGCCAATCCAGAAGTCTATAACGCACACTGCGTGTAAAACTTCGTCTCCCGTCTGTGACGTGGCAGACAAAGCTTCTGGCAATGCCCCAGTGCCAATCCAGAAGTCTATAACGTGTACTGCGCGTAAAACTTTGTCTCCCATCTGTGACGTGGCAGACAAAATTTTTGACAAGGCCTCAACGCCAATTCAGAAATTTCAAACGCGCCCCGCGCGTAAAATTTCTTCTCCTGTCTGTGACGTGGCAGACGAAATTTCTGACAAGGCCTCAGTGCCCGCGCAGAAAATTCAAACGCGCTTTGCGCGTAAAAATGCATCCAATGGACCCTTGGATCACATCAAGGGAAAATACGTGGCGAATCTCCCGCCCTCTGGAGTTGTATGCCACCAAGAGAAGAAGATTACGCGGACTCCACATGCTTTACGCAAATCTGTGCAAAGCTCCAGATTACGCCAGGATAAGCCCATCCGTATAAAGAAGACCCGCTTCATGGGAAAATACGCTCCTCAGCAGGATGATGGATCGTATGCTACTCACATGGGCGGACTACTGTATTCCTATGGTCGAGAAAGGGTTATGGTTCATAATCTCCACAGGCCTACTGATGTAAAAAAGGCAAAATAAGCCTTCTTCTTCTTCTTCTTCTGCTAATCTCTCTGATTTGTATGATTTCTTGATCCAGAAATGCAAAGACAGGGGTCATAACCAGGATTCAGTTCCCCTAACTACCAAGCGTGGGAAGATCATATGGGAAGTAGCGTCAACACCTAACGTCTTTATGACATATGGGCCACATGAAGAATCTGTCTTTATTGTTCCACCGACTCGCAACGATCAGCATCAAATAATCTTTAGTCGAATGCGGAATAGACCGATTGTATAAGAAGAATCTCGTGAGTCTGATGCTGGGAAAATACAAATCCACAGATATAGCCCTCAGGCTTTGAGGATTATGCAAAACATTGTTTATGATCTGAAGTTGAAACGAGGCCTCAACTATGGAAAAGGCAGACGAATACCGTTGCATGGTGATCTATACTGTCAACGAAATCATTTTGGGTTAGGGTTTACCATATTTCTTGCAAACTCTAAACCTCTAGAGTCTGATCCTATAATACCAGAGGCAGGTCCTTCTAAATCAACTTCTGTGGAAAAAGGTAAACAAAAAGAAGAAGAAGAACCAGACAATGATCTGACTGGGGGTGGTCTCCCTCGACAAAATAGAGCAGCATCCAAAGCTGGGGGTAGAATCCTCTCTGAGTCCGAAGATGATGCAACTGTGACCATCTTCCCTGAGGACCGTACGACTCAGGTATCGGGAGCTCGAAAGCCAAAGAGGACTTTCTCCTTCAATGAGGATGACATCATTGAAATCTTCAATATATTGATGAAGGAAAACAAACTTCGGCTACCCAACATCAGATACCCTGAAAAGGTTGGCAAGGTCGATGACCCAGATTATTGTCTCTTTCATCGGTACATTCATCATCCCATGAAGGCATGCTATGTGCTGAAAGGGAAAATCCAGGAGTTGATTGATGCCAAAGTCATCACTTTGCGTTTATAACGAGAAGACGGTGTCTCCCCAGATGAGCAACCTTCAGGACTATCCCCTCTCAGAAAATCACTCCCCGGTGAATTTTTCAGACATGGGTTCACGTCCAAACTTTTTTCCCCAACTGAGTTTGCCATGTCCAAGTGACCTCTGAGCAAACCTCCCAGTTTGTGGCTATAGATCAGTTCACGTCCATACTACCTCTGAACTACGTCTTTCCACTTTCTCCAGCAGAGTAAACCTATCACCACAAAAGGTGGTCATTCTCATATTACCTCTGCCCTGTTTTCTTTACCCCCACCATATCTTACTACGTCCACATTACCTCTGAGTAAGATATTTTTAGAACTTTTCCATGTCCACATTACCTCTCAGTGAAGTTCTTCTCTTCGACTTCCTACTATCACGTTCGCATAACCCCTGATAGTGCTAGTCGTTCCAACTTATTATATGTACTTAAAGTACGTCATGGGTAATAAGTCCACAACCCAGATGAACAAATCAATTCTTGGTTCTTCATCCCCAGCAAGTGCCTATGAGCAATATTTTCTCGATCGTCAAAGATCGAGAATCATATTCTATCATGTTGAGATGACCTCTGAATAGATATGTTCAGCAATCTGGTATCCCCAGTAAATGCCAATGTGCAACATTTTCTCCTTCGTCACAAATTCTTGTAAAGAGCCATCATCCGTACCAAAAAAATCCCGGATACGCAATGGATGATGGATCCACAAAATCCTTCCAGCGGAGCAATTATTAGGTCTACTTGCACACTCCCGCAGTGACTATTCAAACTAATCTCATTGGACGCTAGCCATGTTCATATTACCTCTGAGCTATCGTCCCATCAATTTTCCCAGCAGAGTAATCCTTTGGTCTATCTTCATGTTTGGATAGACCACACTCAACGAATCACTCCTCAATGAGTTTTTCGGACATTGGTTCACGTCCATATTACCTCTGAACTGCTGACATAATATTTCTCTCAGGCTGAGTTTGTCATGTTCATATTACCTCTGAACAAACCTTCCTGGTCCGGCTATCGATTATCATGTCCATATTACCTCTGATATCGGTTGTCATCTCAACTTAACACCCTTACTTTATTCTAAGTACGCCAGTGGTGTTAGGTCCACAAAAACTGTCGCGTCCATATTACCTCTGGCAGGGCTTATCCTAAACTTATTACTTGCACTCTCGTGCACAAGAAGTAATAGGTCCACCAAAAACCCTCTGTGGAATGCCCGTAATGGAATCGAAATGTTCATGTCCATATTACCTTTGAACTATCCTCATTTTCCCCAGCAAAGAAAGAGTCAGTCCCTATTCATCCCCACAGAGTCATATTTTACAAGCATCCGTCAGGACTTGTCTCAAACCTATTACTTGCACTAACGTGCACAAAAAGTAATGGGTCCACAAAAAAATTCCCCAGTGGGATGTCCTCAACAAACACGGTATCGTACTACGTCCATATTACCTCTGGTACGATGACCAAAGTTCGCACAAACAATCATAAAAAAATGGAGGGCCCTTATATGATTGCAAATGACACTTACAGATTAGCCAATTCTAATAAAATTTTTGATAATGGCTACTATCAACTGCAAATTCCCAAAGAAGTACTATACTTGATCTCCTTTGCTTAAACGGAGTATGATGAAGATCTTATTCTGACGATACCATGCACAAAGGTTAGCTGGATCATATTCTATCAGGTTCATATGACTTCTGAATAGATTTACATTCAGCAAAACCTTAACGAAAGTATGTCATGTTCATGATACCTATGATATCACTTTCATCTTAGCCTATTATACTCTAAAGTGATAGGTCCACAAAGTCAAAAAATGTATTTTTATTATCTCTGAGAAATTACAGGAGAAACAAAAAGGTACATCATTAGGGAGGAGCAGTTAAATCCCTAATTGTCGCGCCAAAGCAGCCATCCTCTCATTCCTAGAGTTCAAAATATAGTTGCGAGCCCGTTCCAGCCTTGCCTCGTCGTCGTTCAAGCGAGATAGTTCGGACCGAGCACCAACAAAACCGGCACGGATGGCACCCGCACGCGTCAAGTTCTGCTGAGCTATCTCCACTTGGCCCTTAAATACATCACGAGCGGCTGATGTCTTGAGAAGCCTCCCCCTTGTCTGAGCGAGTTCAGCTTCCAAATCTTGAACCCTCGCTTCATCTCCCTGATATTCGGCCTGGCATTTAGCTAGCTGAGGAATAAAATCCACCAAGACAGCCTGCTCTTTATCCATCTCTTGCTGCTATTCCTGGATGGATTTATTTAGAGTTTCTATTTGCTCAGCAAGTTCTGCAGTTAAGGAGTCATACTCAGCTTGAACCAGATTGTCGATGCTGCCTCGGGATAGTTGCAAATACTCGTTAATGGGTTGTTCTAAACCATTAACTATTTGCTCTAGCGCATCAGCTCTTTCAGCATCACTAAATTTTTTAATCTGCGCTATAGGAAAATTGGAGGACATCTTCAGAGCATCAAAACCTAGGTTCTTCTCCAGCACCATCGATATCAACTCTTTCAAAGTGAGATAGAATATGCTAGTGTATTGATCTACTAGCATAGCAAAGCTCGAATGGACGCTGGGAGTGGCCGCAATATTAGTAAATCTTCCTCCAGGAATGACTGCAGAGGAGGTCGCCACAGTCGTTGCCTCAACAGATGGCGCAACAAAAGAAGAGACACCAACAACAGTTGAAGTTGCTGGTATACTCGACGAAGGAGGCACGGACGAGAGAGTGGGTTCATCCTCCTCTGATGTTATTTGAACTCCCACTGGCGGGATGACACCCGAGAATGTTGCGGATGAGAGATCGACAGTTTCAAAGAATGCTTCTTCGACGTCGATCACCACCGTTTCATTAAATGGATCCGCAACAAAGTCAGAAGTTGTGTCAACTCTGCCCTCCCCAGAGATGTCTTTACCTGAAAAGAAGACAAGAGAAAATTAATATCAATTTGATGTTAATTTTCGTGAAAAAAACATGAAGACAACATTTACCCATGGCCGATGGCATGTATGTTGCGTCTGCAGCCTGTATAGCTAAATCATGTCTTAATTATGCTAAACAAGCTGTCATACCTGGAGAAGAGGGTGCACCAACTGACGTTTGAGGAAAGTCATCCCAGTCATCACCCAAATCCACTCGAGGTTCATCGGGTAGAATCTCGCTGGAAATACTTACAGACGAAGGAGGGGTTACTCCCATTATTGGTCTGGATAAAGGTATATTGATTCTGAATATGATCAGTCTCGAAGGCGACCTCGAAGCACTACCAGTAGCGGTAGTAGCAGCGGCGATCGCGAGCAAAGAATCTCCAGCACTGTCAGCCGGAACTGTGGAGGTTCACTCTCTAAAAGGCGAAGGAGTCAAAGAATCATCCCCAACTGGGGAAATAACAAGCTCACTCCTAGGAGCTCCCTTGGTGGAAGTCTTTTTAGGACCTCTGATCGTCTTCTTCTTGCGGGTGGAAGGCTCTTTCAGAGTGGAAGCCTTTCGCTTATTGGGGATAACGAGAGGCTCTGCTGGCAGAGCTATTACGCCTCTCGGTATTATCAACAAGAAGTCTGCACTAGCAGGGTCTTCACCTTCATCAGATGAAACAAACGGTATCTCCTCCCTTCTAGTGGACCTATGGGTGGGCATCCTGAAACTTCCATGCACATCAAAATCACGATGGAAGGTGTTGATGGACGCATAAAACTGCGCATACGAATGAAGAATGCGCAACTCCATAGAGAGAGAAGTCACGGACACAGCAAAAAGTGCACCAGTACAACCCGTAATGAAGTACCGCCATCCTCTAGCTCCATCAATAAGTCCACCTTTGGACTTGAAGCTGGTGATGGCATTCCCCACATGCAATTGGTCATACCCAAATTGTCTGGCGAACCGGCTGGGCAGATAAGGCTCCAAGTAGCAGTGGTCCTCATTTCTGTACAGCAGGTGGGAAGGTCTAATACAGACCAACCAGTAAAAGGCTTCGGGAGAAAGAATAGTCCTCCCTTGACCTGCATCCTTAAGTTTCGTCCCCTGTTGATTGATATGTACAGGGGGGACGATACAAAAGAGCTTCCATCCATGGGCAAAATTTAACGCTCGCCGACAATCTATGACGCTCGCTACATTCCAAAGGAAATTCTTATAATTCAACAAGAAGTTATTTTCTGAACCGCTGGCAGGACCAGGAGACATCACCCTGGTGTTGTGAAGGATTAACCATCCCATCAAGTATAGGAATGGTAATTCCACTCGGGGAAATCCTTCACGCTGCGTATCATCAACTAGCAGCCCATCAGTGCCCTCAGGCCAGCTTGTATTCTACAGACCATGGCAGAAAGCAGGCCCAATCTTGCTCCAACCACCAACCGTACTGCGGGCCATAAGGTATTGCGATTGATGCGATCTGCAGACGCGATGCCAGGCACTACCCATCGGCGTAGCTAGACAGAGAGGAAGCCAGCCAGTTGAGCTTCCCTCGACAGAGGCTTGTGACAATGCCTCATATAACTGAAGGCTTTAGTGCCTGCAGGATAACCCCTTATCTCCTTATCCAGAATATAATCTGAAGCCCATGCGTCTTCAATGAGGTCATCGACCGTGTTGGCGTTAAGCATGCTCAGGAGGTTCAGAGGTTTATCTCTGCTATCTACAACCTTGTCCGGCTTAGCATTTCTGGCCTGATGGAAGAAGAGGTAGGATGCCCATTTGTTGATATGAGCCAAATCAGAGGGCTCTTTGTAGAAGGTGGTGCAGGAAAGATAGTGGCACATCAGCTTCTGGTACACTGCCACTGCTCGAGGGTTGGTATCCCTCAGCTCCCTATTCGTGGGAACGTACTCTTCATAAGGAGTGTCTCCCATTGGCAGCCTTGAAATCTCTGCCATCTCATGAAGGGCTAAGCCCAACTCACCTAGCGGAGTGGCAAAAGTCCCAGTGAGCGAGTTGTATCGCTCCATCAAGGATAAGAACAAGTTGGGGTTGACAGACAGCTCAACACTAGTGGCGCTCACGGCCGCAAATAAACTAATACTTTCCAGTTCCGTCTGGAAGTGCTTCAGGGCCCAAGCAGTTAAACTGTCCCATCGAAGATTCTCGGGGCTAAGCCATCCACTGGTCCGAGGGTTGACCTTAGGGTACACTCCTCCCTGCCCCATAAATTTATTGCAGAAAGTCGACATTTGAACCGTCTGGATCAGTGAAGTGTCTTCACTCGAGACGCTGCCCGGCAGTAATCCCCTAAAAGGCATAACAGGGCCTGAAGGTCTGCTCATAAAGGCTCCTTGGTTCAATCCTTTGTTGTATAAGTTCTTCCCTGGCCGCCCATGAAGATCTGGAGTCAGGGTCCACATCATCTTCCTAGGATGTGTGGCATGGAAGAATGCCGAGATAGGGTAATCTCTAGGCATCCTGGGCAGATACATGACCGTGCCCTCAGCAGTAAACACCCAATCCTCCTTCTTGGGCATAGTCTGGGATTATTTGTCGATAACATCCCCGAATAAGAAACCTGGTTTCTTATATTCAGTCCTATCTATGTATGTCAGGGGCTCCCCATTGATCATACTCAGCATCATTCGTTCTCCTTGGGACGAGATCAGAGTTCCCCTTTCTTGAGGATACTCATTTCCAGAAATCGGGAATATCACATGGGACAAGTCCTCCAGTTAGTTTGAGTTCAGCATCCCGGCAGCAGATCCCATCACTTCAGCCAAATGAGGGATCTACAAGTCCACTGCAAAATGCAAGAAAATAAGTCAATTTTTATGCTAGACACTACACTCTTGCAGTTTATGCCAAAGTTTAACAGTCTGAGTTTTTACGCAGGACTGCAAAAACTTGAGTCTTACGCTGGAATCTATTTCCATTGCGTAAAACTCAAGGTTGGTAGTATACGCCAAAATCTAACAGTCTGACCTTTTACGCCAGATTGCCAAAATTTGAGTTTTTACGCAGGAATTCACATCAAGGGCGTAAAACTCAAAGTTTGTAGTATATGTCAAATTTTGACAGTCTGCATTTTTACGTCAGACTGCGAAAATATGGAGTTTTTACGCTGACACATTAGGAATATGGGCGTAATAATAAAATATCTCTGTGCATCATCTTCCTCGAAGAGGTTCTTAGCACAGAAGATGACCTTGCGCATACACACACAACGTGTGCGAAGGGTTTTTTTCTCTCGAAGTCTTCACCTATAATATCCGGAGCACAGCTCGACGGTAGAGCACTGCGTTAAGAGCGGGACTCGCTCAGCCTAATGGGGGTTGCTCGTGCTTGAGCAGTGGAGCAAGATGAGGAAGCGACCTTCTTTCCCTTAGCAGTGGAAGCTTGTTTGGGTGCCATGGCGAATCTGAGTTCTCAAGAAAGAGACGAAGAAGAAAGGTTTTTGGAAAGTAAGGGTTTTGCGAAGACAGATAAAGAGTTTCTCTTTCAAGACCTTGGGCTATTTATAGAGTTCGGATAACTCTTCGAATCCCTAACCAAATTCGATATTTAATAGTCGGTTATGATTTGGGACCACGTTAGTCTATCATTTAAAAAAAGAAGACGGACAGTCATGCTGTGTAACGGATCCGAATTTTACGCTCAGAGGCTACAAATCTATGGTTTTATGCTCAGGAGTTTTTACTCTCAAAGGCCACAAATCTACGGTTTTACGCTCATAGGCTACAAATCTATGGTTTTACGCTCAGGAGTTTTTATGCTCAGAGGCCAAAAATCTACGGTTTTACGCTCATAGGCTACAAATCTATGGTTTTACGCTCAGAGGCTACAAATCTACGGTTTTACACACAGAAGCTACAGATCTATGATTTTACGCTCAGAAGCTAACAGATGCTATGGTCTATGACTTTTCGAGAAAGGCCAATTACAAGGGTTTACGCAGAAAATGCTCCTTTTTTGCTACAAAATATTCCAAGTGCCTAAAACACACAGAGGTCAGCATTAAAGATGACTCTTCTTCTTGAGCCATTGGAAGTTCATTCAAAATCTAGTCAGAATCTTTTACATCTAAGTTCAAGTGTGGCCTGTTTGGCGGACATTTCTCGCCCTATTTCGAGGGATTTTTGGGGAAACCATTCTTGAAGATGATGGTCTGAACAAAAATTCTTCGTATCAGAGAAGTGACAGTTCAGAAATTTTTATGCGACTCCTCGTCCAAAAATGGCATGACAGTTGGATCTTCAAGACAACTTAATGCTAAAGAGCTTTTTACGCATCTTCCGTTACGCGTAAAAGTCAGGACATGACCAGATAATCGTTTAGCAGAGTCAGCGTAAAATTATTCAGACGTGTCGAAGCTACACATTATCAGACTTCCTCACAGCAAATATGGCAAATCAACTTGCGTAAAAGAAGACAAGTCTATTAATCATGATTACATATGATGGAAATTCAGTTTACAAAGAGTTTTTCATTTTCATGATTACATATGATGGAAATCCTTTTTTTACAAAGGATTTCTCATTTTCATTTAAGATTACGCCGAGAATTTGTTGTGCCAGGTTCTCATATTGGTGGAGATATTTTTCTTCTTCTTCGGTACTTCATCGGCTTCTGCGGCCGATGAACAAGAAAATAATTAATAGCGGGAGGATACAGAACTGGGCCTGCATTATTCAAGCCCACCCTCCATACGCCATGGCAGCTACGTCCTAGAATTGTGTTAGGGGTTCAGACCCAACACAATACTCGAAGACAGGACCAAACTGCCTATCTTCGCCCAGCACCATAATGGAAGAAAATACAGCTAGCAAGCTGTGTGGTCTAATGCGACCCTTCCTCTCTCCTGGACGAATCGCCATATAAAATTGATGATTATCCCGAGCAAAGGAAGCTATGATATCCTTCCATGATCCATCGTCGCAGAGGATATTTGCTCGAAGATGCCTCCTTTTACGGCTCCGTACATGCTGGAAGAACATGATATTCTTCTTCCTCAGGTCAGCCCAATGGATCTCGGCAACCATCTCTTTTGGTGAAGGAAGTATAGAAAGACAGGTTCACTCACTTGACTTTATATAGGCAGAAGAGAACATATCAAATCCCCAACAACTTCCTAAAATTCGCCGAGAAATCAGCCTCGCAGAACGAGTCAAATTTGACCGTTTCATGCTTCATTCAAAGTATTTCAAATTACGGGAATTTGAAAACTTTGAAGGGGGTCTTGTAGAAGCATGAAAAATACGCTGGGGAATTATACGCATAAAACTCCCAACATACATGAAGCACGCGTAAAACAGAAGCTTCAGCGCTGTATGGCGTAAAATATGACTTCAGAGCTGCCCGCGTAAAGCATCACTCCCAGGCTGTTTTGGCGTAAAAGGTTGCTACACCTCCCTCCGGCGTAAATTATGTCTGCTTTTAATGCAGCGTGAAGGTGTACGAGGAACTCTTCATATTTTTTGAATGAACCTGTCAGACAGAATAGTGAACCTGACTCCTTACAAAGAGTACTGCACGACGATCGAGAGGACGGCTGTAATAATGATTCTGCACAGAGCCCCAGACTGTCGTTTAGTGGCATATCCTTGATACAAGTCATTTTTACGCATTCAAGGAATACGCTGCCTATTTTACACAGGCAGAAATGAGCCTTTATGCTCAAGATGAGATGAAACCAAACGCCACGTCAAAAGCTGTTCTTCGTACAGAACTCGAGGCACGTCTCTGCAGTAAATGCACGAGATGGGGGCAGATCTCTGCATTTAATGTACGAGATTTGGTTCTACTTTTAATGACTGGGAGAGCTAAAATTAGGGCTAATATGCTCACATCACTATCCCTGCATATTACGCCAAGCAGGCTATTTTTAACTATAGGAGCACGTTGTATGCTATCTTTTCGAAATACGCCAACCAGGCTATTTTCAACTATAGGAGCACGCCGTATGCTATCTCTTCGAAATACGCCAACTCAGGCTATATTTGTAAGGTACGCGATAAGGCTATTTGGCCTAGAATACGCTCAAAATATTAGTTAGGGAGGATAATTGGCTAGTTTACGTTGGTTACCTACCTATGCAGCATCAAAGTTTATGCAGAACTTGACTTTTACGCCAATAAGACAGCTACTTGGCTTTTACGCCAACAAGATAACTATTTGGCTGTTACGCCAACGAGACAGTTATTTGGCTTTTCTGCCAACCATCTTTACGTGAGGGGCAGTTACCTACGTGGCTTGCATGCCGTGGTCTTCGAGAAGCAGTTATACGCGTTATCTCATAATGGGACACGCGTCACATGCGGATGCGGGAGATCATTCAGACGTGGGTAGCAGTTACTATAACCGCCGCGTAAAAGGTGCAACTCTCTCCACTAATTGGCTTCTATACCGACTGATCAGTTACTGTGACTGATCTCTATAAATAGAGACTTCCGGTCACAGGAGAAAAGGGTCAAGGGGGAAAGATAAAAAAAAAGGTCGAAAGAGAGGAGATCAGAGAGAGAGCATATACAGAGAGTGTTAATTGACAACTTTGGCAACGAGAGTTCAATCCCTCCTATAATCTTTGAAGCTTCTTCTTCTTCTTCTACAACACTTCTTCGTCATCGTGTGGTCCAAGGGACAAAGTGATCGACCGCAGATCAGACTCCTATATCAATATTTCCCAGAATCATTTTTATTGTACTTAACATCCTCGTATAGGATTAATTATACTCTTTTTTTTCTTGTTTGTAAACAAAGAAAGGGTTTCGTATAAACCTACTCTTAATTTCTTTTGTTTATCATCAAACACAGCGGATTCAGGAGATCATTCAAACGTGGGTAGCAGTTATTATAACCGCCGCGTAAAAGGTACAACTTTCTCCACAGTTGGGCTTCTACGCCAACTGGACAGTTATTGTGACTGATCTCTATAAATAGAGACCTCTGGTCACAGGAGATCGGGGTCAAAAAAAGGGAGACTATCGGAGATCAAGACACAAAGAGAGCACAGACAGAGAGTGTTGATTGACAACTTTGGCAACGAGAGTTCAATCCCACCTGCAGTCTTTGAAACTTCTTCTTCTTTTACAGCACTTCTTCATCAGCGTGTGGTCTAAGGGACAAAGTGATCGACCGCAGATCAGACTCCTATAGCAATTTTTCCCCAGAATTATTTTTATTGTACTTAACATCCTCGTATAGGATTAATTATACTATTTTTCTTATTTGTAAACAAAGAAAGGGTTTCGTATAAACCTAGTTTCAATCTTTTGTTTATCATCAAACAGATATAGGTCGAATAAGCACCATATTCAAAACATGGCATGAAGTACTTACAGCTTCAACCCAAAAGTATTTCGGAAGGTTATATTGATTTAACATGACTCTAGCCATATCGCCAAGAGTTCTATTCTTTCTCTCAACAACACAATTTTGTTGTGGAGTTCTAGGACAAGAAAATTTATGAGAAAAACTATTTTCATTGTAAAATCTTTTGAAATCAATATTTTTGAATTTGCCTCTATGATCACTTCGGATATGAGTAATTATGAAACCTTTTTCGTTTTGAACATTTTTGTAAAAAGTGAGAAATTCAAAAAATGCTTCATTTTTTATTTGTAAGAAAATAAACCCATGTGTATCTAGAAAAATTATCAACAATGACATAAGCATAAAGCTTACCGCCAAGATTGGCGACTCTACTGGGTCCAAACAAGTCCATATGCAAGAGTTGTAGAGGTCTAGAGGTACTTACAGAGTTGATTGATTTAAAAGAAGATTTAGTAGCTTTATTCTTTTCACAGTCAGCATATACCATATCTTTCTTGAAAGTAATCGCTGGTAAGCCTCTTACGAGTTTTTTTGTGGATAGTCTTGCAATAGTATCCATGTTTGCATGTCCTAGACGCATATACCATAGCCAGTTGTCATCTTTGTTGGCATATAGACATTTGCCTGCATTGTCAGTGTCTTTTGCAAGATAGAAAGTATATATATTGTCTTCCCAGATCCCTTCAAAGATAACCTTACCAGTGGATCTTTCATAGATAGAACATTTGTTTTTTAACGAAGTTAATATCATAACCATGGTTAGCTAGATGACTGATGATGAGTAGGTTATGTTTTAATTCCGTTAATAGACAAACGCCTTTTATGACAGGATATGGAGGAACACATATATTACCATTACTAATAATGTATCCTTTGAGGTTATTGCCGAAGGAGACATAACATTCTTTCTTCATCGATAGCGTTTGTAAGCCCCCTCACCCAAAATAGGTATTTTGTGTATATTTTATATTATTATATTTATTATAGATTATTTTAAATATTAAATTTCTTTAGAGTATTCTCTTAGTTAATTAGAAAATAAATTTTTTGATATATTTACTTATATAAATATTTATTTAGAATCATTTTTAGGCTATTTTAGATTTTTGGAGATTTTTCTAGAATTTTTAGGTAATTAAAACATAGGGAACGTAAATTTCTAGGACTTCTATGATTTACTTTACGACCATACTTGCATGCTGTTCCTACCAAATATTTATTTTAGTTTAAAATATTTAATTATATTTTTCTGTAATTTATTTAGAATTTTAAGAAATTTATTTAGATTTTTAAAATTATTTAGGATTTATTTGGATATATATAGTCTTAATATTAGATAAATGCTAATTTAGTGTTAATAGATATTAATAAGATTTTATAAATTATTTGTATTATCTTTAATTATATTTAAGATTATAAATTATTGAGATAAATTCAAACTCTATTTTAAATTAATTCAAATCCTGAACCTACTAGGAAAGCAACTTCATGCATATCCTATCCTTATTTAAATTCATCATAATCCTATCCAAATTAATCAATCCTAGTCGTATTTAATTAAGTAGTGTCCACAATTATAAATACCTCATCCTTCATATTTTTCTTCTCCAAATTCCTCTCTTTTTCGTCCAAAAATAGTCAAAATTCGTCATAAATTCAGCCTCATTTTTTACTAGTTATGACAAATTAAAAAGACGATATCTCCTAGCTCCGGACTCCAAATTCGCTCCAATTTTTTTTAGAACTATATCAAGGTTAGTTTTCTGATTATATAATTTATTTTAATAATTTATGAACCTATTTTTCCAGAAAATTCTAAAAGTGTCTGATGTCCGAAATTAGACGTATTTTGGTATTTTTGAGATTTCGGGAGATCCTTAACTCGGAATTACGAACCGTTTAAAGTTTCGGAAAGCTGACATGATGAACTTCCAGAAAAGTATTTTTCCAGAATTTAAAATATAAGTTTATTCTACTGTAAAATTTGTGCAACGTAGACGTAAATAGAAAACCACCAAAAACTATCATCTGTGCACCCTTGTGGACATAACTCTTTACCGACTTGTGATTTTATGAAATTGTCGATTCCAGTATTCACGTAGCATTGAATATATAGGATTCCACACACAAATCTAGGATTTGAGTCGGTTGACTTTTTGGTCAATGGATTGCCTCAATTTGCGTGCCACGGATCACAAATCCTTAAAGTTAACTTTCTTTGGACCAAAAATTAGAGCTTAACAATAAAATTAGATTATAATAAGATTAAAAATACTAATTTAGGTTATTTTATTCATAGTTAAAATAGATTAAAATAGCGAAAACTATTCTCCCACTTTTGTAACCTAACTTGTTTAATTTATGTGACGGGTAGATCAGACGACGCCTTGAGTTGGGACTTCATCCTTTTCAGACTAGACAAGATACCTTGCCAAATTGCTTACAGTATTTTGTATGCTTATTTTATTTTTGTATATTTATTGCATTTTTGTATATTTCTTGCATGTGTAGTTTTCTTTCAGTCATTACTATATATTAGATATGTTGACACACACATGACACTTAGTATCATGAGAGGACAATCAGTAGACGTATGGGCTTTAACCACTCTGGTAAACCGTAGTAACTAGCACGCACTATGGTGGTCGTGTCCGATGGTCGCTACCCCCGAGGTATGTCGATTGATGGAGTCACGAGGGTCGCTACCCCCGAGGTATGTCGACTGATGATGTCAACTGACGTGTGTGTGAGTTGTGAGGATTAGATCGAGTAGCCTACCCTTGCCCATACATCGAAAAGTTGTCCTCATTTGCATTCATATAGATTGTCTTGTACAACGTACTTACATATTTTCTACCTATTAGGCATGTTTACTGTATTCAAATTGGCTTGCTGTTCTGTATCTTGTTACGTCCCTCTGAGGACCTGGTCCCCTTCCAAGTGTGTCTGTTCTTGAGTATTTGCAGGAGCACAGATTTGGATGGTTACATATGTTTCGAGGATATCTTCTCTTCGAGCCGTGGTCGTTAGCTGGCATTCTTATATTGTGTTTATTGTGTTGTACCTTTACATTCGAGTTGGTAGTGGATTTGTTTCCATCCAACTATCATCTTTAGATACTTCTTATTGAAATCTAGTTTCATAGATATTGGTTATTTATTTATATTTAATTTTCGTGGATGAGATTTAGATTGTACCCTGTGACTTGTGATACATTTTATACCACTTGTGGATTTGATATTCATATTACAGCGTACGTATGGGTTATGATTTCCATATATTGGAGTTGCCATACCCATGCGGCTGGCATACTTACGTGTCCTAGTCCTATGTATTTTGGGACTGGGGCGTGACATATTTTTGTGGTGGCCCATGCAGGTCGAGAGCATATTGTCTCAGTTACGTCACTGTACCGAGCAAGACTGCGCATAGGATTAGAATATAGGATCTCATCCACTTATTTATCACCTCCCTTGATTTTGTTTCGCATTCTCATTTGATTGCTTGCATTGCATCTTTCTTGATCCCTTCTCAACGTCGATCTTCTCTCGTGCTTGATAGAGGTTAGGAAGATGACTTATACTAGGTATATACCCTCTAGTATTCAATAACACTATTAGTTAAATTATTGTAAGTTGGATAGTATGTCTCATAACCTAGTAACACATAGTCCTATTGCCCCATTAATGAAGTATAATTGAAGGACACCAGCTATAAACTTGCATAAAAAGATAGTGTTTATCCTGACTATAGAACTTTAGTGTTATTCTGGACTGTAGAACTTAGAGGCCCATACACCCATTTGTTTGACTTAGACTTAGACAAGAAATTAGTATGAAAATTGTAGAGGCACAACACCGATCTTCTTGGTGAACTTAGATTATTCAGTACCTTCCTCCATCATAATCAAGCGTACTTATATTTTTACTATCTCGACTTATGCTGCTATTATAGCCTAGTTTTGCAAGCTTATTCTTTTATTAAGCTTTTTCATGACATATGTATTATTGGGGGCCCACACTAGTACATTATCTAAATCAGAATCGGTGTATTATGGTATGATCAACCGTAGTGCACTTGGTTCGCTCTTTGTATCACTACTTTATGTGGATTGAGATATAGTTGACTCAACTTGTTAGACGAATATACTTGCCCTCTAGACTGGTCAGAGCATATCATGTCAGGTACATAACTGTTCTGATATGAACTTGCATATAGGAAATTACCAAAATAAGATTTTAATCCACAACTGCCTTGGCAACTCTCTTTCAAAATTCTTTAATCCCTTCGAATCCCGTACTTGTATTATATCACCTCCTCCTTGAACTCTTTATTGTTGTTTTCCGTCTTCCCCTATTTCGGAAAGACGAACGTTCGTGCTTAGTATAAGTTTGATACACGAATAGTACTAGATATACTCCATAGGCCAAGCACTCATGATGACAAACAAGAGAGCGCAGCCACAGGAAGCCGTAGATACAGGTACGACCTTAGTTATATGTGTCATTGCATACTCATGACCCCATTTATGACACGAGATCTTAGGTGCATAGTAGACGTAGAATTATATAGGTGTTGGTTTAGCAGTTATGAGGATATACTGATATTTTACCCATATGGCATACACGTGATGCTAATAGATGACGCGAGTAGCAGTAGTAGTATTCTTTTTCTATCACCATCTCGCCCCCTTGGGTGGCTCATCTTCTCTCCTCTATCCATTTATTATCTCGTGCTTAATTCTCCCTATCGTAGTTACGTCTTTTTCGTGCCAACATGAATTGTTGGTCTACTTCGACCCCATCCTTAGTTTTGTTAGTTAAAACGTAAATAGTTTAGTAGATGATTAATAACTAAAGGATGAGTTCTTAATAATAACCCTTATGTATATGATATATAGCAATATCTGTATCCTCTTATTATTTTAAAAACTATGTATAGCATCCGTTAGGCTAATAGGAATTTGTTAGACTGTTTGAACTAGTTTATACTTTTAATAGTTTTATAAGTTACTCAAGACTTTAACTGTTGCCCAAAAACTTAGACTATGCCTAGGAAAGAATTGAAGGCACTTGTTATGAACTGACATATATGACAAATCGCTGGCAAAGTAGCGACAGCTGCAGCTAGACCGTTGTAGTAAAGTAGTCGAAGTATTTGCAGACATATTGGTCAGGTGGCATGGCAGTATTAGACTACGATACTTGACGATTACAAAAAAAATCACGGTTGTGAGATTCAAGACAAGTACCCCAAGATTCTCGACCTAATAAATATATTTGTCTTACAACCTAGACAATAGCCTCAAGAGACTGTGACTACTAGTAGAACTTTTGTAAGTTGGGTAGTGTAGATGAGTTAGAGGATAATAGGATAGTGTATGGACAATAAATAAGAAGTGTTAGAATGACAGACCATGACTTTTAGGAAGCACTGCTAGATAGCTATGTAGTGTAATAGCTATAGTGATTATTATGAATATGGGTTAGTGTCAATTTCGAGGACAAAATTTTTGTAAGTTGGGTAGATTGTAAACCCCCTCACCCAAAATAGTTATTTTGTGTATATTTTATATTATTATATTTATTATATATTATTTTAAATATTGAATTTCTTTAGAGTATTCTCTTAGTTAATTAGAAAATAAATTTCTTGATATATTTACTTATATAAATATTTATTTAGAATCATGTTTAGGCTATTTTAGATTTTTGGAGATTTTTCTAGAATTTTTAGGTAATTAAAACATAGGGAACGTAAATTTCTAGGACTTCTATGATTTACTATACGACCATACTTGCATGTTGTACCTACCAAATATTTATTTTAGTTTGAAATATTTAATTTTTTGTAATTTATTTAGAATTTTAAAAAATTTATTTAGATTTTTAAAATTATTTAGGATTTATTTGGATATATATAGTCTTAATATTAGATAGATGCTAATTTAGTGTTAATAGATATTAATAAGATTTTATAAATTATTTGTATTATCTTTAATTATATTTAAGATTATAAATTATTGAGAAAAATTCAAACTCTATTTTAAATTAATTCAAATCCTGAACCTACTAGGAAAGCAACTTCATGTATATCCTATCCTTATTTAAATTTATCATAATCCTATCCAAATTAACCAATCCTAGTCGTATTTAATTAAGTAGTGTCCACCATTATAAATACCTCATCCTTCATATTTTTTTCTCCAAATTTCTCTCTTTTTCGTCCAAAAATAGTCAAAATTCGTCATAAATTCAGCCTCATTTTCTACTAGTTATGACGAATTAAAAAGACGATATCTTCTAGCTCCGGACTCCAAACGTACTCCAATTTTTTTTGTTAGAACTATATCAAGGTTAGTTTTCTGATTATATAATTTATTTTAATAATTTATGAACCTATTTTTCCAAAAAATTCTAAAAGTGTCTGATGTCCAAAATCAGACGTATTTTGGTATTTTCGAGATTTCGGGAGATCCTTAACTCGGAATTACGAACCGTTTAAAGTTTCGGAAAGCTGACATGATGAACTTCCAGAAATTTTTTTTCCCAAAATTTAAAATATAAGTTTATTCTACTGTAAAATTTGTGCAACGTAGACGTAAATAGAAAACCACCAAAAACTATCATTTGTGCGCCCTTGTGGACATAACTCTTTACCGACTTATAATTTTATGAAATTATCGATTCCAGTGTTCACGTAGCATTGAAATATATAGGATTTCACACACAAATCCAGGATTTGAGTCGGTTGACTTTTTGGTCAACGGATTGCCTCGATTTGCGTGCCACGGATCACAAATCCTTAAAGTTGACTTTCTTTGGACCAAAAATTAGAGCTTAATAATAAAATTAGATTATAATAAGATTAAAAATACTAATTTAGGTTATTTTATTCATAGTTAAAATAGATTAAAATAGCGAAAACTAGTCACCCACTTTTGTAACCTAACTTGTTTAATTTATGTGACGGGTAGATCGGACGACGCCTTGAGTTGGGACTTCATCCTTTTCAGACTAGGCAAGATACCTTGCCACATTGCTTACAGTATTTTGCATGCTTATTTTATTTCTGTATATTTATTGTATTTTTGTATATTTCTTGCATGTGTAGTTTTCTTTCAATCATTACTATATATTAGATATGTTGACACACACATAGCACTTAGTATCATGAGAGGACAATCAGTAGGCGTATGGGCTTTAACCACTCTGGTAAACCGTAGTAACTAGCACGCACTATGGTGGTCGTGTCCGATGGTCGCTACCCCCGAGGTATGTCGATTGATGGAGTCACGAGTGTCGCTACCCCCGAGGTATGTCGGCTGATGATGTCCACTGACGTGTGTGTGAGTTGTGAGGATTAGATCGAGTAGCCTACCCTTATCCATACGTCAAAAAGTTTTTCTCATTTGCATTCATATAGATTGTCTTGTACAGCGTACTTACATATTTTCTACCTATTATGCATGTTTACTGTATTCAAATTGGCTTGCTGTTCTGTATCTTGTTACGTCCCTCTGAGGACCTGGTCCCCTTTCAGGTGTGTTTGTTCTTGAGTATTTGCAGGAGCACAGATTTGGATGGTTACATATGTTTCGAGGATGTCTTCTCTTCGAGCCGTGGTCGTTAGCTGGCATTCTTATATTGTGTTTATTGTGTTGTACCTTTATATTCGAGTTGGTAGTGGATTTATTTCCATCCAACTATCATCTTTAGATACTTCTTATTGAAATCTAGTTTCATAGATATTGGTTATTTATTTATATTTGATTTTCGTGGATGAGATTTAGATTGTACCCTGTGACTTGTGATACATTTTATACCACTTGTGGATTTGATATTCATATTACAGCGTACGTATGGGTTATGATTTCCATATATTGGAGTTGCCATACCCATGCGGTTGGCATGCTTGCGTGTCCTAGTCCTATGTATTTTGGGACTGGGGCGTGACAACGTTGCAAATAGATTAGCATCACCAGTCATATGTCGTGAGCAACCACTATCAAGAATCTACTTACTTCTAGCATGAAAGGGTTAGTCCACCTACAAAACGAGTTATAGATGTAACCCTTGGTACCCATTTCTTTGAGAGTCCTATTGTGTTAGTTTTTGTTACCAATGCATAAATATTCATATCTACTAACTTCCTTGTTCTACAGAATCTAGATATATATCATTTCTTACCACAGTAGTGACATATAGCTGTGTGATCGATGCTTGGTGCAACATGATAGATATGATTGTGTGAAGTAGTTCTTTGTGGTCTATGTGGATAGAATTAATGATTGTGTTTGATATTTCTTTGCGGTCTTCATGGATATCTATAATAGAATGCATGATTATGTTTGGTTCTATGTGCATGATGTGTTCTAAACATATGATTGCAAGAACTTTTATGTATGTAGGTAGGATCATAGCTGTGAGTGTTCTTTTGTCTTGCTACGTGTCTCGTGTTAGGTTGGGTGGAGGTTTGTTCGACCTGTTTACCCAATCTAATCTCTAACTTTTTAGAGGTAGCATATACTTCATCATATTTAGCAGTGAGTGCATTTATTCTTCGTGCAGTAATGGAATACTTTTTTTTTTCAGATTCGAGTTTTTCTTTAAGTTTGGCGTTCTCCTGAGAGCCCTTGTCAAGACTGAAAAGTGCCTCGTGGAGGTTAAGCTTAAGTCTAGAATTATCGTCTGAATTATTTGAGGTATCATTTACTTCACTTAGTAGAGATTTCAGTCTCTCTATTTCAATTTGACATTCTTGAACATTTTTCTTAGCATGCTTGTACTTATTTCTAAGTTTCCTAAAATCATCAAGTAAATCACTAAAAGCATTACCTAGTTCATCAAAGTTAAAATTATCATAAGAGTCATTATCCGTTACCTGATCATCTAACACCATGAAGCATAGGTTCGCTGCTTCTCGAGGATTCTCTTCTTCGGATTCACTAGCTTCACTTTCGTGCCAAAACTATTGTTTGCATATTTTTGTGATGATGTTCTTCTGGATGAGTAATTGTGGCAATTTTTTTTCTTAGGATTGAACAATCTTTCTTTATATGTCCTATCTTCTTACAGTTGTAGCATATAGGATCTTCATCACTGTTGTCAGTTGGCTCCTTCTTATTTGATTTCTCAAGCTTAAATTTTTTTTGAAGTTTCTTGAGGTCAGGGAAACTTTCTCATCTTGAGACTCATTTTTGTCGGAGTTGTAGTTGGTGACCTTTTTGTGATGTGCCTTAAGAGCAATCATCTTCTCCTTGGGAGTGGGTTCTTCAAATTCCTTGAGATCCAGCTCGTGAGTCATCAGCTTGCCCATAAGCGTCTCGAGGTTCATCGTGGTAAGATCATTCCCTTCTATGATTGCAGTAGCCTTGGGATTCCAATTCTTGGTGAGTCCCCTGAGTAACTTGCAAATCTTTTCGTGATTGTTGTACTCCTTGCCAAGTGATAATAGAGGGTTGACGATGTCGAAGAATCTCGTGAACATTTGAATGATAGTCTCATTTTGCTTCATCTTGAATGCTTCATACTCTTGTGTTAGACGACTTATTTTTGATTCCTTCACTTGGGAGGTTCCTTCATGAGTGACCTCAAGAAGTTTCTATACTTCGTGCGAAGTTCCACCAGTGGAGACCCTGCTAAATTCAATTATGTCTACAACACAAAATAGAGCGTTAATAGCTTTAGCATCAAGACTAGCTTATTTTTTTGGTACTTATCATGAGGCTTCTCTACAAGGTTACCATCTATGACTATTCTAGGTGGCTTCTTATATCCTTCTACTACTATAGCCCAAAGGTTAAAATCAAGTAACTTTAGATAGAAGCTCATACGTGTCTTCCAGTACGTGTAGTTAGTACTGTCAAATAGTGGTGGCCTATTTGTGGACTGGCCTTCACCATTGTTGATGTGGATAGATCTAACAGTTGTCATAAGTCTCTTAGCATATTAAACCAAATATCAAGAGAAGTAGCTTTTATACCAATTGCAGGACCATGAGGCAACTCTAGAGGGGGGTGAATAGAGTGCAGCAGAATAATCTACCCAATTTAATATTATCAAAATAAAGGCAGTTGCTAACTAGAAGTGTATATAGAGACAGTAAAGTAAAGCAGTAAAGTAGAGAGAGAGCAAACGTAAACACCAAGATGTATACTGGTTTCCCTCTAAGAGGACTAGTCCAGTCCCGAGAACTCAAGCTCATATTTTTTCCACTATAATCACCAATAGTAAATCACAAGCTTTGATCCGAAGGCTTGCCACTTCTTTACACCACGAGGTTTGATCCGAAGTCTCGCAACTTCATAACTTAGAGAGAGAGAGAGAGCAACTGATGGAACAAAGCTCTCTATATCTCAGAAGACTTCTTGTAAGCCCCCTGATTTTCAGTAATTATTAATTTGGATTTTTCATAATTTTCTGGAATTTTTCGGGATTTTTCTGTAATTAAAATCAAGGCTTTTGGTAATTAAATGATTTTTAATTGGTGTTAATTAATATTAAAATATTATGAAAATAATATTTTATGGTGTAAAATGGAAAACCGGACATAGGGTAATTTTCTGTAAATTTATTGGACTCCGGAATCATTTTTAAAGCCCTAAAACCCCATGAAGAATTAAACCGAATTAAACCCGTGCCAAACGCCCAACATCCCCATGAGAGCCGAAGCCAAGCCCAAGCCCAAGGAGAGTTGACCCAGCCCAAATCCTAGGTCAAACCCTAGTCCAATTTCTGTATGTATAAATACATACTTTTCCTAAGTTTTTCTCCACAAACAAAAAGAAAAAAAAGAAAAAAGAAAAAGGAAAAAGGAAAAAAATCCCTAATTTTCCAATCCCTAACCCTAGCCGTAAGTCGCCCCAGTCGAAACCCTAACCCCTCCGATCTCCGGCCACCGGATTTTTTTCCCCTCCTCCGTCTTCTCCGGCAAGCTCCACCTCCACGCCCCCGTCAACCCCGAGCGCCGCCAGGACGACCCCTTCCCGTAGAGCCTCGAAACCGCTCCGCCCCCGACGAATCCCTTCCTCGGCCGCTCCCATCCTCCGCCTGGAGCACCACCCAGCAGCCCCGGCCGCCCACTGTCAGAACCCCTCTCCTCTGCCTGGCTCTCCCCTCCGCTGACACCTTTCCTCTCCCCCTCGGCCCCGCTCCCCTCGACCTCAGCCATCCCCACGTCGTCAAACCCCCTGCCTCCGACCTCCCCCTCGGCTCCACCTCACCGCAGCACCTCCACCACCTTCAGCCCCTCCGCTCAGACTCGCCCCGCCCCACAGCAGCAATTTCCTCCGCCCTAGCCCCGACTCCGACAGCAACTCCGCCCAGCCGCGCCGTCCTCCTCCCGAGCAGCCACTCCCCGGCCGCCCCAAGCCAAGCCACTCTCCGACGAGCTCCGGACAGCAGCACCATAACCCTAGAGCAACAGTGGATGCGGACACGGCCCAAGACGCAGTTCGAGTCGGACACAGCAGGACTCGGACACGACTCAGACACGTGGAAATCAGTCTTCACGGAGCCCTGTTCAGGTAGCATTTTCTTTCTCCTCGTTATTCCATTTTTGATTCCGTCTGTTGTAACACGTAGACTGTATAACCCTCTCGATGCCCGTGTAACCCGCTCGGTGCGTCGCGTCCTGTGGTGATCGCACACCGCGATCCAAAAACAGGAAAAACAACGCCATATTTCACTCCGGAACTGAGTGTATCCCGCCAAACGGGACGACTTGGTCGCACGCGATCTTTACCGAAATGTGCGCATCGTTGATACGGACGTGTGGGATTTCACAGAAGTTGATTTGGATTCGCGTGCACACCGAAATCAACGCGTATCCGCCGACAACGCCCCGTATACGCCTATTCTGGAATACGTCATAACTTCGTGTACACACGTCGGATCGAAACGAAACTTGCGCCATCGGACTCGTAGCAATACGCTGGTCCTGTGGCCCAAGTTTGGTTCGATTCTAAGAACGTTGACAAAATTGCGTATCGTGGGCCCCACAGGCTCCACTTGACGGGCGATTTTGTGATCGGCTCATCGGAATCCAATTCTGGAAGTTTTGTTGGGCTCGTATCATCGTTCCTGACTTGTTGATACTGAGTTTGAGGAATTTGGAGACCTTTGACCCTGACACGCTTTTCGGTGCAAAGTGGCCCACATGTGGACCCCGCTTTGACCCGAAAATATCGTTTTTGCCCTTGTGTCCAAATTGGACTCAAGGACAGGCGTTTCTAGCTAATTGATATTTTCTGAATCTAATGGTGATGTTTATTTCAGCAGCCGGAGTAGTACCTGCAAATCACACTGAGAGCAGATCTACAGTTGGAGCCAAAACCCCAGGCAAGTGTACCTTGCCAAACCCTGCAGCTTTGCTACTTATTTCCTTGACTTGTTAGTTATCAGTGGGCAAGTATACCTTGCCAACTTTATAGTTCTTGTTGCATATTTCCTTGCTTATTTATATTGCTGTGCATGCTCAACCTAGGACCGTGTGACTTACTCAGCATCCGATTATTAGTCGGGTGCCAACATCGTACGCGATGTTGTGTATGTCATCTAGAGATGGACATTCGTGACCCCTTTACATTCTTGTACTTATCTTATCAAGTACACTATAACCCAGGATACTTGATACTATTCATGAGACAGGATCTTTCTGAGATATTCATGGTGATTCTGTATAGGATACAGGTTACATGACATAGACATTATATTCTTAGATCTTATTATGACTTGCTGCATTAGAGATGATTGTGCGTGACATGGACATGAGGCATCGTGGACATGATACGTGTGATTACATTGGGTGGGGAGAGACACACAGGCTACAGGCTAATTATATATATATACACCCCCTATTATTGTGAGGCACAAGACTCTGAAGCCCGAGCTTGGCCCATTACTCATTATTACTGCTACCGGCTCCCCGACACAGAGCTTATAGTGGCTCAGCCTGAGTACTCGTGATGCTCTCACTTGCATTTCACATAGATGGTTATATAGCTTACCCTATTCATCTTATTTACTATTACACTACATTTTGGCATGTCAATTTCTGTACCTTGTTATGTCCCCTGAGGACCTGGATACCGGACTTTGTCCCCAGGATTAGCAGAGGAGATCCACCTAGAGTTATACAGTACAGGAGCATTATCAGGAGCAGAAGCAGGAACAGGAGCAATTACTGGAGCAGAACCAGGATTTGAGGACGAGATCATACCAGAGGACTTCTCTTGAGTATTGGCATGAGATACTCATTTATTTCTTTTTCTAGTTATTTTATTTCCAGTCTATTGCATTGATGTATCAAACTTGTTCTCGGATTGTTCTCCGAGACACTTTTATTGAGATTTGTTAGTTTCTTTTATACTCATTTATTCTGGCATTTGATCTGTGATTATCTGTTATGGATGAGATTAGTATAGACTGTGACTTATATCATTGGACCTACTTATTGTTATATTACAGCTTAAGTATGCCCCGATGGATCCATTAAATTGGGTTTGTCCATCGGTGTGTGCTGCTAGCCATTATCACGCGTCTGGTCCTACGGTATTTTAGGACTGGGGCGTGACATGGTTTTTGTGGTGGCCCATGCAGGTCAACGACTAAATTGTTCGGTTTCAACTTAGGGACCGAACAAGCCTGCAATAAGAATAGGATAAGTTTTTAGGATGTCATCCACTTGCTTGAAACGTTCTTGATATCTATATCGTATTCGAATTAAATTCTTGACTTGCATCCTGCCTTGATTCCTGTGCGCCTCTTATTGTTTATTTTGGATGCAGAGATATGGATCCACCAGCAAACGACGAGACTCCTGCGAGATCACCACGAGATGCTGTGGTAACCAATGAAGATGAAGTGACACCAGTTGATGAAGGACAATCAACTCAACAATGCAATCAAGCAAAACAGCATGTCTCGAGAATCCAGGAAGATGACGTTATACCACCGACGCCTACCGTTTCTCAAGGGCAGGCTATGGACGAACAACAAATGTTTCGAATGTTCTACGCGATGATACAAGCCCATCAGAAGGTTCAAGAAGAAGCTCAGCAAAACCAAGCGGAGAATTTCATCGACAGATTTAGCTCGAAATTACGGAAGTTAATCAGTTCAAATGCAACTACCTTAGCCCCGGACGTTCTTACTACAGCACAGGCCATAGAGTGCAACACAAGGATAGAGTCCAGCCAGAAGCGGCCGTATGCATCAGCACCAGACCAAGCACAACAGAAAAGAGTTGCGAAGCGACCACGGATGAATCCACCGCAGAGAGCATCTACACCACTCGTACTAGTCCTTCCTACTTGTCACTACTGTGGCAATGTAGGCCATTTCGCTAAAGAATGCCGACGCAAATTGGGACGATGTTTATCTTGCGGATCCAAAAAGCATTCGGTAAGGGATTGCCCTGAACGTCGAGAGAAAGCATTGACGATTCATCGACCAGCCACATCAGCACCAGTCGGAGCACCACAAGAAGAAATTACAAGGAAGTCTCACATGCACCAGCCACCAGAAGCACCTCCGCAAGTACTACATGTCTGTCCATATTGTCGCAGGCGAGGCCATATAGAGAACGAGTGCAGACGAAAAAGGAAATTATGTTTAGCTTGAGGATCCAGTCAGCATTTATCAAGGGAATGCCCTGATCGTCGAGAAAGAGCACCAATGGTAAACCAACAAGCGTTACCAGTACCGAGGCCAACCTATCCAGCATTAGGAGCACCGCAAACGGAAGTTGAAGGAGTCCTACCACCAGCCCTAGGAGGGAACCAGCCGAGGCCACCCTTGGCACCACAAACAACACTCTTCCAGCAGGCTCAACAGCAGCAGGGGAATCAACTGCAAGAACATGAACAAGCTCCAGCGATGACTTTGGAAGACGCACAAACCCATGGAGTAGCTAATGCGCATAATTTCTTGTAGTTACCTGTTTATAGATTTGTTTTATCTCGTGCCTATTGGTTCGTGACCTCAGCCTTAACCTATATAATTTTGAACTTGCTTATGATTGATAACTGTAGAGATTTTAGAGTCTTTTGTTATTGTGCTTATTTTGGGTTATTTTGTGAACTTGAATTAAGTTGTACCTCCTTTCATCATCATCTAGCGTACTTATAATTGTTGTACTACCTTGACTTATGCTGCTAATATAGCCTAGTTTTGCAGGCTTATTATTTTATCGAGCTTGTTCATGACATATGTATTATTGGGTCGACACACTAATACAATTGTCTATTCATAATCAGTGTACTACGGTCTGATCAACCTTAGTGCATTTTGGTTTGCTTTTTGTATGACTACTTCACGTGGATTGAGATATATAGTTGACTAGTATACTTGCCATCTAGATATGTCTGTGCATATCGTATCAGTTACATAACTGTACTAATATGAGCATGCGAACAAAGGATTACCAGAATAGGATTTCAATCCACGATTGTCTTGACAAATCCTATTTGAATTCGTTAAACGCCTTGATCCTGATACTTCTATTCTATTATCTCACCCTTGAACTCTTTATTATTGATCTTCGTCTTCCCTTATTTCGGAAAGACGAAACCTCGTGCTTGGTATAAGTTTGATATATAGACAGTACTAGATATACCCCACAGGCCGGTCGCATTGTTGATGACCCTTTTATATATGATTAAGGGAATATCATAGGTGATATGTTTGGTGTTAAAGAGCTGAGGATTCAATAACATGATTAAATAAGTTGGGGCATAGCTTTATTAGACGGATAGCCTTAGATGATAGATGGGTAAATTCTAAGTTTGGAAGAGACCGCAATGTTCACTTGAGAGGAATCCTTTAGACTGTAATCAAGTAAGATTGGATAGAGAGAACCCTACCATATTTTAATTTCGAGGACAAAATTTTTATAAGTTGGGTAGATTGTAAGCCCCCTGATTTTCAGTAATTATTAATTTAGATTTTTTATAATTTTCTGGAATTTTCCGGGATTTTTCTGTAATTAAAACCTAGGCTTTTGATAATTAAATGATTTTTATTTGTTGTAAATTAATATTAAAATATTATGGAAATAATATTTTATGGTGTAAAATAGAAAATCGGACATAGGGTAATTTTCTGTGAATTTATTGGACTCTGGAATCATTTTTAAAGCCCTAAAAACCCATGAAGAATTAAACCGAATTAAACCCGTGCCAAACGTCCAACATCCCCATGAGAGCCGAAGCCAAGCCCAAGGAGAGTTGACCCAGCCCAAATCCTAGGTCAAACCCTAGTCCAATTTCTGTATGTATAAATACATACTTTTCCTAAGTTTTTCTCCACAAACAAAAAGAAAAAAAAGAAAAAAAAAAGAAAAAGGAAAAAATCCCTAATTTCCCAATCCCTAACCCTAGCCGTAAGTCGCCCCAGTCGAAACCCTAACCCCTCCGATCTCCGGCCACCGAATTTTCTCCCCCTCCTCCGTCTTCTCCGGCAAGCTCCACCTCCACGCCCCCGTCAACCCCGAGCGCCGCCAGGCCGACCCCTTCCCGCAGAGCCTCGAAACCGCTCCGCCCCCGACGAATCCCTTCCCCGGCCGCTCCCATCCTCCGCCTGGAGCACCACCCAGCAGCCCCGGCCGCCCACTGCCAGAACCCCTCTCCTCCGCCTGGCTCTCCCCTCCGCTGACATCTTTCCTCTCCCCCTCGGCCCCGCTCCCCTCGACCTCAGCCATCCCCACGTCGTCAAACCCCCTGCCTCCGACCTCCCCCTCGGCTCCACCTCACCGCAGCACCTCCACTACCTTCAGCCCCTCCGCTCGGACTCGCCCCGCCCCACAGCAGCAGCTTCCTCCGCCCTAGCCCCGACTCCGACAGCAGCTCCGCCCAGCCGCGCTGTCCTCCTCCCGAGCAGCCACTCCCCGGCCGCCCCAAGCCAAGCCACCCTCCGACGAGCTCCGGACAGCAGCACCATAACCCTAGAGCAACAGTGGACGCGGACACGGCACAGGACGCAGTTCGAGTCGGACACAGCAGGACTCGAACAAGACTCAGACACGTGAAAATTAGTCTTCACGGAGCCCTGTTCAGGTAGCATTTTCTTTCTCCTCGTTATTCCATTTTCGATTCCGTCTGTTGCAACGCGTAGACTGTATAACCCTCTCGATGCCCGTGCAACCCGCTCGGTGCGTCGCGTCCTGTGGTGATCGCACACCGCGATCCAAAAACAGGAAAAATAATGCCCTATTTTACCCCGGAACTGAGTGCGCCCCGCCAAACGGGACGACTTGGTCAGACGCGGTCTTTACCGAAACGTGCGCGTCATTGATACGAACGTGTGGGATTTCACAGAAGTTGATTTGGATGTGCGTGCACACCGAAATCAACGCGTATCCGCCGACAACGCCCCGTATCCGCCTATCCTGGAATATGTCGTAACTTCGTGTACACACGTCGGATCAAAACGAAACTTGCGCCATCGGACTCGTAGCAATACGCTGGTCCTGTGGCCCAAGTTTGGTTTGATTCTGAGAACGTTGACAAAATCGTGTATCGTGGTCCCCATAGGCTCTACTTGACGGGCAATTTTGTGATCGGCTCATCGAAATCCAATTCTGGAAGTTCCGTTGGGTTCGTATCATCGTTCCTGACTTGTTGACACTGAGTTTGAGAAATTTGGAGACCTTTGACCCTGACACACTTTTCGGTGCAAAGTGGCCCACATGTGGATCCCGCTTTGACCCGGAAATGTCGTTTTTGCCCTTGTATCTAAATTGGACTCAAGGATAGGCGTTTCTAGCTAATTGATATTTTCTGAATCTAATGGTGATGTTTATTTCAGCAACCGGAGTAGTACCTGCAAATCACACTGAGACCAGATCTACAGTTGGAGCAAAAACCCCAGGCAAGTGTACCTTGCCAAACCCTGCAGCTTTGCTACTTATTTCCTTGACTTGTTAGTTATCAGTGGGCAAGTATACCTTGCCAACTTTATAGTTCTTGTTGCATATTTCCTTGCTTATTTATATTGCTGTGCATGCTCAACCTAGGACCGTGTGACTTACTCAGCGTCCGATTATTAGTCGGGTGCCAACATCGTACGCGATGTTGTGTATGTCATCTAGAGATGGATATTCGTGACCCCTTTACATTCTTGTACTTATCTTATCAAGTACACTATAACCCAGGACACTTGATACTATTCATGAGACAGGATCTTTCTGAGATATTCATGGTGATTCTGTATAGGATACAGGTTACATGACATAGACATTATATTCTTAGATCTTATTATGACTTGCTGCATTAGAGATGATTGTGCATGACATGGACATAAGGCATCGTGGACATGATACGTGTGATTACATTGGGTGGGGAGAGACACACAGGCTACAGGCTGATTATATATATATACACCCCCTATTATTGTGAGGCACAAGACTCTGAAGCCCGAGCTTGGACCATTACTCATTATTACTGCTACCGGCTCCCCGACACAGAGCTTATAGTGGCTCAGCCTGAGTACTCGTGATGCTCTCACTTGCATTTCACATAGATGGTTATATAGCTTACCCTATTCATCTTATTTACTATTACACTACATTTTGGCATGTCGATTTCTGTACCTTGTTATGTCCCCTGAGGACCTGGATACTGGAATTTGTCCCCAGGATTAGCAGAGGAGATCCACCTAGAGTTATACAGTACAGGAGCATTATCAGGAGCAGAAGCAGGAACAGGAGCAGTTACTGGAGCAGAACCAGGATTTGAGGACGAGATCATACCAGAGGACTTCTCTTGAGTATTGGCATGAGATACTCATTTATTTCTTTTTCTAGTTATTTTATTTCCAGTCTATTGCATTGATGTATCAGACTTGTTCTCGAATTGTTCTCCGAGACACTTTTATTGAGATTTGTTAGTTTCTTTTATACTCATTTATTCTGGCATTTGATCTATGATTATCTGTTATGGATGAGATTAGTATAGACTGTGACTTATATCATTGGACCTACTTATTGTTATATTATAGCTTAAGTATGCCCCGATGGATCTATTAAATCGGGTTTGTCCATCGGTGTGTGCTGCTGGCCATTATCACGCGTCTGGTCCCACGGTATTTTGGGACTAGGGCGTGACACTTCTAGACCGAGATCGCACTTGGCACTAGGAAGGCTAGGGAGTTGCTCTTTGAGATAGGAAAGTTAAGGCTTAAAGGTATGCTCATAATAGGATAGAAGATTAAATAATGGTTGAGTGAGTAGGAATGAGAATTCCAATCCTATTTATAGGGTGTAGGCAAACAGAATTTGGCCAGAATTCGGATGGGGTTTAATTCAAATTTTCAACCGTAGGGCCAAGAAATCAGGAGCTTATTGAACTGGTTGATTTTATACCAAAAGGATAACCGAGTTTGGTCCGAGTTTGGTACGAGTTAGGCCCGAGTTTGGTCTCTAAGTATAGTAGACTTTGTAAATGAATGTGGCCTGATTTGGTGGATATGTTCTTTGGTTTATTTGAGTGGACTAGGTATCTGGATATAGGTACTTAGTTTTGCCAGTGCGACTCAGCTTACATCATTCCTAGACTCAAATAAAATATTACATTTGAATAGACGTAATACAAACGACATGAGATAGCAGTATTGAGGCTTCAGATCGCGACATATCAATGCATGATTTAGTTAACTATCAAAATCAAGTTGACTGAGACCGAATGGGCCAATATTATTACCCATGACGTACCTTAAGTACGAATAATAAGCTGAAACGACTAGCACTATCATGGGTTATGCGAATATTATAGTAGAAAGTCTAAAAGCAGAACTTTACTTAGAGGTAATGTGGACATGAAAAAGTTCCAAAAATATCTTACTCAGAGGTAATGTGGATATGGTAAGATATGATTTTGTGGGGATAGTGGATAGACGTAGTTCAGAGGTAATATGAATATAAACTCACTTTTTCTCTGATGGGCAAAAGAAAAGTAGTTCAGAGGTAATGCGGACTTTGAACTATTTGTTTCCATCGCGGGCATCCCACCGGAGGATTTTGGGTGGACCTATTACTTTTTGTGCATGAGTGTGCAAGTAATAAGTTTGAGATGAAACCCTATCAGAGTTAATAGGGTCATGATAGGATTTTTGGGCTTAACACCACTGGCGTACCTAAATTTAAGCAAGGGAATAAGTTGAGATGACGACTGATGATAGTCGTAGGGAGAGGTTTGCTCAGAGGTCACTTGGACATGACAGACTCTCGGGGGAGGATGAAATCTCAGAGGTAACGTAGACATGAGCTGATCAATAGCCATACCGAGAGGTTAGGTACGATCCTGAGGATATCCCATTGGAGGATTTTTGGTAGACTTATTACTTCTTGCTTGCGAGAGAGCAAGTAATAAGTTTGAAATAGGTCTTGGCAAAGGTGGCAAGTTTGGTGGACCTAATACCATTGGCGTACTTAAATTTAAGTACAGGTGATAAGTTTAGACGACAATCGATATCAGAGGCACTGTGGACGTGATGACCGATAGCCAACCCAAAAGGTTTGCTCAGAGGTGCGAAGGACATGGCAGACTCTACTGGAGAATTTTTGGGTGAACTTATTATTTGTTGCGCCCATTGAGTGCAATAATAAGTTCGAAAACAATCTCTATCAGAGGTAATATGGACGTGATAGATTTTGTGGATAGGAAAGACATCCCGCTGGAGGATTTTGGTGGACCTATTACCCTTTTGCGCACTTGGGGTACGAGTAATAGATTCAAAAATAAATCCTATCAGAGGTAATATGGACGTGATAGGTTTTGTGGACCCACTACTTTTCGCACACGTTAGTGCAAGTAATATGTTTGAGATAAGCCCTGCCAGAGGTAATATAGATGTGGCAGTTCTTGTGGACTTAACATGGCTGGTGTACCTTGGTAAGTACGGTTGATAAGTGGGGATGACGACCGATATCAGAGGTAATATGGACGTGATGATCGATAGCCGAAAATTTGAGAGTTTTACTCAGAGGTCACTTGAACATGGCAAACTCAGTCGGGGAGAAATGTTAGGAAAGTAGTTCAGAGATAATATGGACGTGAACCAGTGTCATAAAAACTCGCTGGAGAGTGATTTGTTTAGTGTTGTCTATCTGAAAATGAGGATATACCTGAGGATTACTCCGCTGAAAAGATTGATAGGACGATAGCTCAGAGGTAGTATGGAAATGGCTAGCGTCTAACGAGATTGATTTTTGAGTAGTCACTGCGGGAGTGTGCGAGTGGACCTGAGGAATGCTCTGCTGGAAAGACTTTGGGGACTCATCATCTGTTGCGTATCCAGGGTTCTTAAATACAGATGATGGATTTTACGAGAATTTGAAATAAAGAAAAAAATGTTGTACATAGGTACCTATTTGGGATGAAGAACCAAGAGTTGATTTGTACATCTGGGTTATCCCGCTAAGGATGAGGGGAGTACAAGTCTAGTTTAGACGTAGTACTTTTTTTTAGGAACTTGTCGTTGATGGGCATCAAGAGCAAGTCGCCGTTGGGTTTCACTAGTCGGTATGCGCCATTGGAAAATATGATTTCTACAATAAACGAGCCCTCCCATTTAGGTTAGGATTTGTCGACCGTCTTATGAGTCATGGCATGTACAAACATATCCATATCCTATCCCTCTGCGAGTGTTGTTGTAATAACTGTCAAATTGTAAAGGAGTACGTCGTCCTTTGCCAAAGTTCAGACCTTCAGCTTTTTGGAGGTCATATCCCATCTTTGTTGTGAGACGGAGTAATTATTGGCTGTAATGATGAACTGAGCCAGCTCATCATTTATTGCGTTGAATACTGTTGTTGACTTAGCCTGAGCCAAATAAGGAGCTCTATGCATAGGAACACTACCGTGTATACACGAGGGAGTTGGATGAGTTGGGCGCATAGGATCACTGTCGCGTGCGCACATTTGTCTACCACGTCGAGGACCATCGCTTACTACGCATTTTTATATATTGTGCAGGGGAACACTGTATGTTGCCCGCAAGGATTTATTACGACGAGAAGTACTATCATGTGCACATGGAGGGTAATAAGTCCTTGCACTGAAGACTTGCTTGGATGCGTATAATAGAGTGATGCCTATCATATGCCATTGTTGATGAGTCATACGAGACTTAGATTTTGTGCATGGGGAGACTTGCCAAGCTGCAATGAGCATCTGAAGTCTACAATTGGTGCTTTCTAAGGAAAGGATCTTGCGGTGCGGCCTGCATTGCTTCCCCTTTAACCTGGTCGTTGAATGTGCTATTTATTGTGCCAGCCTTTGAGCAGTGACCTCACCTCTTGGGGTGGTAAGTGATACCAAGCTTGCTACTCGGTTGTGAGATGGCAGGAGGTTGACGACCTCCCTGGTTGCCTGGGCTAGGACCACTCAATCTTGGGCTTCCGTCGGTAAAAAGTTGCCAAATTGGAGGGATACTATGTTCGCAATGACCGTCTTATCCTCGAAGTCGAGGGTAAGCTCATTAGCATTAATTAATTTCTGGATGCATCTCTTCAACACAGAGCAGTCTCTGGTTGGATGATGAATGTACCAATGAAAGAAGCAATATTTTGGGTTATCAACCTTGCAGCCTCTTCAGGGCATCTGATGTTGGGTAGCCAAAGTTTATTTTCCTTCATCAGTATGTTAAAGATCTCAATGATGTCATCGTCATTGAAGGAGAAAGTTTTCTTTGGCTTTGGGGCTTCCAATACCTGAGTCGTACGGTCCTCCGGGGAGACTGGTAGTTTTGCATCATTTTTGGACTTGGAGGAAATTATATCCCCAACTTTGGATGCTGCTCTAACTTGTCGAGGAAGACTACCCACAGACATATTATTGTCTGGTTCTTGGAAATTACTGTCCTTACCGCATGACGGGTTAGCGTGGATCATCAGGAGATTGCTACCCCCGGCTTGCAGAGTTACTACGGGCCCTGAGGGTAGAAGGACCATGTTTGCCTTGATCTCCAGTATTTCCTGGGCCAGAGTCTGCATTATGGCACTCACGGTGTGCATCATTGCCTCAAGATTATTGAGACGTTGGCGATCGCTGAGCCCTTCCGCCTTCGGTTCCTGAGTCGCACTGTCCTCAGGGAAGACGGGCATGGTACATCGTCTTCAGACTCAAAGGAGATGCTACTCCTAGCTTCAGATGATGCTCTGACTATTCGAGGGTGACTACCCCCAAGCATGTCATTGTCTGTTCCTTGGGAGTTGCAGCCTTCCGGGGAGGTAGGCATCATCGCACCATCTTCTGATTCTGGAGGATTGCTACCCCCAGCCCTAGATGCTGTATTAACCCTAGGCATGTTGTTGTCAGCTTTCTTGGAATCATTATCCTCAGGAAAAGCCGAAAGTGATACATCTTCTTCAGATTCAGAGGGAATGTTACCCCTAGCTTTGGAAGGCGCATCTTCTTGATTAGGGTAATTACCCCCAGAGAACTCGGCATCTGCCTCTTGAGATTCACTAACTTTACAGAACTCTGGGTTGTTGTGTATGTCCAGGGGGACACTACCCCCAGCTTGGGCCACCCCCAGGGGTTTTGAGGAAGAACTACCCCCAGGGGCTGATAGCTTCTTCCTTGAGCGGGTGCCTTGGAAGACACCTTCCGCCGGTACCGCCGTTAGCCCTCCGGCTAGTCGCCTTCGCGATACAGTGGTAGAGAGCGCCGGACTGGAGGTATTTGACTTCTTTCTTCCCTTGGTGGCGGAAGCTTTCCAGTTGAGTAGCATAAGGTGAAGGATAACTCCTCCTCCTCTGATACTTGCACCTGATCTCCGGGTTGTTGACGGGTAGGTACTTTCTGGTACAGTCGCTGGAAGGCCGACTGCCTGTCTGTGGGTATTATCGCTTTATTGCAGCAGTAGTTGATAATAATATTGGCACAACTGTGCCTTGGAGAGGGCATATCGCACGCCATAGTTGTTTTCCTTGCTTTGCGCTTGTGAGTAATCATGTCACGCAAATTATGCGAAGGGTGTTTTACCTTTGCATCCTCTTTGTGAGTCCGGTTATCCCGGGTACACGGATGCGCATGTGCTATATTTTCTCCCGGACTTGGGGTTCGTGCACGAACTTGCCCCGAGGTACTAGTGGAAGACTTTTGGAATGATCCTTGTCCGTTGGTCCCTGTGGGTTGGACGCATGGGTCAGTTCTGTACAACGTTTCGTTAGAGGCCCGCGTAAAAGTTAGCGATGCATGTTGGTAGTCAGTCGCATGAGCAGTTGCTTGAGCTTGACGAGCTCGCACTGCCCTAGACATCTTCAATTTAGCACTCGCATATACGTAGTAAGAAGACTCCATATTTGGGTTTTTGCCACTTTCAGTAGGTCGCATAGGATCTGCGCCGCGTGAGATACGGTCGAAAAGAGAAGTTTTGTTGTTGTCAGAGCCGCATGCGGCTGTCTGCCTGTGGCTGTGAGTTGATGACGCATGGAAAAAATTATGCAGCCTCCTTCTTGGACGCATAGGACCTGCCCCAGCCCCAGAACGTCTGGTATCGTAGTGTTTTCCTTTGCCAGATTCTGAGTGTTGAGCAGTTCCTGTGCCAGTCGAAGATGCCACACAGATATAGACTTCCCCAGCAACAGATTGAGAAGCGGAGATCTCCTCCTCCGTAGTTGGGCAAGGCGTAGTAGCCTTTACTACCCACGTTCTGCGGGTCTTTTAGGGCTTGTCTTGCCTTGGAGAAGGATTCGCACTTCCTTCATAGAGTATTATCTCGAACGCTTGCAGGTCGAAGCAAACTACCAGCATCTTTTTCGTTGTGCCAAGCTTGGCTGCATCGGATTGCGTTACCAATTTCTCAACAGAGGAGAATTCGATCCCCAGCAGAGTCACCATCGTGTTTGCCATTTAAATCAAAAGAAAGAACTAAAAGAACTTGATTTGATTAACAAACTAGAGAGTACATAGAAGAGTTCTAAGAGACAATCTAAGTAAAAAATTGTTTTGATCAGGGGGATGACGATGGAGGGTTAGGAGTGTAGCAAATCTCTTTACTCCGTGGACGATCCGGAAGCAGAAGCTTCTCTCCTTGTTTTAGTGTGAATCCGCAGATAGCCAACCAGCCCTTTGGTTCGGAATCTCTCTAAAGCAGAAAAAGCTGACCATTTTTGTATGGGTATGGTACCTTGCTATTTATAACCATCCTGTGGACGTGCTATGGGTGCCACATATGCACGTGCTTGGTGGCCGCATAGGGCTCCTTTAGCAGAATACGGCCGGAACGGTAGCCGCATGGTGCGGGCAAGCGACCATGTGGGTTTGGTTAGAATTTTTGTTTAAAGAGATCTCGGGGCTGTTGTGTGCATAACTTGATCAATTGGATACTTGGTCAACACTAATTGTGCGAGAAATCTTCTTCGGTTGTAACAAAAAATCTTTTGAGTCGAGAGCCGCATACTGTTGTAGTCGCATAGAAGCTCTCGTTTGGCCTTGGTCGGAATGACCCTCTGGTCGTATGTAATCCCCCTGATTTTCAAAGAATTTTAAATTTGGATTTTCTGGATTTTCTGGAAATTTTCAGGATTTTTCTGTAATTAAACTCAGGTGTTTTAATTAATTATTAAAGGATTTTTAAATGATATTAATTAATAATAAAATAATATTTTATGGTGTAAAATAGAAAACCAGGCATAGGGTAATTTTCCGGGAATTTATTGGACCCCGGAAGCCCTTATAAAGCCCTAAATACTAATTAATTATTTAAATCAAATAAACCGAATTTATTAATTAAACCAACCCAATTTAAACCGAACCTGACCGGGTTCACTGACCCAAACCGCCTAGGCCCTAACGGGTCGGATTCGGGTTCAATCCGACCCGGCCCGTTTCAGCCCGAACCCGCTAACCGAACCCCTCTCTTCCCCGACTCCCCATCTCCCCTCCGGTCGGCCAACCGCCGCCTGTTCACCTCCCGGCCGCCGATTGGCATCCCCGACCCTCCGCCTCCGGTAACGGCCGCCCCCGCCGTTTCTCTTTCCCTCTCTCCTATAAAACCCACAGATCCGCCGCCTTTCCCCTCTTCTCCGGCGAAAACCCCCTGTCTCCGACCTCCCCTCGGCTCCACCTCACCGCAGCTCCTCCTCCTTTGCCGCCATCAGCCTCCAGCTCAGCCTCCTCACCCTCGCCGCTCGGCCAGGAACCTCCACCGACCAGTCCCCAACCGCCCGACGACATCGACTACCACCTCCTCCGCCTCGCAGAGCTCCAGCATTGCCGCTCTCGTCTCCTCCGGCGTCCCCTCCGCTAGCTCTGCCGCCCTCGACGAACAGAAGCCCAGCAGCAGCAGGCGGCCGTCCCCGAGCGCCGCCCTGCCACCAGCGAGCAGCCTCCCGCTCCGACGAATCCCCTGAGCCGAAACCCTAGGTCGGGCACAGTGTCAGTTGTGTGTCGTGTCGGACACAGTGTCCAGGACACGAGTCGGACACAAAACCCCAATTTCTGGAGCTCATTTCAGGTACCCGTAACTTCTTGCTCGTAGCTCGGATTTCGATTCCGTAAATTGTATCGCGTAGCCTGTATGACCCTCTCGGTGCCCGTGTGAACCGCTCGGGGCATCGCGTCCTGTGGTGATCGCGCACCGCGATCCAAAAACAGGAAAACCAACGCCCTGTTTCACCCCGGAACTGAGTACGCCCCGCCAAACGGGACGACTTGGTCGCGTGCGGTCTTCACAGATACGTGCGCGTCATTGATACGGACGTGCGAGTTTTTGCAGAAGCTGATTCGGATGTGCGTGCACACCGGAATCAGTGCGTATCCGCGAACACCGTCCCGTATTCGACTTTTCTGTTTGTCGCTGTAACTTAGTGTACACACGTCGGATCGAGACAAAACTTGCACCATAGGACTCGTAGCAATACGCTGATCCTGTGAGCCAAGTTTGGTTCGATTCTGAGAACGTTGACAAAATCGTGTGTCGTGGGCCCCACAGGCTCCACCCGACGGACGATTTTGAGAACGGCTCATCGGAATCCAATTTTGGAAGTTCCGTTGGGTTCGTATCATCGTTCCTGACCTGTTGACACTAAGTTTGACTGATTTTGAGACCTTTGACACTGACGCATTTTTCGGTGCAAAGCGGCCCACATTTGGACCCCGCCTTGATCCGAAAATGACGTTTTTGCCCTTGTCTCCAAATTGGACTCAAGGACAGGCGTTCCTAGCTGATTAATATTTTCTGGACCTGATGGTGATGTCTGTTTCAGCAACCGGAGTACTGCCTGCAATCTCCGCTGACGTCAGAGCTACAATTGGAGACAAAATCCAGGCAAGTATACCTTGCCAAATCCTGCAGTTTTGTTGCTTATCTCCTGGATTATTTTTCATTGTCTTGCAAGATACTTGTACAATGGTTGCATGTTTTTCAGTTGTTACTTTCCTGTCATATATAGTTCTTGATATGCTCTGGTTTATTCCTGCTGCTCTAGTCATATTTTTTCTGTTTGCGTGCATGTACATTATTTGCTCTTTCCTTGGAACACTACTTGTTCCATAGACATTTTGTGATGGTATATGTTTAATCTACATTTCTGGAGTTGACTTGACTGATTTCTTAGTTCCTAGATGAAGTTATTGGACATTGACTACACTTGAGCAATCTCTTTTGTGAGTACACAATGTACTGCAATAGAGAATTGTTCATTTGACTACCTCCTTCGTGAGCTCCCGATGGGCTGCGAAAGAGCCATACTATAGACTGTGAGTCCCCGTTGGACTGCTTTCTATAGGATCGTGATCTCCCATTGAGATACGGTTACCCCGATTGCTTATAGTCATGTTTGATAGCATCACTGGCATGCCACTGTCTTAGATATAGTGATTTCTTGTGTCTTATTTACTTGTGTTTACTTTCTTCTCTATCTTGCATGTCATTTATTATATTTGGCTCGTATTCTTTTGTATCTTGCTATGTCCCCTGAGGACCTGGTTTTGTTCTCCAGATTTAGCAGATGAGGAGTACCGCAGCTTACGGACCAGCACCAGACGAGAGTTTGATTGCAGTTGATGGCCCTGCTTCTTAGTTACTTTCTAGCATGTTTTAGTTATCTCTTTCTTGTCTTTATTTTCTTGTTTGTCGGTGTGGATTTGTCTCCACCCGACTTAGTATTATTTCTTGCTGAATATTCGTCTGTAACTTTACTTTCAGCATTTAATTCTGTTTTGTTTTAGTTTATGCTGTTCTGTGGATGAGATGGTAAACCCTGCCTAATATAATACAGCTTAAGTACACTCTGAAGGATCCATTAAATTGGGTTTATCCATCGGTGTGTGCTGCTGGCCATTGCCACGTGTCCAGTCCCTCGTTAATTTGGGACTGGGGCGTGACATAGTTTTTGTGGTGGCCCATGCAGGTCAACGACTAAAATTGTTCGGTTTCAACTTAGGGACCGAACAGGCCTGCAATAAAGATAGGAAAGTTTTTAAGATCTCATCCATTTGCTTGAAACGTTCTTGATATCTATATCGGATTTGAATCAATTTGTTGAATTGCATCCTGCCTTGATTCCTGAGCGCCTCTCATTGTTTATTTTGGTTGCAGAGTTATGGATTCACGGGCAAACGACGAGGCTCCTGCAATATTACCACGAGATGTTGTAGTAACCAACGAAGATGAAGCGACACCAGTTGATGAAGGACGATCAGCTCAACAAGCAAGTCATCATGCCACGAGAATCCAGCAAGATAACAATCCACCATCGACGCAATTGCCCGTAATTCCACCAGGGCAGGCCATGGACGGGCAGCAGATGTTTCAAATGATCTATGCAATAGTACAAGCTCAACAAGAGGCTTGGAGTCGCAGCTTAGTAACCGTACTAGAGCAGGCACGACGGCCAACGACGGGTTCTATCGCCAATTTTTGCCAGCTGAAGCCCCGTACCTTCTCAGGAAAAGAAGAGCCCACAGAAGTTCATGAGTGGCTCACCAACATACAACATCAACTAGAAGCAGCTGAGCTTCCAAGGGAACGTTGGATGACTGCCGTCAGAATACAGTTGACGGACAATGCTCATCACTGGTGGCTATCTGAAGAGACCCGGCTCGGACCAGACCGAGTCACTTGGGAAGCGTTCTCTCGACTCTTTCTGAAGATGTACATTCCAGCCATTGCTCGATCAGAACTTCGGGACAAGTTCAATCGCCTCACTCAGGATGCTATGACTGTGGAAGAGTACAACGCTGAATTCATTCGTCTAAGTCGCTTCGCCCCAACATTGATCCCGACAGAAGAAGAGAAGGCCGAGAAGTTCTTCGATGGACTAAACTTTGAGTTACAGAAACTAATTGGATCCGTTGCACCTACATCTTACCCGGACGTCCTTGCTGCAGCCCGACGTATGGAGCGCGTCATCAGGAGAGAAACCAGTCTGAAGCGATCATCCACATCAGTACCCGCCGGAGCACCACAAGAAGAAGCTACAAAAAGACCTCACATACACCAGCCATCAGGAGCATCTCCACAGACACTGCCTGTCTGTCCATATTGTCGCAAACGAGGCCATACTGAGAACGAGTGCAGGCGAAAGAAGAAATTATGCATAGCTTGCGGATCCAGTCAGCATTTATTAAAGGAATGCCCTGAGCGTCGAGATAGAGCACCAAGGGTAAACCAACAAGCATTTCCAGTACCGAGGCCAACCTATCCAACATTGGAAGCACCACAAACGAAATTTCAAGAAGTTCTACCACCAGCTTCAGGAGGGTATCAGCCGAGGCCACCTTTGATACCCCAGGCACTGCTCTTCCAGCAAGCTCAACAGCAGAGGAATCGACGACAAGGACGCGGAAAGCCCTGACAATGACCTTGGAGAGCGCACAGAATCGTGGAGTAGCTAATGCGCGTAAGTTCTTATAGTTTTCTGCTTCTAGATTTGCCTTAGATTGTGCCTGCTGGTTCGTGACCCTAGACTTACCCTGATAATCTTAACTTGTTAATAATGGATAACCTAGTGATCACCTAGTAATTTTGTTATTAATTAATATGCTTTAAAAGAATAACCTATTTTTCTAAAAACTGTAATTTTCTAAATTTTCCACATTTGGGAAATTGCATAACATTTAATGCTTAGGGAAATAATTTTCCTAGGTATTACTCTCCACCTTGAAATTCTTTAATTTTGATGTGCTTTGAACAAATGGTTGTAACCGTGTCATCTCTGTTGACCGGTTATTTCTTTGATTATGAGGACGCAATCCTCTTAAGGGGGGTAGATTGTAATCCCCCTGATTTTCAAAGAATTTTAAATTTGGATTTTCTGGATTTTCTGGAAATTTTTAGGATTTTTCTGTAATTAAACTCAGGTGTTTTAATTATTAAAAGATTTTTAAATGATATTAATTAATAATAAAATAATATTTTATGGTGTAAAATAGAAAACCAGGCATAGGGTAATTTTTCGGGAATTTATTGGACCCCGGAAGCCCTTATAAAGCCCTAAATACTAATTAATTATTTAAATCAAATAAACCGAATTTATTAATTAAACCAACCCAATTTAAACCGAACCGGACCGGGTTCACTGACCCAAACCGCCTAGGCCCTAACGGGTCGGATTCGGGTTCAATCCGACCCGGCCCGTTTCAGCCCGAACCCGCTAACCGAACCCCTCTCTTCCCCGACTCCCCATCTCCCCTCCGGTCGGCCAACCGCCGCCTGTTCACCTCCCGGCCGCCGATTGGCATCCCCGACCCTCCGCCTCCGGTAACGGCCGCCCCCGCCGTTTCTCTTTCCCTCTCTCCTATAAAACCCACAGATCCGCCGCCTTTTCCCTCTTCTCCGGCGAAAACCCCCTGTCTCCGACCTCCCCTCGGCTCCACCTCACCGCAGCTCCTCCTCCTTTGCCGCCATCAGCCTCCAGCTCAGCCTCCTCACCCTCGCCGCTCGGCCAGGAACCTCCACCGACCAGTCCCCAACCGCCCGACGACATCGACGACCACCTCCTCCGCCTCGCAGAGCTCCAGCATTGCCGCTCTCGTCTCCTCCGGCGTCTCCTCCGCTAGCTCTGCCGCCCTCGACGAACAGAAGCCCAGCAGCAGCAGGCGGCCGTCCCCGAGCGCCGCCCTGCCACCAGCAAGCAGCCTCCCGCTCCGACGAATCCCCTGAGCCGAAACCCTAGGTCGGGCACAGTGTCAGTTGTGTGTCGTGTCGGACACAGTGTCCAGGACACGAGTCGGACACAAAACCCCAATTTCTGGAGCTCATTTCAGGTACCCGTAACTTCTTGCTCGTAGCTCGGATTTCGATTCCGTAAATTGTATCGCGTAGCCTGTATGACCCTCTCGGTGCCCGTGTGAACCGCTCGGGGCATCGCGTCCTGTGGTGATCGCGCACTGCGATCCAAAAACAGGAAAACCAACGCCCTGTTTCACCCCGGAACCGAGTACGCCCCGCCAAACGGGACGACTTGGTCGCGTGCGGTCTTCATAGATACGTGCGCGTCGTTGATACGGACGTGCGGGTTTTCGCAGAAGCTGATTCGGATGTGCGTGCACACCGAAATCAGTGCGTATCCGCGGACACCGTCCCGTATTCGACTTTTCTGTTTGTCGCTGTAACTTAGTGTACACACGTCGGATCGAGACGAAACTTGCGCCATCGGACTCGTAGCAATACGCTGGTCCTGTGAGCCAAGTTTGGTTCGATTCTGAGAACGTTGACAAAATCGTGTGTCGTGGGCCCCATAGGCTCCACCCGACGGACGATTTTGAGAACGGCTCATCGAAATCCAATTTTGGAAGTTCCGTTGGGTTCGTATCATCATTCCTGACCTGTTGATACTAAGTTGGACTGATTTTGAGACCTTTGACACTGACGCATTTTTCGGTGCAAAGCGGCCCACATTTGGACCCCGCCTTGATCCGAAAATAACGTTTTTGCCCTTGTCTCCAAATTGGACTCAAGGACAGGCGTTCCTAGCTGATTAATATTTTCTGGACCTGATGGTGATGTCTGTTTCAGCAACCGGAGTACTGCCTGCAATCCCCGCTGACGTCAGAGCTACAATTGGAGACAAAACCCAGGCAAGTATACCTTGCCAAATCCTGCAGTTTTGTTGCTTATCTCCTGGATTATTTTTTATTGCCTTGCAAGATACTTGTACAATGGTTGCATGTTTTTCAGTTGTTACTTTCCTGTCATATATAGTTCTTGATGTGCTCTGGTTTATTCCTGCTGCTCTAGTCATATTTTCTCTGTTTGCGTGCATGTACATTATTTGCTCTTTCCTTGGAACACTACTTGTTCCATAGACATTTTGTGATGGTATATGTTTACTCTACATTTTTGGAGTTGACTTGACTGATTTATTAGTTCCTAGATGAAGTTATTGGACATTGACTACACTTGAGCAATCTCTTTTGTGAGTACACAATGTACTGCAATAGAGAATTGTTCATTTGACTACCTCCTTCGTGAGCTCCCGATGGGCTGCGAAAGAGCCATACTATAGACTGTGAGTCCCCGTTGGACTGCTTTCTATAGGATCGTGATCTCCCATTGAGATGCGGTTACCCCGATTGCTTATAGTCATGTTTGATAGCATCACTGGCATGCCACTGTCTTAGATATAGTGATTTCTTGTGTCTTATTTGCTTGTGTTTACTTTCTTCTCTATCTTGCATGTCATTTATTGTATTTGGCTCGTATTCTTTTGTATCTTGCTATGTCCCCTAAGGACCTGGTTTTGTTCTCCAGATTTAGCAGATGAGGAGTACCGCAGCTTACGGACCAGCACCAGACGAGAGTTTGATTGCAGTTGATGGCCCTGCTTCTTAGTTACTTTCTAGCATGTTTTAGTTATCTCTTTCTTGTCTTTATTTTCTTGTTTGTCGGTAGTGGATTTGTCTCCACCCGACTTAGTATTATTTCTTGCTGAATATTCGTCTGTAACTTTACTTTCAGCATTTAATTCTGTTTTGTTTTAGTTCATGTTGTTCTGTGGATGAGATGGTAAACCCTGCCTAATATAATACAGCTTAAGTACACTCCGAAGGATCCATTAAATTGGGTTTGTCCATCGGTATGTGCTGCTGGCCATTGCCACGTGTCCAGTCCCTCGTTAATTTGGGACTGGGGCGTGACATCGTATATGGACGAGACTGCATAGGTCTTGAAGCCGCATCCGTACTCTTGTTTGGCCTTGGTCAGGTGGATGCTTTGGCCGCATAATATTGAGGCCACATGGGTCTTGAAGCCGCATACGTAGGACAAGTGGCATGGCCCGTCTGTCGAGGCAATTAATGCACTGATGTAACTTATTGTCTTTTCCTGAGCCATTGTCTGCACAGATTCTGAAGCATCTCAGGATGATGAGTGAGGTATCAGAGCTTTTGACAGACATTAAAATATGTGTCAGGGGATTCTATGCGACCGCCCAGCTCTGTGGTCGTTTAGGCCGCATATGAGAACTGCATGGAGTCGAAGCCGCATAGGACTAGAGACACATGGCACGCATCGAGTCTGGAACGCATTGGGCCAGAGACGCATGGAACGCATAGAGTCTAAAACATATTGGGCCAGAGATGCATGGAACAAATGGAGTCTGGGACGCATTGGGTCAGAGACGCATGGATCTTTTGTCGTTTTTTGCATTCGTGGCATTTGAACAGCTGTATACTGCCAAAAGTAATTATGACGAAACTGTCAGCACGGATTCCAATCAGCGGTGCAGGATTCGAGGTGGTCAAAATGATTGTCTATTTTGTCAGAGTCATAAATGCTCTGATGTGACTGTAGGAACGATGCGTAAAAGGGCGGTATGCGTCTCGTGATGTCATGTATCTGAGGGTGTCATGCGTCCACCACTGTTATGCGTCTCTTGCTTATTTGTTGACTGCTAACTGGAGCGCATGGAGAGATTTTTTATGCTTCTATAGTCTATACTCCATTTGGTCGACCAGAGACTTAGACAATAAGTTAGTATGGCAACTGTAAAGGCACAAACCCCGAACGAGTCTTAGATTCTTGATGAACTTGAACTATTGTACCTTCATTCATCAAAAAAATTCTTACTTATATTTTTGGACCATCTTGACTGAAGCTGCTATTATATCCTAGTTTTGCAAGCTTATTATTTTATCGAGCTTGTTCATGACATATGTTTTATTTGGGACGTCCACTAATACATTGTCTATTTAGAATCGGTGTATTACGGCCTGATCAACCTTAGTGCACCTGGTTCGCTCTTCGTATGACTACTCTATGTGGATTGAGATATAGTTGACTTAGCTTATTAGACGAACATACTTACCCTCTAGACATGTCAGAGCATAATGTATCAGTTACCTAACTGTACTGATACGAGCCTACAAATAAGAAATAGACCAAGATAGGATCTTAATCCACAACCGATTTAACAAAATTCTTCTTTGAGTTCGATTATCTCTCAATAACCTTCGCAATTGTACTCGTTCATTCCCATTGACATCACTATCATTATTTCTCGTCTTTTCCTATTTCGAAAATAGAACGCTCATGCTTGATAGAAGTTTGACACATGTATAGTACTAGATCTATATACCTCACTATGACACGGGATTCTATGAGTATATATATATATATATATATATATATATATATATATATATATATATATATATATATATATATAAGCTATAAGAATAGGATAACATTTTAACTAGATGGCATACCCGTGAAACTAGTAGGTGGCACGAGTAGCAGTAGTAGTGTTCTCTTTCCAATCAATAACTCGTCCCCTTGGGTTACTCATCTCTTCTATCATATCCTTCATATCCTCGATTCCGTGTGCAAGTTCTTCTTGTACTGAAATTTATTCATGCCATATTACCTTACTTAGAGCATGCCAGACAGACCCTTCGAATTTAATGCATAATTTATATTTTTCTCTTCCCAACTTTGAGGTACAATATCTCTTACTTGCCACTCATCTAGCGCATGACATATTTTTCATACTTGACCATTCTCTACTATATTGCCTCTCTTATTCAATCGACCGTGCCTTATTTTTAATTTCGAGGACAAAATTATTGTAAGTTGGGTAGGATATAAAACCCCCTTTATTTTTTTAATATTATTTTATTTGTACAAAAATAGATAAATAAATAATATAAGTATTTATATATATACATACTTGTATATATATGATCATATGTTAAAGTGTTAAAAAAATAATTAAGTATTAAAAATAAATTGTCAATAAAATAATTTAAATAACAAAATAATTTAATGTAGATCTTAAAATTCAAGGCAAGTAAGATAAGTTAGCTATTAGCAGCCTAACCAAATATGTAAATTAAAATTACTTAGCTAAATCATTAATAATAGTAATAATAAATAATAAAGATATACAATTAATAAATAAAGATTATGTAATGATTAATTATATTTATGTTAGTAGTTTATATAAAAAAAAATTAATAGAATAATTAATGAAATATTAGAAATAACTTTAAATAAAAAGAATGTAGTTCATAAAAGGAAATAGAAATAGAAAAGGAAAAGGAAAAGGAAAAGGAAAAAAAAGAATAAGAAAAAAAAACTCTCGCGAGAAATTAATTTCTTGCGAGTTGAGAAACCCAATAATACCCGATCCCCATCCGCGGACGAATTAAAAAACTCTAATTTCAGTCGGTTCAAAACCGAACAAATCCCCATCAAATTTTCCCAAACTAGATTTTGTGTAATCTTGATACTATCCTCTTCCGGATTAAATCAAATCTCGTCCAAATCCAAATGTAAATCGAAGTGGAAAATGATTTTAAAACGAATGAAAACATAGTATATAAACCAATTTCGAACCCATTATTTTTTCACCCCATAGTCAAATACTCCACCAAACGCGAAACCGTAAAATTTTGAAGGTTTCCCGAAGTCTCCCGCATCTAGAAAAGCACCTGCACATGCCGGAGAGTTGCCAGAGTGAGCACAGCAACCCCAAGAAGTAATTTTCGTTCAGCCGCACAAAGCAGCTAGGTACCCCTGTTCATCGTCCTGTATCTCTGTTATACTTGATAGTTTCATGATTCGTAAAGTTTTCTGGGCAGCATACTTAACCCTATCTAGGAATTTTTTGTTTCTTATAATTAATATGATGTATTAGTTGGTGAAAATTAGGTGCAAAAACTCAAAAAAATTGATTTCAAGTATGTATATATACGATAGTTTTTATGTTTTAAAACCCCATTTTCAAAGGCTAATAATCGCCAGAATAGTCGGTAATTTAGAGAAATAATTATATTGTACTAAGACAACCTAAACGGCTTCAAAATAACCTATTGTTTGCATATAATTGGTCCTTAATTCTGGGTTAAATAATCAATTGAAAATAATAAAAAATAGTTTTTAAAATAGTAAAAATTCTTGCGATACGGAGTGCGTCCCACCAAACGGGACCACCTCGTCGCGTACCAGTTGCATCAAATGGCGCATATGGTATATCCTGACGTGTGGACTTTTGTGGAAGTTGATGTGGACGTGTGTGCACGCCGAAATCAACCTGTATCAGTTGAAAGTCCCCCGTATCGACGTTTTGTAAATTTCTCCATTAGTCGGTGCACGCTCGCCGGAACCCGACAAAACTTGCTCCAACGGATCCGTGGTATCATGCTGGTCATGTGGCTCAAGTTGCACCCAATTCCAAGACAGTGACCGGATTGCCGTTTCGCGGGCTCCACGATCTGACTTGACGGACGATTTTGTGATCGTCTCTCCGGAATCCAAAACTGGATATACCGTTGAGTTTGTATCATTGATTATGATTCGTTTGACCTATAATTTGTCCTTTTAGAGACATTTATACTTGACACGTATTTTGGTGCAAAGTGGCCCACATGTGAATCCCGATTTGGTCCGAAATTATCATTTTGTCCTGTGTCCAAATTGGACGAAAGGATAGTGTTTTCTGTCAATCGCGTTTATTCCGAAAATGTTGGTGATGTCTATTTCAGCATCCGGAGATGCTCATTCAGAGTCCCTAACTTTCGGCTCATTGTGCTTGTCGTCTGGACGTCTATACTACACCGATTGCTTGACAGGCAAGTATACCTTGCCATGATGACTGTTTATTTACATTTTGTATACCATGTTGCGTTTATGTTACTTATTTACTTAGTTATTTTTTATAAAAACTGTACGTCTAGAATAGACTTGGGTGCAACGGCGGATTGCGTCTTCTTTATTTTATTTACTATGCATACTGATCTAGAGTTATGTTACTACCCAATAATTGTGAGGTATTCTCGTATCTCCATGACCTTGACACGTTCGATTAATCAGTACATTATGGTTAAGCACTGTGATGCACTTTGAAATATGATCAATAAAGTGAGGATGCAACTCAATTTTTTTTTCTTTTTTATTGTGTTGATTAGGATTAGCATGTTTTAAGTGAGAGGTTATGGAAGCAAAGTAGATTCACTTGATTTCTTCTTCTTCCCTCAAAGTTTTACTCCAGGACCTATATTATATACTGGATATGAATCATAAGACTTAACTCTTACTAGCATATATATGCACTTTGGGTTTCATCATAGCCCTCTGTGCCGCATCTAAAGTAAAGATTGGACGAAGGCTTGCTACTAAACCTTGAAGGCTTGAAGTCCACAGGAATTAGCTACTCAGTCTACTCTCAGGACGTTTGGTTCACGGATTTAAGAAATCTTTGAAGAAAATTGATCCTTTTCTTTATTATCTTAGCAACAAATAGGGGTATAACTTGGATGGACTAAATTCGAATTCGATCGGATAAATCTGCTAATGGGTTCGGATTCGGTTAGAATTGAAGATACTCGGATTCATGTTTGGATTCGAATTAAAATATTTGAACCCGATCAAAAATCGGATTGTACTCGGATTCATGTGTCCGGTTATCCAAAGAAAGCAAAATCCGACATATATATATATATATATATATATATATATATATATATATATATATATATAGTTTCATACTTCTTATAAAAGGTTTAAATCATAAGTTTCTCTATCCAAAATTTTCAACTCTTAGAGCATCCACAGTGGGGACATTTCAAATACATACTCCAAATTATTAAAAATTGTGTAAATTATTATTTTTGGAGTGTCCCCATAATATTGGCACACAATGGTACACTCCAAATTAATCTCCTATTTTTTCTCCGTCTTTTTCCTATTTATTTTTCTTTCTTATTTGGTAATATTTTTTCTCTCTTTTTTCTCTTTATTTTTCTTTCATGTTTTGTTACTTTTGATAGGCCCATCAATTAATATAGAGGAGCTATGAACGCTCCAAATCTGGAGCGTCCCGTAGCTTTCTAGCAATTTTTAAGTATGCACAAGTATCCATTGCAGCATTCAAGTGCTACAAAATTTGACTAAAATCAAAATGTAGTACTTGAAACCTCCCCCGCTGCGGATGCTCTTATCGTAGATCTCATTCCAGTTTGTATTTTATAATGATTGAGGCTTGAATGCTATTTGATTATGTTTTTAATATTACTCTTATTTAAAATTATTTCAAATATCATATTAAAGGTCATCTCAAAAAAAAATTATAAACCCGATGGATCCGACCCAACACGATCCTCTGAGCTTGGTTTTGGGCTACATATGTTGAACCTGTGTAAACCCCCTGATTTTTCAAGATTTTTAAAACAGGATTTTTCAGAATTTTCTGGAATTTTTCGGGAATTTTTACTAATTAAAAACCAGGGTAATTTGGCATTAAATAAAATTAAATATTTTTCAAATATATTAAAATATTATGAAAATAATATTTTATGGTGTAAAATAAAATATTGGACTTAGGGTAATTTTCTGGAAATTTATTGGACCCCGAAAATATTTTTAAAAGCCCGAAAACTATTTTAAATTAAATTAAAATTGAACCGGGTTGAACCAGGTTCAAACCGGCCTGAACCAGCCGAACCCGGTCCAACCCAACTGAACCGGACCGACCGCCTTAGCGGGTAGGGTCGGGTCCACCCGCACCCGCCCGAACCCGCAGACCCGCCCGACCTATTTCCTTCTCCCCCACACGACCCGCCCGAGCCCGGTTCTTTCGCCGCCCTCCGCCGCGACCGGCCACGTCGCCCGGTTATTCGGGCACGAGTGCGTGGGCACGTCCAGCCTACGCCGCAGAGTCGGCGGTAGTACGCTGTCTAGGTCTTACTCACAGGTAATTTAAATCTATCTCATCCACAATAAAGTAAATAGACAAGGAAATTAACAGGAAATAGGAATGCTGATTTATAAAACAAATTGTGATAACAGATCCATAGTTTATACATGAACAGAAGATAAATCGGGGACAAACCCGATTACTGAGCTGAAAAGGGAAAACTAGCTAACTGGCTACTACTCCTCAGAGATAATCTCCTGAGTGGGAACCGGCCTCTCAACTGTGTCACCTGCTACGTCATAGGGATCAAAATAGGTAGGGCAAAGTCCTCATCATCGCCTAAAACAACGGATCCAGTCAGGAAAGGAGCAAAGTACACAATGCACAACAAGATTAAACTAAATATTCATGACAATTAAAAAAGAACTGACAGGTATCATGCTGAGGATATGTATAACTAAATAGTAACAATAACTAAGAGTTAATTTGCTGTAAGACAGGGTCATGAATAAAACAGGAATAAGGGGACAGGAAAATGAATTACAACCAGACAATAGGAACTGTAACCAGACAAGAAACTATGTGTGTGAACTTGTGTATTTAGAATACCTAGTTGGCATGTAGGGGTCTATAAGGTTAAACCGGCCGTCATAGACGGCTATTTATCACGAATAATCGAGATCCGGCTGATGGACAGTCGTGTACCAACAGCTATTAATCATGGCAAGAGTCAGGGTAAGCTACATGCCTTTCAGTATTCTTCCACCCGACACGAAAACGAGACATGAAATCCCGTAATCAAGACATGAAATCCAGCTTCTAACATTACGTGTAAACATTCAATGGTACTAGTGAAACAGGGAATAATTATCACAATATAAAGATTTAAACTTGAAGTGCAGGTACTTGCCTTTGTTTGGATCCGATTAATAGGTCTTGGGGAAAATATCCAGAGATGAGTCCAAATGCTGAAATAAACATTACCATCACTCTCAGAAGATATCAAATAGCTAGAAACGTCTGTCCTTGGGTCCAATTTGGAGACAAGGGCAAAAACGGCAGTTTCGGGTCAAAACGGGGTCCGCCGTTGGGCCCGCTTTGCACCGAAAAACGTGTCCGGGTCAAAAGTCTCCAAATTCACCAAACTTAGTGTCAACAGGTCAGGAACGCTGATACGAACCCAACGGAACTTCCAGATTTGGATTCCGATGAGCCGAACACAAAATCGCCCGTCGAGCGGGGCCTATGGGGCCCACGACACGCGATTTCGTCAACGTTCTCAGAATCGAACCAAACTTGACCCACAGGACCAGCGTATCGCTACGAGTTCGATGGAGCAAGTTTCGTCTCGATCTGACGAGTGTGCACGAAGTTAGGGTGAATTGCCGAAAAGGCGGATACGGGGCGATGTCCGCGGATACGCGTTGATTCCGGTGTGCACGCACACCCGAATCAGCTTCCACGAAGACTCACACGTCCGTATCGATGATGCGCACGTATCTGTGAAGACCGCACGCGACCAAGTCGTCCCGTTTGGCGGGACATACTCGGTTCCGGGGTGAAACAGGGTCTGGTTTTTCCTGTTTTTGGATCGCGGTGTGCGATCACCACAGGACGCGGTGTCCCGAACAGTTTGTCCGGACACCGAGAGGGTCATACAGGCTTCACAACGCAATTTACGGAATTTAAAACCGAGCAGCGAGGAGCAAGATACACGTACCTGAACTGGCCTCCGAAAACTAGGGTCTTCGTGTCCGTGTGTCGAACCCTGTGTCCACTGCCGTGTCCGACACAGAAGAGGAAATTAGGGTTAGGGCTTGGGCAGCCAGGCGGAGGACGGCGGCTTGGGGGATGCCGGAGGCGGCCGAGGGCGGCTGGGGGCGACGCCGGCGAGGGCGGCGGCAAGCGGCAGGCGGCGGAGCGGCGTCGGGGCAGCTGCTGGGCTGTTGCTGGAGTCGAGCGGGGGAGAAGAAGGAGGCGGCGGTGGCGGGCGGCGCTGCACGGCGGGGAGGCGGGCTGCGGAGGTCTGCGGCGGAGCGGAGGCGGCGCGTGGCGGTGTGGCTGCTGGGGACGGCGGCTGGGCGGGCGTCGCCGATGGTGGGGATACGGAGGAGAGGCGGTGGTCGGGGGGGGTTCTGGCCAGGGGGTTTTAAAGGGGGCGGCCGGTGGCGTGGGGCCGAGGGAGGCGGCGGCCAGCGCGGAGGCGGGGGCGCGTGGCGCTGGCCGGGCGGAGCGGCGGCGTCCGCGGGCGGCGGCGCCCGACGCGGGGGGGGGAACGGGTCAGGGGTGAGAGGGGCCGGGTTTCGGGTCGGGCGGGTCGGGTTCAGGCGGACCCGACCCGACCCGTTAGGGGTTTGGGCCGGGGGACTGGGCCGGGTGTTGGGCCGGGCCGAGCGGGCCGATTTAATTAAAAAAATCAATAAATAAATAAATGTAATTAATTAATTAATTAATTAATTAATTAGTAAATAAATATTTTTAGGAGATTTAAAAATAGGTCCGGGGCCCAATAAATTCCAGAAAAATTACCCTAAGTCCAGTTTTCCATTTTACACCCAAAAATATTATTTTCATAATATTTTAATATTATTTATTATCAATTAAAAATTATTTAATAATTAGAAACCCTGATTTTAATTAAAGAAAATTCCCAGAAAATTCCAGAAAATTGTGAAAAATCCCAATTTGAAATTCTTGCAAAATCTGGGGGTTTACAATCTACCCAACTTATAAAAATTTTGTCCTCGAAATTTAAAACTTAAGCCATACTCTGTTAACCCTTCATGTACATAAGGCAAGTCCATCGCAACCTCCTCGCGATAATTAAAATCCGAATCATGTCCACTGCAATCACTTCATGATTAAGGTGACTATTTGTTCTAATCAAAATTCAACCTATGGTTATCACTTCTTACTTCCTCAAATTATCCACAGGCAGATTTTAGATTAAGTTCATATAGCATTTTCAAGATTGCACATGACTATGATTTTGTCTCACTGTTCTGACTATCATAATTCCTCTAGAAATGATTCGAGTCTACTAGTATTCATACTGTATGCTTTAACTTATTAAATTTCATTCACATCCTCAGTAATCCAACTAGGTAGTCCAACCACCAATTTTAATTTGTAATTCGAATCATCAAATTGAAAAAGTAAAATGTAGTCCACCAATGTTCACGTCTGAATCATAATACCCTCTAAATTCAAATTGACGATTTTACCCTCATTATTTCAAGATTTAAATCATGTACTTGAGATATAACTATTGATATCAATTCATTAATCATCTTAGCCACTCCTCTAAATTTTTAAAATTGAATGGCTTGCTTCTTCCAATCTAACCTTACTCGGTCACAATCCAAAAGACATTCCTCTCGAGTTGACAAATGCACTACTACCCAACTTAGAGTTTACCCCTTCATCACAAAAGACTATATACCTTAAGAAAAATGTTCCTTAATATGTTTACTTATGTCATTCAATCCTCGAACTTCAACGCCGATCATATCACATATGATATGTCCTCAATTACGAAAGGTTAATCCTCAAGTATGTGATCGGCCTATGTGGCATATCTAGTACTTATCTATGTATTAAACTTATACCAAGCACGAGATTTCGTCTTTCCGAAATAGGGGAGACGAAGATCAATAATGAAGAGTTCAAAGGTGGGGTGATAGAATAGAAATATCGGGGTTAAGGCGTTTTTAAAGAATTCAGGTGGGAATTGTCAAGCGATTGTGGATTGAATCCTATCTTGGTAATTCCTATTCACATGCTCGTATTAATACAGTTATACTCAGACATGTCTAGGGCAGGTATACTAGTCATCTGTATATCTCAATCCACGTAAAGTAGTGCGAAGAGCGAATCAAAATGTACTAAGGCTGATCAGACCGTAATACACTGATTCTGAATAGACAATTGTATTAGTGTGTCGACCCACTAATACATATGTCATGAACAAGCTCGATAAAGAGTAAGCTTGCAAAACTAGGCTATAAAATAGCAGCATAAGTCGAGTACATCAAAATTAAGTGCGCTAGATGATGATGAAAGGAGGTACAAAATATTTAAGTTCACAAAACAACCTACAATAAGCACAATAACAAAAGATTCTACAACTCTACAGTTATCAAATATAAAAGCATACCAGGTTATTAGCAAGTTTTAAAGTTACTAGGTTGGGGCTGAGGTCACGAACCAATAGGCACGAGCTAAACAATACTAGGAAAGGCAGCTAAAAGAAATCACTTACGCGCATCAGCTACTCCAAGAGTCTGCGCGTTCTCCACGGTCATGCTGGTAGAGCATCTCGTGGTGATCTTGTAGGAACCTCGTTGCTTGCTGATAGATCCTTTACTCTGCATCCAAAAATAAATGATAAAGGCGCACAGGAATCAAGGCAGGATGCAAGTTCATATTAGTTCGAATACGATACAGATATCAAAAACGATTCAAGCAAGTGGATGAGATCCTATAAACTTATCCTAGCTTTATTGCAGGCCTGTTCGGTCCCTGAGTTGAAACCGAACAATTTAGTCGTTGGACCTGCATGGGCCACCACAAAAACGTGTCACGACCCGCACCCGGTTATTCGGGCACGAGTGCGTGGGCACGTCCAGCCTACGCCGCAGAGTCGGCGGTAGTACGCTGTCTAGGTCTTACTCACAGGTTATTTAGATCTATCTCATCCACAATAAAGTAAATAGACAAGGAAATTAACAGGAAATAGGAATGCTGATTTATAAAACAAATTGTGATAACAGATCCATAGTTTATACATGAACAGAAGATAAATCGGGGACAAACCCGATTACTGAGCTGAAAAGGGAAAACTAGCTAACTGGCTACTACTCCTCAGAGATAATCTCCTGAGTGGGAACCGGCCTCTCAACTGTGTCACCTGCTACGTCATAGGGATCAGAATAGGTAGGGAAAGTCCTCATCATCGCCTAAAACAACGGATCCAGTCAGGAAAGGAGCAAAGTACACAATGCACAACAAGATTAAACTAAATATTCATGACAATTAAAAAAGAACTGACAAGTACCATGCTGAGGATATGTATAACTAAATAGTAACAATAACTAAGAGTTAATTTGCTGTAAGACAGGGTCATGAATAAAACAGGAATAAGGGGACAGGAAAATGAATTACAACCAGACAATAGGAACTGTAACCAGACAAGAAACTATGTGTGTGAACTTGTGTATTTAGAATACCTAGTTGGCATGTAGGGGTCTATAAGGTTAAACCGGCCGTCATAGACGGCTATTTATCACGAATAATCGAGATCCGACTGATGGACAGTCGTGTACCAACAGCTATTAATCATGGCAAGAGTCAGGGTAAGCTACATGCCTTTCAGTATTCTCCCACCCGACAAGAAAACGAGACATGAAATCCCGTAATCAAGACATGAAATCCAGCTTCTAACATTACGTGTAAACATTCAATGGTACTAGTGAAACAGGGAATAATTATCACAATATAAAGATTTAAACTTGAAGTGCAGGTACTTGCCTTTGTTTGGATTCGATTAATAGGTCTTCGGGGAAAATATCCAGAGATGAGTCCAAATGCTGAAATAAACATTACCATCACTCTCAGAAGATATCAAATAGCTAGAAACGTCTGTCCTTGGGTCCAATTTGGAGACAAGGGCAAAAACGACAGTTTCGGGTCAAAACGGGGTCCGCCGTTGGGCCCGCTTTGCACCGAAAAACGTGTCCGGGTCAAAAGTCTCCAAATTCACCAAACTTAGTGTCAACAGGTCAGGAACGCTGATACGAACCCAACGGAACTTCCAGATTTGGATTCCGATGAGCCGAACACAAAATCGTCCGTCGAGCGGGGCCTATGGGGCCCACGACACGCGATTTCGTCAACGTTCTCAGAATCGAACCAAACTTGACCCACAGGACCAGCGTATCGCTACGAGTCCGATGGCGCAAGTTTCGTCTCGATCTGACGAGTGTGCACGAAGTTAGGGTGAATTGTCGAAAAGGCGGATACGGTGCGATGTCCGCGGATACGCGTTGATTCCGGTGTGCACGCACACCCGAATCAGCTTCCACGAAGACTCACACGTCCGTATCGATGATGCGCACGTATCTGTGAAGACCGCACGCGACCAAGTCGTCCCGTTTGGCGGGACGTACTCGGTTCCGGGGTGAAACAGGGTCTGGTTTTTCCTGTTTTTGGATCGCGGTGTGCGATCACCACAGGACGCGGTGTCCCGAACAGTTTGTCCGGACACCGAGAGGGTCATACAGGCTTCACAACGCAATTTACGGAATTTAAAACCGAGCAGCGAGGAGCAAGATACACGTACCTGAACTGGCCTCCGAAAACTAGGGTCTTCGTGTCCGTGTGTCGAACCCTGTGTCCACTGCCGTGTCCGACACAGAAGAGGAAATTAGGGTTAGGGCTTGGGCAGCCAGGCGGAGGACGGCGGCTTGGGGGATGCCGGAGGCGGCCGAGGGCGGCTGGGGGCGACGCCGGCGAGGGCGGCGGCAAGCGGCAGGCGGCGGAGCGGCGTCGGGGCAGCTGCTGGGCTGTTGCTGGAGTCGAGCGGGGGAGAAGAAGGAGGCGGCGGTGGCGGGCGGCGCTGCACGGCGGGGAGGCGGGCTGCGGAGGTCTGCGGCGGAGCGGAGGCGGCGCGTGGCGGTGTGGCTGCTGGGGACGGCGGCTGGGCGGGCGTCGCCGATGGTGGGGATACGGAGGAGAAGCGGTGGTCGGGGGGGGTTCTGGCCAGGGGGTTTTAAAGGGGGCGGCCGGTGGCGTGGGGCCGAGGGAGGCGGCGGCCAGCGCGGGGGCGGGGGCGCGTGGCGCTGGCCGGGCGGAGCGGCGGCGTCCGCGGGCGGCGGCGCCGGACGCGGGGGGGGAACGGGTCAGGGGTGAGAGGGGCCGGGTTTCGGGTCGGGCGGGTCGGGTTCAGGCGGACCCGACCCGACCCGTTAGGGGTTTGGGCCGGGGGACTGGGCCGGGTGTTGGGCCGGGCCGAGCAGGCCGATTTAATTAAAAAAATCAATAAATAAATAAATGTAATTAATTAATTAATTAGTAAATAAATATTTTTAGGAGATTTAAAAATAGGTCCGGGGCCCAATAAATTCCAGAAAAATTATCCTAAGTCCAGTTTTCCATTTTACACCCAAAAATATTATTTTCATAATATTTTAATATTATTTATTATCAATTAAAAATTATTTAATAATTAGAAACCCTGATTTTAATTAAAGAAAATTCCCAGAAAATTTCAGAAAATTGTGAAAAATCCCAATTTGAAATTCTTGCAAAATCTGGGGGTTTACACTCCGGCCGGCCTCCCCCCCCCCCCCCCGCAGCCCCGGCCAGCATCCCTAACCCTAACCCTAGGTTGGGTTCGACTCGGACACGGACACTTTGTGTCGTGTCGGACACGAAAAACCCAGTTTTTTGGAGCCCTGTTCAGGTACATGTTTCTCTCTCCTCGCTGCCCCGTTTTCGATTCCGTCTATTGCATCGCAAACCCTGCGTGACCCTCTCGGTGCCCGTGCAACCCGCTCGGTGCATCGCGTCTTGTGGCGATCGCGAACCGAAATCCAAAAACAGAAAAAATAACTCCCTGATTCACCCCGGAACTGAGTACGCCCCGCCAAACGGGACGACTTGGTCGCGTGCGGTCTTTACCGATACATGCATGCCGTTGATACAGACGTGCAGGATTTCGCAGAAGTCGATTCGGATGTGCGTGCACACCGGAATCAACGCGTATCCGCCGACACCGTCCCGTATCCGTCAGTTCTGGAACGCGTCGCAACTTTGTGTACACACGTCGGATCGAAATAAAACTTGCGCCATTGGACTCGAAGCGATACGCTGGTCCTGTGACCCAAGTTTGGTTCGATTCTGAGAACGTTGACAAAATCACGTGTCGTGGGCCCCACAAGTTCCACTTGACGGACGATTTTATGACCGGCTCATCGAAATCCTATTCTGGAAGTTCCGTTGGGTTCGTATCATCGTTCCTAACCTGTTGACACTAAGTTTGGCGAATTTGGAGACCTTTGTCCCTGACACATTTTTCGGTGCAAAGCGGACCCACATGTGGACCCCGCTTTGACCCGAAATTATCATTTTTGCCCTTGTTTTCAAATTGGACTCAAGGACTGGCATTTCTAGCTGATTGATATTTTCTGGATCTGATGGTAATGTTTGTTTCAGCATCCGGAGACATTCCTGGAGATTTCACGAATATCAGAGCTACAGTTGGAGCCCGAACCACAGGCAAGTGTACCTTGCCAACTCGCAGTGATTCCTGTTATAGTACTTTGCTTGAGTTCTTTGTATATACATATAATCTTGATATAAATGTTCAACCCAGGACCGAGTGACTTTACTTAGCGTCCGATTAATAGTCGGGTGCCAACCCCGTACGCGGAGTTGTGTAACGTCACATAGAGATGGATATCGAGACCCTATACATTCTCGTGCTTGTTTTATCAAGTGCGCCATACCTGTCACGCCCCAGTCCCAAAAACACGTAGGACTAGGACACGTAAGCATGCCAGCTGCATGGATATGGCAACTCCAATATATGGAAACCAAATACATACGTACGCTGTAATATGAATATCAAATCCACAAGTGGTATAAAATGTAATACAAGTCACAGGGTAAAATCTAAATCTCATCCACCAAAATCATATAGAAATAAATAACCAGTATCTATGAAACTAGATCTCAATAAGAAGTATCTAAGGATGATAGTTGGATGGAAACAAATCCACTACCAACTCGAATATAAGAGCAAATACAATATGAGTACAACACAATAAACACAATATAAAAATACCAGCTATCAATCACGGACTCGAAGAGAAGACATCCTCGGATCACATGTAACCATCCAAATCTGCGCTCCTACAAATACTCAAGAACAGATACACCTGGCAGAGGACCAGGTCCTCAGAGGGACGTAACAAGATACAGAAAATACGAGCCAATTTGAATACAGTAAACATGCATATTATTTGAAAATAAATAAGTACGCTGTACAAGACCATCTATATGAATGCAAATGAGGACAACTTTTCGACGTATGGGCAAGGGTAGGCTACTCGATCTAATCCTCACAACTCATACGCTCGTCAGTGGACATCATCAGCCGACATACCTCTGGGGTAGCGACCCTCGGACTCCATCAATCGACATACCTCTGGGGTAGCGACCATCGGACACGACCACCATAGTGCGTGCTAGTGACTATGGTTTACCAGAGTGGTTAAAAGCCCATACGCCTAATGATTGTCCTCGATGATACTAAGTGCCATGTGTGTGTCAACATATCTAATATATAGTAATGACTGAAAAGAACTACACATGCAATAAATAAACAGAAATGTAATAAATATACAGAAATATACTAAGCATGCAAAATACTGTAAACAATTTGGCAAGGTATCTTGCCTGGGGTCCTGCTGCTGGTATGAATCAGAGTCCAAGTCACAGTCCAAATAGCCTATGTATTACAAATTTATCACGTCAAAAGATAATTTATTTTAATTTATTTAATTCTGGAATAATTACTCTAAAATTCTATTTTAATCTTATTATTCTGATTTTTATGTTAATTCCTAAATTTTGTCCAAAGAAACTGAATTTTATCAACTCGAGACTCATGGCACGCAAATCGAGGCGATCTGTTGACCAAAAAGTCAACCGACACAAACTCGACTTTCATGCATGATTTCCTGTAGATTTCAGCATCAAAAATATACTGGAATTTACGGCTCGTCCGAATTCAAATTCGTTTGGAAATTATGGCACATACATATTTTGTATTGTGCACCGATGGTTAAATTCTAACCTAAAAGTTCTACAGAATTAACAATATGTAAATACTTCGAATTAAATTCTGGAAAAAATATATGTCGATGATATCGACATTAGCTTTCCGAAACTTTAAACGGTTCGTGATTCTGATTCCTGGTTCTCCCGGAATCGCAAAAATATCGAAACACGTCTATTTTTGGACATGCTGTGCTCTACGAATTTTCCAGAATTTAATACTCATAATTTCGTAAAATAAATTATATAATAAGAAAGCTAACCTCAATATCTTTCTAACGCAAGAAACTAGACCTCGTTTGGATTCCGGAGCTATGCGCAATGGCTTGTGGAAGATGAAGGAACCCTAGATGGCAATTCTACAAAATCTCTCTCTCTAAAAAAATAATGGAATAATTAGGATTATTATATTATATATATATAGGGATTGAGCGGCTGAATGAAAGTTGATAGGAGGGTGACACATGTCATGATTTGATTGGATGGTTTTGGTTATATTATTTGATTTTGATATGCCTTTATCAAAACATTATTTAAGTCGTTTTAAATCTAAATAACTCAAAATAAATATTAAAAATAATCATAAAAATCTGGAAAAATTATAGAAAATATATTTTGAATTTAAAAACTCTAGAAAAATATTTGGAATAATTTTATATTAATAGATTTCCTACTATAATTAGGAGAAACTCTAAACATTAGTTTTACCCATATAACTAAAATAAATACTAAAATTATTCCAAAAATTCTGAAATAATTCCAAAAAATATATAATAATATTATAAACCCTAAAAAATAACGTGGGTCCATTATATATTCCTGGAATTGTACAATAAATTCTACAAGTCCTAAAAAAAGTTATTAGCCTAAATAACTCCCAATAAATACTAAAATATTCAGAAAATTCCCAGAAAATTCTAAAAAATATATTTGATATTTAGAACCTAAAATAAAATTTTGGGATATTTTTAATTAAGTTTGAACATAAAATAAATTCTTCAAAGTCCTAGAAAATTAGTGTTACTAGTTTTTAATTAACTAAAAATTATGGAAAAATCCCAATAATCTAAAATAGCCTAAAAATAATTCTAAATAAATATTTATATAAGTAAATATACTAAAAAAAATTATTTTCTAATTAACTAAGAGAATACTCTAAATAAATTCAACATCTATAATAAATATAATAATATAAAATATACACAAAATACCTATTTTGGGTGAGGGAGTTTACAATACCCAGGACACCTGACACTATTCATGAGACAGAATCTTTCTGAGATATTCATGGTGATTCTGTATAGGCTACAGGACTTGTGACATAGATATTATATTCATAGCTATCATATGACTTGCTGCATTAGACTTGATCGTGCGTGACATGGACATGAGGTATCGTGGACATGAGACGTGTGATTACATTGGGTGGGGAGAGACACACAGGCTACAGGCTGATTTCATATATATAACACATAGTAAATTTCATAGTAAAATTCATAGTTATTGCTGCTATCGGCTCCCCGACACAGAGCTTGTAGCGGTTTCAGCCTGAGTACTAGTGATGCTCTCACTTGCATTTCACATAGATGGTTATATAGTTTACCCTATTTATCTCATTTACTATTACACTGTATTTTGGCATGTTGATTTATGTACCTTGTTATGTCCCCTGAGGACCTGGATACCGGATTATGTCCCCAGGTATAGCCGAAGAGATCTATCCCGAGATATACGGGACCGGAGCATTAGCCTTAGCAGGAGCAGGTGCCTACATTGGAGTAGAACCAGGATCTGAGGACGAGATTGTACCAGAGGACTTCTCCTGAGTATTGGCTTTATATACTCAGTTATTTCCATTTTCAGATACTTTAATTCATGTCTATTTGCATTGATGTATCAGACTTATTCTCGGGTTGTTCCCCGAGACACTTTTGTTGAGATAAGTTAGTTTATATTTATTTGCATTTATTCTGGCATTTAATCTGTTATCTGTTGTGGATGAGATTAGAATAGTCTGTGACTTGTATCGTTGGACCTACTTATTGTTGTATACAACTTAAGTATGCCCCGATGGATCCATTAAATTGGGTTTGTCCATCGGTGCGTACTGCTGGCCATTGCCACGTGTCCAGTCCCTCGGTATTTTGGGACTGGGGCGTGACAACCTGAGGTCGGATCGGACTTGGACTCGGACTAGGCTTATGATTCATCGTGTTCGGTTCGGATTTAGCTCAAGCTCAAGCTCAAGCTCAAGGTGTCTAAATCGGCGGGCCGACCCGGAACCCACCATGGGCCCGGTCCGGTCAAACCCGGTCCGGACCTGGTCAACGACCCGGACCGGCTCAACCTACCGCCTCCGCGGCTCCTGGCTGGGTCGACAAAATCGGCCCGTAAGTCCGGTCCGGCCCGGTGTGCAACGTTGCAGGTCCGGACCAGTTCCGGGTTGGGCCGGGCCGACCCAATTTTTTATTTACTTTAATATATATATATATATATATATATATATATATATATATATATATATATATATATATATATATATATAAGTTAATTTGTTTTTTTTTTTGCAATATTTTTTATTGTACAACTCATTCATAAAAAAAAATTGTAATATATATATATATATATATATATATATATATATATATATATATATATATATATATATGTAAAAAATGGATATGAGCCATAGACTCATATTCGTACATGAGCCAATGCACATGTGGACTAGTACACATGGGTGCACATGGGATGTAGGAATCAATTCATATTGGTCCATATGTGAATGGCTCATATAGCAACCCGTTTACCATATATATATATATATATATATATATATATATATATATATATATATATATATAAAGAAAAAAACTCGGCCGGCCCGGCCCGAGCATGGACCGGCCCGGACCCAGACCGGTTCGGCCCGATCCTAGCTTGACCCGGTCATGGGCCCGGGCTGGGTCGGATTATTTATTGACCGGGTCGGGCCGGCCCGGTCCGTCGCTCTCTTCGGGTTGAGCCCGGTCCGGACCAGACCTGGTCAAACCCGGTTGACCCGGACCGCGGACTGGTCCGAACCGGTCCAATACACACCTTGAGTTCAAGTCCGACCCAACCCCTAGCGGCAAACCTCAAAACTTTTTGACCTATGGAAAAACTATTTTTCTGAATGTAGAAAAAAAATATAGGAAAAGATGGTTTCTGTGGAATCTATTGAATTGATTTTCACTTGTCCTTTCCAACGTTTATTACGAAAATTTAGGACCACAATAGTCCTACTTAAATGTATTTTTGTCTATTTTATCCATTACTTTGGATTTTCGTGATATTATTTTTATTTTAAAATACAATAATATTATTGGAACATTGATATATAATTTTTTTTTTACATGCACCAACCAAACACTCAAAAAGAAATCATAGTCTTCCTTAAATGTTTTTTTTATATTTTACCTAACACAAAAAAAAAAAAAAAAAACCGACAAGAATTTTAATTTTTTATTCTCATGAAAAAGACATAATTAATTTTTCTTCCGAAAATCAAACAAAGTACCTTTGATTAGTTTCAGTCAAAGACTTCATTAAAATTAGATTTTTCTCTAAGATATCTACACGTTACTTTTATGATAATTATTTCCTTAAGTCTATTTTTTACTTAGATCACTTTAATTTATTTTAATTATTTAGATAGTTCAACACCGCCAATTTTATATATATGATTCCTAATTATTGGATAACTCCACTATGCTATAGTTAGCATTTGACTTTTGTTATATTTGGCTAAATTTGTATGATAAAAGAGGCAAATACATGAAGAACATCAAACGGGAATCAAACAAGACCTTATTATAGCCCTAGCTAGTCCAATTTAAGATAATTTGGGGAATTAAGTTACTAGACTTTCAATCAATGTGTACAGTAACGGTAGTTATGTACTAAAATAGACACTTTAAAGTATTATGTGTCCTCTACTGAACTTGAGTGACCATTATGGTTACCGAGAAGAGCTATAAGATCCCGACTGAATGACGGAAGATCAGTGGATCGGACCACGGAGACGTATTATTTCTTCCATTTATTAATGATAGGAGTTGAGAATGCAGTAGGACCCACAAGACGTGCAACGTAGTATGCGCAAAAGTTTCATGTAAAATGTCGGACCACATCAAAAAAAGAGGTGTCCTCCAGTTCAAGCACAGAGTAGTTGGAAGTTCAAAATTTCTTTTGAAGTAGACTTTGGAACATTGTGTTGTTTTCATACTTAGTGACGGTTTGGTTTGTAGATTTAGAGTACGAAAATGGCCAAAATTTAAATTTTGGATCACTACACGTATTTGGTTAAAAAGTTTACAGACAAAATTTATTGTGATTTGACATGAACAGTAAATTTTGTCTGCCACAAAATTAAAATTTTGACTTTGATTTTTTTTCTTTCGAAGTGTAGCATGCGGAAGTGAAAATTTTTTATTTTCACTTCGTTCGTTTGGTTGGAGGACCATTCCTTCTCTATTTTAACAAAAATGAATCACTTCAACAAAAAGTTACAAATTTTCACTCAGCTCAACAACCAACTAAACATCAAACTTTTGGATTTTCTACTTCTATCTCCACTTCTTCGAACCACCCCAAATAAATTTTTTTTATTTTATTCTACTTCATCGCAATGCAAAAAATTAATTTCTATATTATTTCTTTTATTTTGTACCACTTCCCCGAGCCAAGCAGCCCCTTAATGTCGGATCACTGTCGCCAATATTTCGTGATACCAAAAGTAAGATTTTCTCAATTTCACGTGTTTCAGTTACACAGAAGACAACAATTTTGTGTCAGATTTGAGTTTTTGTTGCCGATTTGTTCGTGTCTGAGCTCTGCAAACTTCGCATCCATTGTCCTCGTATGTAATTTTTGTCCACTTGCTGTCAAGATCGTTATCTATTTACGATGATTTCATTCGAATATAATTTAGGGTGTTTGATTGAAGATTTCTTCATGAAAAATATTTTTATCATAAATTTTTTATCAATGTGTGTGATTGATAACTTATATTTCTCATAAAATTAATTTTCAAACATTTATCATTTTTTACATTTACTTTCAAAATTGTGGAAAACAATTCTAGTCCAGCCCATAAGAAATAAATCACATAACAAATAATTAGAGAAAGTTTGAGTTGCACCCCACTTTATTTAACATAATTTAATTTGTATCTCACTGCTTTACCGTAAGGTACAATTATTCTACTTTCGTCAAAAACTAACGGTCAACTCCGTTGACCGTTAATTTTTGACCGAAATACCCCTTCCCTCTTTCCAGGCTGAGGAGGGAGGGGGGCTGGTAATAATGGTGATTTGATAGAAATATTTCGGTCAAAAGTTAACGGTCAACAGTTTTTGACGGAAGTGAAAACAGTTGTACATTATGGTAAAGTAGTGGAGTGCACATTCAGTTATGGTAAATAAAGACAAATTTTATAGGCACTCCATAGTTTGCTTAGGACATCCCATTTTTTTTTTTTTTTTTTTACAAGTTTGTCACTATTTTTTTTTTTACTTGAGGGCAGCCAAACTTTTCATATAAAAGCCAATTACTTCTATTTTTTAGCCAAATTTTGTTTTTATGACTGTCACATTGTTGACAGTCCTTCCAATTGAAAGGACTGTCAACATTTTTTGACCGTCCTAAATAATTAGGACTGTTAAAAATGTTAACAGTCCTTCCAATTGGAAGGACTGACAATTTTGTTTACAGTCCTAAGAAGGAGGCATAGAAGAAGAAGCGACAACAGCAGCTATAATGTCCCGCTTCTAGCGGTTTACATATGGAACACTTGTTACTTTGACTCGGTTGAGAATCAAGTCTCAGAGAAACCTTACCGCTAAATCAAACACGGACGAAATGCAATGAACCCTTCAAACTGATGGAACGACTTTTATTGAAATGAGTCCAAGAGTTTTCTTTGGTTGTTTTGCTACTTGGTTTTGTGTTGCTTTGTGTTTTGTCTTGCTTTTGATGACTTGGTTTTCATGATTCGCTTTTCTCGCTTGCACATTCTTTTCGAATCGTAAGAGAAAGAGATCAAATGATGCTAATCAAGTATTGTTGCAATTTCAGGACGCATTACCAATGATTGATCGTTGCATAAGACTTTCCCATCCTCTCGTTGATTCTTTCGGTGAGTGGCTTTGTCCCTTCAATGAATCATTTAGTTTGCACGCCTTAATAAAATGATCGCTAGTATACTCAGTTGCATGCTCCTTAGTTCTATGTTAACTCACTACACGATATGCTAAAAGAAATAAACTGCATGCAAAATTATATATATAGAGTTACTACTTTACTTCAGTTGATGTTATGTCCCTTACTCACCTACTGCGCCACTAGATCGTGTATTGAAACCTTTTATGGTTAGTCATGTGTCCCGTGTGAAAGAATGAAAGAGAAGAGAGTAGTAGCCCGCCCAGATGTTCCGGTCCTACGGGATCTAGCGAGGTGCGGCTATTAGATAGTGATATGCTTGTTCATGTTTGGTGCATCCTAATAGTTTTTATTTGATAGATGTTGCTTGTCATGCATTGGTCTCGGATAACTTGTGCACAAGGTAATAGTCTCTCGAACGATTCTTTGGGCACTGGGAATCGATCGGTCCGGAGGAGATTGTGAGAGCATCCTGATGTTCCAGTCCTACGGGATCTAGGGGGGTGTTGTTGTCCATCAGTGGAGCAACTCATGGGTCATCATGTAGTTAGGTCGCATGCTAGGTTTACCTTCTTACATACCTAATACTTGATGCCAAGATTGATTCATGAGTTAGATACATATATGCAAATTGTTGCTAACTTGTGTGTCTGCTGCAGGGATAACCGTTCGGCTGTAGGTAAAAAATTATCATATACATGGTTCAATTTATCGTTTATGTTTCTTTGCATAAATTGTTAAAAAGAAACTAGACAACTAGAAAGATCACCTAATAATGCTAGCTTCACATGTTTACTTAGTATGGATTTCTAGGTGAGTCCGTCTACAGTCGCTCACCAGTACATATTGTAGTACTGACCCATGTTTGTGGACAAATTTTCAGATTCTGGTAGCGAGAGCTTGGCAAGCATTTTGAAGCTTTAGGAGCACATCCATTCAAGCAGAACCGTGCTCGTGCTGCTTCCCAAGACTTTCCTCTCCAGTGTGCAAGCTTTTCATCTGTTAGGTGTTTTATTTTGGTCATACTAAAAGGATATGATGTGTGAACGTTGTGGCTAGTTTTGGACGTTTAGATCTCCATACTATTTGAAATTTACATTTAGTTTTAGAGTTTCGTATAATATTCTAAATTTAAATTTAGGCCGACCTAAAAAACAAATTTTGAATCGAAAATTTGTCTACAGAGAACTAAATTTTAATGAAGTTTGACTGGGAGACCTAAATTTGAAATTTTTGCAAAGAAAGAACAATTTTTTTTTACAACTTATTATAAAGATTAAGGCATTAGATTACGTCTTGGAATGATGTATATATGCAACAAAATGTCCTTCCAATGAGAAATTTTCTTTACAAGCGGGAAGTCATTAGCTATTTTTTTATTAACCCCTCACCCTCGCCCCCCCCCCCCCCCCCCCCCCCCCCCTTTTCTCTCTCCCCAACCCTAACCATTACACCCCTTACATATATTTTTGTAAAAAACCGTAACCATTACACCCCTACATAAAAATTTAAAGAAATGTCAAGTTACTTTCTGGAGAAGTCTAAAGTGCAACAAAATTGCAAGAGTGAGAGAAATCAGAAGTTCAATTTGTTTGACCACCATCATACAGCAACAATTATGCACTCCACTTTGAAGAAAATTAAGATGAGATTTTAAGTATTTTTTCACATATAATTTAAGTTGTTAATTTTGATTATTAATTTTAAATATATACGGATCTTAATATCTGAAAATCAAAGATTTAAAGATATCAAAGACTAACAAAGATTAAAAAAATTGGACTTGAAGACGGAAGATCAAATTAAAGATAAAATTTGTACTCTCACACTTTCAACTTTTCAAAAAATAAATAAAATTTCATTAAATTTCTCAAATAAATAAAATCAATAAAAAAATTTATTTTCATTTTTTTCTTTTATAATATTCTTTTTTAAAAGGCAAGAAGAATATTTATTTAAAAAAAAAAAAATTTAAGCCCATGTTTTTTTCTACCAAAGCCCAAATTTTTTATAGAAAACCAAACCAAGCCGGACCAAGCTCGTATTCGAGTCAGACCCAGCCCGGCCCATCCTGGCCCAGCCCCAGTTCTGGGCTGGACTGTGTATGGAGTTTCGGCTAAAAGTCCCAGCCTAACCGGCCCAGGCTAGATCTTTCAAAACCGGTCAACTATCCGGCCCATAATACACCTCTAAGTACAGCCCACTGATGTAAAGTTTGGGTGAGAGTGAGGTTAATTTGACGAAAGAAACTTTCCGGCCCGGTCAAGATCCGTTCATTTTATTTTGTTTTTCCATTTTTTTGACGGGGAGACTCACGCGTGCGCACCAATTAGATATCGACTCACACCCCACCTAAATCTTAACAACTTTCAGCCATCGACAACTAATTGACTCATATCAACAACTAATCAATTAGCACGATTCTATGTATAGGAAGAATATATGATCTTGCTCCTATCTTTAATTTATTGTCACATCATGCCAATACTATATTATATGTTTAAGCAACCTTGTTTGTACTTGAAGCAAAAAAGTATAATATTGTATAAACGGGTCAGATGGGTTATACAACCTCATGAACAATACCTCATCCACAAATCTTATCTTAGAATTAAGAAATATAATGTGACAAAGTAGCTAAACTGTTTTATTAAGTTACATATTTATTGAATAATAGGAGCAACTTGGAAGTCTTTGCAGAGTTTGGATCATTTATATATTGTTGGAATTTATTGAAATTGTTCTGTAAAAAGTGATCAAACATCTATGTTGACAAATTCTAACTGTGTATTTTAATAAAAAAAACTCTAAACAGCCCCCGGGAGCCATTACAGCCCCTACGTGCCCCCCTCCTATGTTGCGAATCGGACACGTCTTGCAAGCGTTCTGACATCGTGTCTGAGAGTGCCCATAGCGAAAATTTTAGGCCAGCCCACCTGAGATAATCAACCCATGTCTAATGAACACCAAGCACAGATAAAGACAACTATATGGCGGTGACTACGTCACCTGGACAAATCACAACATTTATAGCTCAGGTGAAATGACATGATTGACAAAAACAATGTTGAACCATTTGCCCTAATAGATTCAACTCCTCACCACATTTAAGAAGAAAAGAAAGAGATTACAATTGAAATCACTCACCAACCCATAGCAATCTCCCTGAGCGAATGCGACGACTCCTCGATCAGATCGCTTTCTTCCTTTTGTCTTGGATGGCGAAGTCCTAAGAGCAAAGCACAAACTTTCTCTTAGATTTTCCGTGGACAAGCTTGTAGTGCCCCGTTTTTCCTTTTCGGTGAGCGCGGCTAAGAAATACTATCGGTATCGTTCGATCGGGATAGATTGAATCAAGATCTTATCCTCGTTATGGATTTGCTTCTTCAGAATCGATTCCCATATTCAGTGGACCGTGCCCCAAGGATGGACTTAACGTCAGAGTCAAGAGGGACCTCTCCGCTGCAAGTTTTTTTTTCCTAGTTTTCGCTGTCGCCTTGTTGCTTTCGTGCTTTTGAGTTGGTTTTCGGATTTGCGTTTTCTCGAACGGTTTCGATAGATTTCATTGCTTTCGTTCGTTGAACTACATTTTTGTTTCGAGCTTGAAAAGAGAAGAAGAGGTATTGATCATCTGTTTGTGGCAATGCAGGTGATCGTGCAGTAGGCGTCGCACGAGCGGAGTCTTGAAGCACCCATTTTTCCTTTTCTCTCCCTACCAACTTGTGAGTGGCTATAATTCAATTTAGTTGACCCTTCTTCCAAGTCTTCACATCTAAAATCTTGCCCTCTTGATTATTCCGATCAAACGATACCATAATAACTAAAAGATGTCAAGATAAAATATAATAGACTTGGATTACTTTATGCTTGTTAATCAACTTGTGAACGATTACCTTGTTGCATGCTAGTTCGTTAGAATGTACGTCATCATACTTTAATTCTAGTTAGAATGTATATACTTCTTCTATGATTGTGCTATATATAGAACACACATTGCTATGCAACAAACTGATCAGGAAGACTATGCAAAACAGATCATGCCATATAACTCGTCTCGTGCTTGTACTGCCTTAAACTATACCATTTGATAACTTAGTATTAGACATCGTTTGGTCACAGATAACTTGTGCACAAGATTTCTGGTTCCTACGAGCGGTCGTCGGGGCATTGGGACCAATCCGATCCGGACGGAATGATCTGTATAGTCGTCTGTATCGACGAAAGTAGCGTGTAGCGGGAGCTCGCCACCTGCGTTACATACCCTTCCATCTCGAGACTATAACTCGTCCTTAATGACATCATACCGGTGACCCCTCGTATATTAAAATTGTGCAAGATAACTATGTCTTCGTGTTCAGGGAAGGTCATAGTAAGTATTGTGCAGGTGGTTCAGACGGGCAGGTAAAAGTCACCAAATGGTGGCTCGTTTATTTCAGTAAACTTCTATATCAAATGATTACTTGTAAAATGAACTAAGACAAGATAGAAAGATCACAAAATAACTTGCATGCTTCATATAAACAACATGTTGATTGTTATAGTTGGGTTAGCTCGCCTTCACCAGTGTATTTCGATGTACTGACCCTCGTTGCAACAGGTTTTCCGTACCAAAAAGATCCTGCAAGAAGCTGAAGTAACTTTCCAATCCAGTCCACCAACCGGCACGTCCAGTTCGTGCCCTTGAAGTATGTTTTGCAAGATCCAGGAGCTCGTGCACATAGCTTATGCTGCTCTGTGGAAAGGCGATAGCTTCGCCCAAATGTGTCTATAGCATTTAAAGTTTTAGTAAAGGTAAGTAATATACAGGACAATTATCTTATTTTGCGTCAACTTTTGTAAGCCCGTGTGGCAACTATCTGACTCATTCAAGAGTTTATAAAAGATATTCATTATCAAAAAAGAAAACGTTTTCATGTTTCATCATTGTGTTTCAATTATCTGCGTACTCTGAATATGTGCTCGTTATATAAAAATACCTTGGCCTTGTGCGTTGCGCAACCTAGGCACGCATGGCATCACGTCCGGGGGAGGACTATCGATTCTATGGAATCGGGGCATGACAGAGCACCACGAATCTCCAATTTATGCTATGCTTTGTGCCTCCACCCTCTTCTTATATTTATAGGATAAGAAATCCTATTTTAGGTCATAATAGAATTTCCTAAACAGAAAACCTTAAAATAAGAATCATATTCCACCTAAAATAGTCCAACACCAATTATGGACGTCCAAATATGGTCAAATTAAATATTTGATACAAATTTAAAATCTAATCAAATATTACATTTAATGTAGAATTTCAAATTGTATCAAATCAAATCTCCATATTTGGGCTCCAAAATTCATCAAATCTAGACTGGACCCCAAAAATCTTTCCCTCAAGTCTGATGAGAGGGTGTTGACCCCAAGGCTTCTCAATTGGACTCTATGCATGTTGCTGCGTGACAGAGTTCCTGCTCTCCCGTGCCACCGATCTTCGATCCCCGAGTTGCTTTGCATCTTCCTTCGTCTCCAACTTCTCGACCGTCATGTCGATGCTAGCTGCCACGTGTAGCACCTTCTGTACCACTGGGATCCTACCGAGATCAAGGACATGGATGAGACCAAAGTCCCTGACTATCAGTCTCATCTTGAGTCTTGGATGCTTGTCCCTGACTTTCGTCTTCCACTGAAACGTGTTAACGTTCCGACGAGCTTCTTCACCCTTGGCTGGCCCAACCAAGCGAACGGTATGATTCACCCGAGATTCGAACTCCTGAATCTGCCCACCTTCATGTCCGAACTTGAAGCTCCCCCATACACATGCATCCTTGAGCAGAATATCACGTACTGTGCATGTCGTCGATGACCCACAACTCTCCTAGAACTGTATGAATGGTGACATTCCCACCTCAGATTGAGTTTGTTGCAAACCTTGATCTCCTCTTTAGCCTCGAAATGCTGAAACCAATGTCGCTCTATGAAGCTTTGGCAAACCATCCATCGTCAAAACCGGATCTGTGAAGCAACCCCCAACTGGAGACCGACCAGCTGTCATGGAACCGACATACTGACCATCAATCTTTGGCTCATCACCATTCGTCGCTTTGTCTCTACGAACCGAATCCTATGTAATCCTTAAAGTATCTCGAAGCCCCTCCTCAGCAAGTTCTCGACGATCCAACTCCTGCCGAATATCCTTCGAGCCCTCATCCGATGTCTGTGGCATGTCTTTACAACTCAGAGGCTTGAGCCTGTACATGCCACAACATAAATCTCCTCGAGCCAGTTATTGGGAACCCTTCATAAGCATCCAATCTTTGTCCCCAAATAAACTGCGACAACCATCATCCGCCAGCCTCCCTACCGAAACTAAGTTGTAGCGCAAACTCGGTACATGTCGCACATCCTTGAGAACGAGCTTCTTACCAAGCTCCGTTGTCAAGTGCACATCACCGATGCCTACAACTGCAGGTTGTCCATCTTCACACGTCCAAATATGTCGCTGTGGTATGACATAAAGATCCTCCTATATGGAGTAGCGTGATACGACACCCCCGTGTCCATGACCCAATGGCTATCATGACACATGCCACAAGGTTACTCTACGTCGGTTGCTGCGATAATGAGATCTCTCATACCCGTGAGATCCTCCTAATTATCCTTGCCTTTGGCCTTCTCATCTTTGATCTTCATGCAATTCCTCTTGATATGACCCCTTTCGTCATAGTAATAACAGCCCTCCTTGCGATCCACAGTCGCAAGATCCCAAGAACTCCCCTATGTCCTCATCTGTGACTTGGGTCTTTCTTTCCCGTAGGAAGCCACCATAGAGGACTCCTACGATGATTCCACTTGCTTATACTAGATCTTCTCGTTCAACAAGATGCTTTTGACTGCCTCCATCCTGACAACTCCACCAGGCACGGAGTTGCTCACCGATACCACCCCAATGTCTCCCAGATTTCCGACAGAGAACTCAAAAGAAAAAGGGCCTGAAGCTCATCATTAATCACCATCTTCATCGCAGACAACTGATTGATAATACCATGAACCTTGTTAAGATGTTATGCCACTGGGGCACCCTCTGTTTACTTTGAGTTGACGAGTTGGCAAATCAGAAATGTCTTGTTGCCAGCCGTCTTCCTTTCGTACATCGAATGCAGCTTCTCCCACAATGCTTTTGTCGAACTCTCCATGAACATATGGTGAAACACTGAGTCATCCAACCATTGGCGGATGAATCCAACGGTCTTCCGATCTAGTCGTTTCTAGTTTTCAGCAGCTTTTTTCGGTGGCTTAGCATTATCGCCCTTTAACGAATCTTGCAAGTTCTTGCACCAGATTAGATCCTCCATCATTGGCTTCCAAATTGTCCAATTCTCCCTTGTGTAAACCCCCTTAACCAAATTTTAGGTATACTTGGTGCAGCAAGAGATTAGGGTTAATTTAGATTCTAATAGGGCTAGAAAATATGGTTTAATAAAAAATTATTTATATTTGTAACTCTTGGTACACCTTACAATTGCTACAATATTTGGAGCACAACATTGGCCTTTACCTTCAAACAAAATTTACACCCTTGACCTAGACAAGCCAATCTCCAGTCCCGACCTTTGTGTCACTCATAAATACCATCTCTTGTGCTCAGTTTTAATTGCGCAATATTTGTCAAACAATATCTAATTTTTTTAAACCCAAACTTCGCACCTATGCCCATTCCAATCAAAATTGGAGACACAACCTTGACCCGATTCTTGCAACCCAATATATGACGATAATCTATTTCGAGTCTACTACGTCAATGACACTTGTGTCACCCCCAATTTAGACCCCATGCACATCTAACTTATTAAAGAACACTTATGACATAATTTTTATTTATTTTGGGGCAACTGACACAACCTAACCCAAAACTAAACCAAACACCAATCCAACCCCACACTCACACCCTCCCCATTCTACAAAACACCAAACACTCATTTTTCCACATCAAATTCTCTTTTTTTCTTATTTGTATACCCCCAAACAATTAGGGACCTAAGTACAAATATAAAGCAATGTGTCAACATCATATTGGAGCATTTCAAATGAAGAAGCCCACCCCTTGGTCATGTGACCGGTCATCTCACCTCTCTCTTTCCATTTGCATGACACTTTTTTTTTTTCTTATCTACCTATATTAAATCCTAGCCCTTCTTTCAAACTCCCCCTATCACAACCCTATATTTTTCCTAAATAAGAAAACCACACTCATCCCTAGGCCGGCCCTAACCCCAAGGAGAACCTCTCTCTTCATTACATTTCTTCCCCCACTTCCTTCTTCGATCAGTCGACTTCTACTTCTTCTTCCTTCAACTTTCTTCCTCTTCAACACCATCTCTATCTCCTCCACCATTCCAAAACCGACCACCCTTCCTCTCTTTTCTATTTCACCCTCTCCATCATTACCATCACTCCCTCTCCATCCCGACCTCCTTCACTCCCTCTCTATCCCGACCTCCTTCACTCCCTCCATCTTCGACCACCACCCTCAACCACCATGGCCACTGCTTTCACCATCACCCCGCCACTGTCATCACCATGACACTATCACCATCACCTTCACCACCACAGCAGCCCACCACCATCACCCTCAGACCACCACCGGAGCACCCCCTTCCTACTCGACCTTTACCATCACCACCTCCATCACCTTCGGCTTTAACAGCAACAACTACACCACCATACGCCACCAACACCACCAACACCACCACTTCACATCACCATCCCTTCACCACCACCACCCGAACCACCATCACCAGTACCACCACCACACACCACAGCACCTCCCCCAACCGCTACACACAGTAGTTGCTACACCACCCTCTCCTCGACCCCGTTTCGTTGTCTCAACTTCACGATGTTGGCCTTGGTACCCGTATGAAGACACGTCGGCGACACTGTTCTAATCGTCTTCGGGGGCAACCTCAATTTGGTATATTTATTTCCCCTATTCCTTTCATCTCTTTATGTCCTTGAAATTCCCTTATAATATTTGTTATTTCACCCGTATTTTGGGAACCTTATAGATATATCATTTTTCGTGCGGAGCATGGAGCGGACTGAAGTTCATAATTGAAGACTTGATTGCGCTCTACACGCTCAGGAGAGTGGTCACTCGCAACTCTTGACAATAAATCAAACCTGCTTCTCTAATGCATTATTAAAATAGTAAATATTTGATTAACTAGATAAATATTAGATGGATTAATTAGCTAACTGATAGTTTCTAATTTACTCGTCAGAATATAATACATATTAACCCTAACATCACGGTAGCACACTTACCTATTATTTTGAATGTATATATATCATACTTGTATACTATGTATTAACTGAGGATGTATAACAATGACATTGCAATAATAACCACAACAACCACAATGGTAACAACCACAAAACCGTAGCAACACCAAGCCCTTATTTGAGAAATTGAGCATTGAATGTTAAAGGTATATATTTTCCATAAAATAAATCTTTCCTCAAGTATTATGGTTTGCACGGTAAAATTATATTTATCATGTCATAGGCAAGGTAGTAGCTATATTTTAGATAAAAACAACTTGGCCATTAGCCCAAGACTTGAACTTTTAGTGAATTCTAATTATGGTGCACGAGTTCTATATGGGATAAAATGTGAGGATTAGGATGTCGATAGAAGTGCTAAGACATGTTTAATTATAACTTTTTGTACCCTTACAAGTGTATGGAACATAGCAACCTTCAAAAATATGTTACTTGTTAACTTCAAACCTACGTGCTAGATATTCGTTACCTGATAGTTCCAACCCTTATTTCTTAGCGAAATAATTATCAGTCTCTTATTTCTTTCTCTTATTTCTTACATATACTACTTGTTAGATGCTTTTACTTGATAGTTCTAGCTCGTACTTGTTAGAAGATTAATTAGTTGCTTACATATACATATATGAATGTTGCTTCTCTCTCTCTCTCTCTCTCTCTCTCTCTCTCTCTCTCTCTCTCTCGATTTGGTGGATTTGTGTATCCGGTGGGTTGCACCATTGATGGTTATCTTGTGGATGTATTTGTGAGTCTGGCAGGTTGCGCCGTAGACGTGGATTGGACCTTGTCACCCTCACTTTTCCAGCTAGGGATAGTTTGGTAATTTAGCATGGATATTTAAATTTAGAAATATAATATTTATATTAATGTGATGATTGTAATAATTATTTATCTTGAGCTTTAATTATTGGTGGCTAGTATTATTTATTTTAGTTAGAGGCTTATAATTAATTGATTAGTTAGAGAGACTAGAAAATAAGTTAGACTTGTCACATATGGACCTACTTAATTTTGTCATGACAAATAGTGAGCCCAACTTAGACCCAAGTCCATTAGTCATTCCACTAATTTAATTAGGAAGGATCAGTATAATTACAATTAGTTAAAGATTTCCAATTATGCACATCCTTAATTATCCCTCATAATGCAACACGTAGGAGACAATTTGGACATTTGACATTGCTTGAGGAAGGGGAAAAGGGGCCGGCCATAGAAATGGGGGTTCTCCTATCTCTCTCTCCTCATATGTATTTTTATTTTGTGTCCAAATTCTAGATCCCCAATTTTTTAAATTCTCTCTATTGAATTTTCACTCAGTTCGCCATCAATTCCTTCTCAATTCTTCATTCTTGGAGTCTTAAAGCTTGAAGAAGCAAGGAGCACAAGGAGGAGAAGCTTTGGAGCTAGAGATTGTGTCCTGATCGTGTCCAATTTTATTTTTATTGGAAATCCATCTCCTAATTGGTAATTCCTTAATTTTTCTCATATTGTAGCTTCTTAATCATGAATTTGACCATTATGAATGATCCTATGGCATAGGACTACCTATAGGAATAATTTCTAGGCTAATTGGCTTTCTATTGTGAGATCTATGAGATAATTTGTGTGTAGGTTGGGAGAATTACGAATTTGATACCTCAATTATGTGTTATGAGACTAATTAGATATAATTGAACTTAGATCGGGATTATGGGACTAGGTACGTGTCCACAAATGGATTCGTATAGGCCGTATCATGGTATCTTAAGATACGGTGTGATACTGAGTCAATTTTGGGTGAATTGCATGAATTCTCTTCATGATGTGTTGTAATGATTTCTAATAGTTGTAATTATGTATATATAACTTGTAGGAATGGGTAATTGCAGATTATGGAGAGTTTGGCACTTCATTGGGATGAGTATCATAGGTATCCTAGTTGATGCACTTTAGGTGTTTGTATTAATGTGTGTATATATATATATATATATATATATATATATATATATATGTGTGTGTGTGTGTGTGTGTGTGTGTGTGTGTGTGTGTATAGATATCTAGTTATAGGTGTGTGTGTGTGTGAGTGAGTGGTGTTGGTAGTGTGCTTTGGAAAATGGTGGTCGGATTTTGGAGAGAGCAGTGCAGCAGCATGCTAGAGTGCATCAATGCAGCATGCAAATGCAAGCAGTAGCATTTAGCAATGCAGTGCATGTATATCAGTTTGGGGAGGATCGGGTTTCATTAGTTGCAGCTTGGCGGTTTGCTTTGAGCATTGAAACTGCAGTAGAATAGTTTAGTAGCAAGGTGCAGCAGCATGCTCGGGCAGCAAGAAGTATCAACAACTACAACAGTTAGCACTGTAGTGCATGCACAACAAGAAGTATCAGCCACTGCAGCAGCTAGCCCGAGTGCAGCAAGAGCACTGTATTGAGCAGCAGTGCAGCAGCAATGGAGTATCAGTAGCATGCAGCAGCAGTACAGAAATAGTTGCAGTAGCTAGGAGCATTAGCAAGTGCAACTTCAGTAACATTTGCAAATGCAGAGGGAGCAGCAGCAACTGCAGCATGCACAGCAAGTGCAGTGTGCAGTATCAACAAGCTACTACAGTAGCAGTGTATCAGCAGCATTAGCAGCAGGCACAGCAAGAGCAGCAAGTACAGCAACAATTGGTGAACTAACTCACTGCACAAGTGATCAGTTAAGTGGTTTGAGTTGTGCATAGGTGTAGGTGTTATCAATTGGTGGGAGTTTGAGTGGTGTGTTGTGATACATGAGTATGAGATACACCATGTATTAATGAACTGAACCTTAATGAGCAGGTGAGTGATGAGTGTTCAGAATATGTGTTAATATTGACTTTAATATCTGTATCAGGAACTTTAATTTTGAGAATGGGTTATAGGCTAGATGTTAGTTCATAAAGTATCAGTTAATTATATAGATGTTAGTAATTTTAGTGTTATTAGTTAGTGTTATATGCATATGTACAAATTAGTGTTAGTAGCTAAGGTAAGTTAGTTATTTAGCAAGTACCATTTAGTACTGACCAATATAGACCTATTAACCTAGTGAGGACTTAGTTAGCTATGGATTGACCTAAAAATAGCTTGTTTGACTAGTTTAGTCTAGAGTTGATCTGGTTTAACAGTTTGGACCTAGATACGTGCATTAGTGTATTTTTAATCCATTCATCTTTTATTACACCATTTAGCTTGAATATTCCTAAAATAGGTTTGTGTGACACAAGTTTGAGCACCGAGAGACACACCTTGCTCAGGACCTCAGGCGAGTACATTTTTCTGTTAGTTTTTATTTCATAATAGTGTATATACCTCATATTCTAGAACTGTATACTTGATTCTGACACAGTGGTTTCACGGACTGGTACTACATGAATCCTGTCAGGAGATGTTATCCCTTACCATGTTCAACGGGTACTCCTTCACATGTATTTCACCATGTGTATCGGGTATTGATTTAGTGTACTTCGTATTCACAGACTACTCGTGTTCAGTGTGCTTATATTCATGTACACACACTGCTCGTGTTCAGTGTACTTATATTCGTGTACACACACTGCTCGTGTTCAATGTGCCCATATTCGTGTTCGTAACGTGTTGTGATTTGATCCATTGGTATTAGTTGGGGATGGGGGAGTAGGGGTTGATTATGTGATCAAGCCCCAGTGTATTCGTGTACATGTCGATTACATACCACACTTGTAATCGAGTTACCTTATTGTATTATGTTCAACCTAAACCGATCACATAATGAACTTGTATTCCAAGGCACATTGGTTAGATTTCAGTTATTCCTTTTTATTACAGGTATTCATATTGCATGTTCTTCTTTCCAGTACATTACCTGTTCACTCTAGTTTATTTCATTCTTTTGTTTAATTATCTTGTATTCTTTTCTATTATCTGTTTTATATGCTCGATTATGTATTTGAAACTGCTTTCAGAGGTATATACTTCGCTCCAATCCTAACTGGATATTTTTTCAGATGATTGGCTCATATATCCGTGTCTTACATTCTACGGACCGCAGGAGGGCATATAATTAGAGGATACTCTTGTAGACCATGAGGACTTAGTTTCAGAGCCTGAGGAAGTTTAGTTTATTTGTATTAGACTTTATTGAGATTTATGGCATGTATATTATTTCAGTCTTGTGGATTGTATTGTGATTTTTTCCTTCGTTATTCCATTCATGCTCTATCTTCCTTAGTTTGCATTATGATTGAGTATAGTTACATTATGAGATACTATATTGTTCCTCATATTGGAGTTGAGATGATTGACATGTACCATATATATATTATTGAGATATTTAGTTAGTTAGAGTTGACCCAGACATTGTTCTATCGTCGATGTTGTATCGTAGGCTGGACGTACCCACGTACTTGTGTATGAATATTCGGGTGCAGGTCGTGACAGACCTGGGGTAAAATATTATGTAAAGTGGTGTGATTGTAGGTTTGGAAACATAGAAAATACAAAGGAGACTCTGCCAAAATTTTCAAAAAATTTTAGTTTAAATTTGGAACAGCTTGCTTGACTTGATTTGGAACAACTTGCTTGACTTGATTTGGAACAGCTTGTTTGACTTGTTGTAAACCCCCTCGACCAGATTCCAGTATTTTAGGAATATTTTTTACCTAATCAGGATTTGTTGCAATATTTTAATTTATTTTGCTTACATATCCTATTGACTTGTGCACCTGTCCGTCACCTAATTATTTGGAGCTTTACCTTGACTGTTATCACAGAACGAAGTTCACATACCTCTCCTAGACATGCCAGTCTACTATCCTGCACTTTGTGCAACTCCCAGATACTCAGTTTCGAGCCTCGTATGAGACGCACAAATCTCGTTACAATCGCCCGTATTTAATTCCTATTTTAATTCCCAGACCTGTACCCATCCCTGTTCCAATAGAGATTTGAGGCCCAACATGCACCTGTTTTGCCCAGACAAAAATACGTTAATTTTTTACACTGAGTATACTACATTTAGTGTATTGACACCGTAGAAAATTATGGCCCTACCTGCCTCTAAATAATTAGAGAATACCGTGCGCAGTATTTATTAATTAAATAAATACGATGGTCCGTATCACCCCAAAACCAAGCCCAGTCCCTGCCCAGACTCACCCCCACCCCCTCGGGACCTTCACACAGCTTTTTCCTTTAATTTTGTGAATTTTAGTATTTTCAGGAATCGGGTGTTTTCCAGACAATTTCGTAATTGCACAATTTCCCAAAACTAGGACTTTATGCAATTTATGAAATTACAGGAACTTTCCTGCAAATTGCAGTGCGATGTGTTACCCCCTCACTGGCCGGTGAACCTGCACCGTCCATTTGGAGACGGGACCCACCCGAAAAGATCCCGAAAATACCCTGAAAATATCCCGAAAATATCCCAAAAATATCCTAAAAATATCTATAGATATTTTTACTTATTTAATAATAAAATCTTTTATAAAAGAAAATAAAAAGAAAAATCAAAACCCTTTCCCTGACCCAGCCGGCAGCCCCCCCCCCTCCCCCCCGCCGGCGGCGAGCTCCCTCGCCGGAGCCGACCCTCCCCCACCCCTCGGCGAGCCCCCCCCCCCCCCCGCTGGCCCTCTCCTCTTCGAGCCTCCCCTCTCTCTTCTTCTTCCCGGCCCCCTTCACGACCTGCGTCGCTCCACAGCCGCCTCGCCGCCGCCATCTCCGGCCAGCTCCCGCAGCTCCACCCCCACTCGGCCCCCGGCGGCGACCCCCCCAATCTCCACCGCCACCTCCGTCATAGCCCGCCACCACCAACCCATCACGACCACCACGCCACCACCACCCTCTCCCAGCCTTCCCGACCACCCAACTGGCCAGGCTCCGGCCGTCGACCCCTCCCCGCGGCGACGCCGCAGCCCCAAGCTCCACCACCTACTCCTCCTCTCTTCCCCCAACACCTCCCCGCCACTCCCCGACCGGTCAGCCGCTGTCCGCCACAACTGAAACCTAGGGCGAGCAACGGTGGACACGGACACAGCAGCAGTACCGGACACGGAGCAGACACGGACACGAGAAAAATACAGTTTCTGGAGCCCTGTTCAGGTATCGTTTTCTTCCTCCTCGTATTTCCGTTTTCAATTCTGTCAGTTGTGACCCGTAGGCTATGTGACCCTCTCGGTGCCCGTGTAACCCGCTCGGTGCATCGCGTCCTGTGGCGATCGCGGCACGCGATCCAAAAATGGGAAAAACTATACCCCGATTCACCCAGGAACTGAGTACGCCCCGCCAAACGGGACGACTTGGTCACACGCGGTCTTTACCGAAACGTGCGCGACGTTAATACGGACGTGCGAGATTTCGCAGAAGTTGATTCGGATGTGCGTACACACTGGAATCAACGCGTATCCGCCGACACCGCCCCGTATCCGTCTGTTCTGGAACACGCTGTAACTTTGTGTACACACGTCGGATCGAAACAAAACTTGTACCATCAGACTCGTAGCGATACGCTGGTCCTGTGATCCAAGTTTGGTTCGATTCTGAGAACGTTGGCAAAATCCCGTATCGTGGGCCCCACAGGCTCCACTTGACGGGCGATTTTGTGACCGGCTCATCGGAATTCAATTCTGGAAGCTCCGTTGGGTTCGTATCATCATTCCTGACTTATTGACACTAAGTTTGGCGAATTTGGAGACCTTTGACCTTAACACGTTTTTCAGTGCAAAGCGGCCCACCTGTGGACCCCGCTTTGACCAGAAACTGTTATTTTTGCCCCTGTGTCCAAATTGGACTTAAGGACAGGCATTTCTAGCTATTTGATATTTTCTGAGACTGTTAGTGATGTTTATTTCAGTATCCGGAGACATTCATTCTGAGGTCATAATTTCTGACACTTGGTACTTGACATCTGGACGTTATATTTGCAGCTCTCTTGCCAGGCAAGTATACCTTGCCTTGTTGTACTGATTACTTTCAGTTATTGATAGTTATATGTTTATTTATTATATAAATGTGCGCGTCCGAGAAAACTCGTGTGCAGTCAACGATGGCGTTGACGTTAGGACTTGTGTCTGACCTAGTGTCTAGTAGACCCACCTAAAGTTGTGAAGTTATTGATATAACTTCCCAGGCCTTGACACGTATCATTACACGTCATAGAGTGAGTACATGTAGGGACGCGTGCCTCATGCGCGACTGGCCATCAGTGTGAGCAACACGTGTAGCGGTATTTAGCTCAGTTGTTTATTTCATAGAGACTTGCATCATAGTATGAGATGTCCACGTCGTTTTCACGATTTGTACATCTACATTGGGCGGGAAAGATTACTAGTAGGCGTATGGGACACCCCCTCCATGATGTTATATCCTTCGTACCATGCTCCTCATGGTCGATTGCAGAGTGCCCATGCGTCTGGGGGCATATGACACATATACTAGCCAGTCCCGACGATTGGTGAATTACGTCAGCATATGTCTAGCCTACACATTCCCATGCGTACTACAAGGTCTTTAAATTGCATTCACTTAGATGGTTAGCACACCCCATTTATTTATTCAGTATTTACATACATGGCATGTTGTTTTTCTGTATCTTGCTATGTCCCTCTGAGGACCTGATCCCCTGCCAGGTGTATATGTTCTTGAGTATTCGCAGGAGCACAGATCCGGACAGGCTACTTATATTTCGAGGAGATCTTCTCTTCGAGCCTCGTGATTGTCAGATGTTGTTCTTATATGGTGTGTATCTCGTTCCTTTTATATTCTATTTTCGGTAGTAGTTTTGTTTCCTCCGGCTGTCATTCTTTAGATATTTGTTATTGAGATCTAGTTACCTGATTATTGGTTATTCCTGTATATATGATATTCTGTGGATGAGATTTAGATATTACCCTGTGACTTGTAATTCTGTTTTACCACTTATGAATTATTGTTCATTATACAGCGTACGCACGTATATATGGTTTCCATATATTGGAGTTGCCATATATACGGGCCAGCTGGCATGGTTACGTGACCTAGTCCTACGTATTTTGGGACTGGGGCGTGACATGTTTTTAGTGGTGGCCCATGCAGGTCAGAGCATATTGTCTCGGTTACGTTACTGTACCGAGCAAGCCTGCACATAAGATTAGAGTTTAGAATCTCATCCATAAATGACTATGACTTAATCTTCTTTCCAGTTTGTCCTACTTACATAAATGCATCCTGCTTGATTCATGTGCTTCCCTGATAATTCTTTTAGTATAGCCCCTGCTAGAATATAGGAATCCCTGTTGATAGGATGATAATTAAGGTAGCATTCCTAATAAGAATACCACTAGGGCTTTGACATATCCTTATGTTCAGATTACTTAGTAAACCCTAGCCTTCCTGATTTCCTAAGTAAACCCTAGCGTCACTTACCTATAGATTAACTTACCCTTATCCCTTGACATATTTATGTATGACTTGAGTATAGTATAAACACTACTAGGATTAGTTAGAGATAGGATTATTAGAGATTTGACCATAGTATTGACCCTATTCTTAAGAAACCAATAGAAATCCAAGGTTGAATACTATGACTGAACCCTCATCCTATGATTAGATAAACCCAGTTTTATGCCAGAGACCCTTTACCCTTGTTGGCGTAAAACCAATTGACCGCTGTTGGCGTAAAAGACAAACAAACTGCCTAGTTGGCGTAAAAGCCAAATGACTTTCCTGATTGGCGTAAAAACCAAATTTTGTAGAAGCTTGTCCCCTTTACGCCGCCCTTAGTCTTTCTTATCCTGCGTATGACGCATCATGCCAGCCACGTAGGTAACTGCCCTGCGTAAACCTGATGATTCCTGACTATTAGATAACCAGCGTAGAGTAACCTGATTAGGCAAAAAATATAAAGGATAGGATTTAAGAGTATTTGTTACAGCCTTAGCTTTCCCCAGACTCGACCAAATCCTGCGCAGAGTTACGCCTCGAGCCCTGTGCAAAAAGAAACAGCTTTTTGACGGGACATCTGACTTTGTCTCACCTCGAGCGTAATGAAGACTTGTATCCCATAAGTCCCTAAACGACAACCCGGATCTCCGTACAAACCATCATCATAGCCATCCACTCGATCGTTGTGCAAGTACTTTTGTCAGATGTCAGAATTCACTAAATTTGACTGACAAATTCATGAGTTTCTCGTACAACTTTTACGCTCAAACTTTCACGCAGCCTGTTACGCACAGACTTTTACGCTGGCAGATTTTTACGCAACCTTTAGGCAATACTTTACCCACAGACTTTTACGCAGCAACCTTTTACGCTCATACTTTTTACGCGGACAGCCCTGAAGCTCTACCTTACGCTTCTCTGTTTTACGCGAATAACTCTGAAACCTATTTTACGCCGATAGTTTAAATCCCTGATTTACGCCAAACCATTTTATCCCTGCATTACGCAGACAACCCGAACCCCTACTTTATGCAGACTTCCTTGAAACTCCGTTTTAGGCAGACAACCTATAGTGTTTATATAGATTATAGAACTTAGAAGGCCATACCTCTTTTGGGTCAACTAGCGACTTAGTCAAGGATTTAGAATAATAATTGTAGATTTTGTAGAATCTTGTCTTTTTGTGAATATGAATTGTTTTGTATTTCTCACATCATAATCTAGCGTACTTATATTTACCATACTACCTTGACTTATGCCGCTATTATAGCCTAGTTTGCAAGCTTATTTCTTATCAAGCTTGTTCTTGAGAGATGTATTATTGGAGTACTACACTAATACATTTCAGAATCAGTGTATTATGGTCTGATCAACCAGAGTGCACTTGGTTCGCCCTTCGCATAACTACTTTACGTGGATTGAGATATATAGTAATTAGTAGACAGATGTACTTGCCCTCTAGATATGTCTGAGCATATCATATCAGTTACGTAACTGTGCTGATACGAATATGTGAATAGGGATTACCAGAATAGGATTTCAATCCACAACTGCTTTGACAAATTTCTATTGAATTCTTTAATCGCCTTGATCCCCACACTTCTAATCTATTACCACCCCCTTGAACTTTTGATTATTGTTTATCGTCTTCCCTTATTTCGGAAAGACGAAATATCGTGCTTAGTATAAATACGAGAGTGTATTGTTTTGTAACTTTTTCTGTTTGTTTCTTGGGTAATTACCAAACCCTATTATTAGATTGGATTGCAGTTTAAATTATGCTACCTTTAGATGACCCTTCACTACCTACCTACGATCCTGATACGTACATTCCTATGACGGCAAATTTTTTATTTTTGCCTCGTAACTTGGAGCAAGATTCAGAACTCAAGTATTACTAAAAAGGATGTATCATTTTGCTGACAGGAGTCTAAAAGGATTTCACCTGGATAAATAATTGATTGACTCCTGAATGGATAGCAGCACCTATGACTAGGTTGACTTGTAAGGATCAAGATTCCTATGGACCGACTCACCAAGTCAGCACCTTTATTACTTATAGAGTTGGCCAGTCTGCAGAAGCTTTAGCTAACTTATATTTGAGGCACATCGTAAGATTGCACGGTATACCAGTCAGCATTGTACCAAACAAGGATTCGCATGACCAGAGTTGGTGGTCAATCGAAGAGACAGTTAAGTTAATATAAGGACACTGGCGAGCAGTGCAAGACAGACAGAAGCAGTGAGCAGACCGTCATCATCGTCCCTTGGAAATTCAAAGAGGACGATCATGTCTTTTGAGGATATCACCATTAGGCCGAGACCTGTCGTATCAAGAGCAACCAGTGGGAACCCTTGACCATCGAGAAAAAGTATTGAAGAACCAGTCTATTCCCTTGATCCGCGTAGCATGGAAGCATGACGCACCAGGAAAAACAACTTGGAAGCGCGAGTACGACATGCGTAAACGTCTTCGAACCTATTCTTAATCCAAGATATAAATTACTTTGTTAAATTATATCTTATGCCGTCCTTCCCTTCTACCGTGGCTTAGTTTTAATTTCGAGGACGAAATTTTTATAAGTTGGGTAGATTGTAAACCTCCTCGACCAGATTCCAGTATTTTAGGAATATTTTTCACCTAATCAGGATTTGTTGCAATATTTTAATTTATTTTGCTTACATATCCTATTGACTTGTGCACCTGTCCGTCACCTAATTATTTGGAGCTTTACCTTGACTGTTATCCCAGAACGAAGTTCACATACCTCTCCTAGACATGCCAGTCTACTATCCTGCACTTTGTGCAACTCCCAGATACTCAGTTTCGAGCCTCGTATGAGACGCACAAATCTCGTTACAATCGTCCGTATTTAATTCCTATTTTAATTTCCAGACCTGTACCCATCCCTGTTCCAATAGAGATTTGAGGCCCAACATGCACCTGTTTTGCCCAGACAAAAATACGTTAATTTTCTACACTGAGTATACTACATTTAGTGTATTGACACAGTAGAAAATTATGGCCCTACCTGCCTCTAAATAATTAGAGAACACCGTGCGCAGTATTTATTAATTAAATAAATACGATGGTCCGTATCACCCCAAAACCAAGCCCAGTCCCTGCCCAGACTCACCCCCACCCCCTCGGGACCTTCACACAACTTTTTCCTTTAATTCTGTAAATTTTAGTATTTTCAGGAATCGGGTGTTTCCCAGACAATTTCGTAATTGTGCAATTTCCCAAAACTAGAACTTTACGCAATTTATGAAATTATAGGGACTTTCCTGCAAATTGCAGTGGGAGGTGTCACCCCCTCACTGGCCGGTGAACCTGCACCGTCCATTTGGAGACGGGACCCACCCGAAAAGATCCCGAAAATACCCCGAAGATATCCCAAAAATATCCTAAAAATATCTATAGATATTTTTACTTATTTAATAATAAAATCTTTTATAAAAGAAAAGAAAAATAAAATAAAAATAAAAATCAAAACCCTTTCCCTGACCCAGCCCGCAGCCCCCCCGCCGGTGGCGAGCTCCCTCGCCGGAGCCGACCCTCCCCCACCCCTCGGCGAGCCACCCCCCCGCTGGCCCTCTCCTCTTCGAGCCTCCCCTCTCTCTTCTTCTTCCCGACCCCCTTCACGACCTCCGCCGCTCCACAGCCGCCTCGCCGCCGCCATCTCTGGCCAGCTCCCGCAGCTCCACCCCCACTCGGCCCCCGGCGGCGAACCCCCCCATCTCCACCGCCACCCCCGTCACAGCCTGCCACCACCAACCCATCACGACCACCACGCCACCACCACCACCCTCTCCCAGCCTTCCCGACCACCCAACTGGCCCGGCTCCGGCCGTCGACCCCTCCCCGCGGCGACGCCGCAGCCCCAAGCTCCACCACCTACTCCTCCTCTCTTCCCCCAACACCTCCCCGCCACTCCCCGACCGGTCAGCCGCTGTCCGCCACAACTGAAACCCTAGGGCGAGCAACGGTGGACACGGACACAGCAGCAGTACCGGACACGAAGCAGACACGGACACGAGAAAAACGCAGTTTCTGGAGCCCTGTTCAGGTATCGTTTTCTTCCTCCTCGTATTTTCGTTTTCAATTCCGTCAGTTGTGACCCGTAGGCTATGTGACCCTCTCGGTGCCCGTACAACCCGCTCGGTGCATCGCGTCCTGTGGCGATCGCGGCACGCGATCCAAAAACGGGAAAAACCATACCCCGATTCACCCCGGAACTGAGTACGCCCCGCCAAACGGGACGACTTGGTCGCACGCGGTCTTTACCGAAATGTGCGCGACGTTAATAAGGACGTGCGAGATTTCGCAGAAGTTGATTCGGATGTGCGTGCACACCGGAATCAACGCGTATCCGCCGACACCGCCCCGTATCCGTCTGTTCTGGAATACGCTGTAACTTTGTGTACACACGTCGGATCGAAACGAAACTTACGCCATTGGACTCGTAGCGATACGCTGGTCCTGTGATCCAAGTTTGGTTCGATTCTGAGAACGTTGGCAAAATCCCGTATCGTGGGCCCCACAGGCTCCACTTGACGGGCAATTTTGTGACCGGCTCATCGGAATCCAATTCTGGAAGTTTCGTTGGGTTCGTATCATCGTTCCTGACTTGTTGACACTAAGTTTGGCAAATTTGGAGACCTTTGACCCTGACACGTTTTTTAGTGCAAAGCGGCCCACATGTGGACCCCGCTTTGACCAGAAACTGTCATTTTCGCCCATGTGTCCAAATTGGACTTAAGGACAGGCGTTTCTAGATATTTGATATTTTCTGAGACTGTTAGTGATATTTATTTCAGTATCCGGAGACATTCATTCTGAGGTCATAATTTCTGACACTTGGTACTTGACATCTGGACGTTATATTTGCAGCTCTCTTGCCAGGCAAGTATACCTTGCCTTGTTGTACTGATTACTTTCAGTTATTGATAGTTACATGTTTATTTATTATATAAATGTGCGCGTCCGAGAAAACTCGGGTGCAGTCAACGATGGCGTTGACGTTAGGACTTGTGTCTGACCTAGTGTCTAGTAGACCCACCTAAAGTTGTGAAGTTATTGATATAACTTCCCAGGCCTTGACACGTATCATTACACGTCATAGAGTGAGTACATGTAGGGACGCGTGCCTCATGCGCGACTGGCCATCAGTGTGAGCAACACGTGTAGCGGTATTTAGCTTAGTTGTTTATTTCATAGAGACTTGCATCATAGTATGAGATGTCCACGTCATTTTCACGATTTGTACATCTACATTGGGCGAAAAAGATTACTAGTAGGCGTATGGGACACCCCCTCCATGATGTTATATCCTTCGTACCATGCTCCTCATGGTCGATTGCAGAGTGCCCATGCGTCTGGGGGCATATGACACATATACTAGCCAGTCCCGACGATTGGTGAATTACGTCAGCATATGTCTAGCCTACACATTCCCATGCGTACTACAAGGTCTTTAAATTGCATTCACTTAGATGGTTAGCACACCCCATTTATTTATTCAGTATTTACATACATGGCATATTGTTTTTCTGTATCTTGCTATGTCCCTCTGAGGACCTGGTCCCCTGCCAGGTGTATATGTTCTTGAGTATTCGCAGGAGCACAGATCCGGACAGGCTACTTATATTCCAAGGAGATCTTCTCTTCGAGCCTCGTGATTGTCAGATGTTGTTCTTATATGGTGTGTATCTGGTTCCTTTTATATTCTATTTTCGGCAGTAGTTTTGTTTCCTCCGGCTGTCATTCTTTAGATATTTGTTATTGAGATCTAGTTACCTGATTATTGGTTATTCCTGTATATGTGATATTCTGTGGATGAGATTTAGATATTACCCTGTGACTTGTAATTCTGTTTTACCACTTATGAATTATTGTTCATTATACAGCGTACGCACGTATATATGGTTTTCATATATTGGAGTTGCCATATATACGGGCCAGCTGGCATGGTTACGTGACCTAGTCCTACGTATTTTGGGACTGGGGCGTGACACTTGTATTTTGGAACAACTTACGTGACTTGCACCTTTAGAACAGCTTGATTTTATTATTTTGTGATAACTAGATTAGCTTTGATGTTTGCACTTTGGTGTTTCACTGCGATACTTGGATGTTCTCTTATCTACCGTTATTAGGTGTATATGTATTATTTTTATGTAACTCATATGCAGGCATATCTGGACATAGGTATGAACCTTCTACCAAATCTCTTGACTCATGTCTTTAGTTACATTGTATTTATTTCATACCCGTACCTTATTGTAGCTTGCTCTTGTTATGATCTAATTGATATGATGGACTTAGTTACATACATTTGTATCTATTTGTGTTTTATGTACTGTTATGATTACGGCTTCCTTTGGACCATCGCTCTCCCTGAATTGATGGACTGGATTTGTGTATCCAGGTTTCTAGAAAGTGAGTGACAGAGGATTGATCCAGTTACGACGCCACCGAGAAGTCAGGTTGAGGTGCCAGTACCCGAGCAGTCGTGGGTACCCTCACCTCGTATCGTTATCTTTATCTTTCGTATTTACTTTTAGTATCTTTTCATGAGAAGAGATATGTGCTACCCATGGTATATTACTCTTATGAGTTTAGTTTTAATATGTCCATATTTCTTGTGTTTCGGACATATTCGAACATAAATGCTATTGGGTGGCCAACTTTAGTATTATATGTTCTGTCTTGCTTTCATTACCCATGTGGATTGAGATAAAGTAATAGGCCAACCATATGTTATGCATGCTAGAATACCCAACTATAGATAGCTTATACGTATATCGTTGGACAAGGGTCCATGGTAGACGTAATTGGTTGTTGCCACGTGGCTCGGTCCCGTGTATTTGGGACTGGGGCGTGATACCTTGTGAGGGCGATCATACGAGTGTTAATCTGCTTCGTAGACATAGTTGCCAGAACCAAAATCAATAGCTCTGATACCAGATGTCGAAAATTGGACACGTCCTGCAAGCATTCCGACACAGTGTTTGAGAGTGCCCGCAATGAAAACTTTAGGCCAACCCACATGAGATAACCAACCCATGTCTAACGAACACCAAGCACAGATAAAGACAAGTATATAGCGGTGACTACGTCACCTGGACAAATCCCAACCTTTATAACTCAGGTGAAATTATAAGATTGACAAAATCAATGTTGAACCATTTGTCCTAATAGATTCAACCCCTCACCACACTCAAGAAGAAAAGAAATAGATTACAATTGAAATCACTCACCAACCCGTAGTAATCTTCCTGAACAAAGGCGACGACACCTCGATCAGATCTCTTTCTTCCTTTTGTCTTGGATGACGAAGTCATAAGAGCAAAGCACGGACTTTCTCTTAGATTTTCTGTGGACGAGCACCCCGAATCTCCAACTTGTGCTATGCTTTGTGCCTCCACCCTCCTCCTATATTTATAGGATGAGAAATCATATTTTAGGTCATAATAGAATTTTTTTTAAATATAAAACCTTAAAATAAGAATCATATTCCACCTAAAATAGACCAACATCAATTATGGACGTCCAAATATAGTCAAATTAAATATTTGATACAAATTTAAAATCTAATCAAATCTTATATTTAATGTGGACTTCCAAATTATATCAAATCAAATCTTTAACCATATTTGGGCTCCAAAATTTACCAAATTCAGACTTGACCCCAACACCCTATTCGCCAGAGCCTCCTCCCTCCTAACTTTCGGGTCCCACGGCCTAAAAATTTGACCCCCCTCGTAATCCAGGGATGTCACGTAGGCACGGGCCACTGGCCCCCAGGGGGGTGTAGCAAAGTTTATTTTAATATAGATTTTTTTTATTAACTTGTACACATGGAAAGTTGTAGTCCATATGATTGATATGATGAGATATGTTACTAGAGGACAATGTTGAAATATTTCAAAAAAATATTTATTTTTGTCACTCATTTCTTGAAAGAAAATTCTTAGGAGATAGGTTCCGAAGGGACCTAGCGACTTGAACTCGAGCGTGAACGAAGTGGTGCTTTGATGATGCACTTTGCACGTATATATGGACACGAGATGGTACTTCAGCTCCCGCGGAACCTAAGTTCCAATGGGACTATGCTCCCGTGGGACTGGTTCTCCAGCATGATTGTGTTTTCACGAGACGAGTGCTTTAGCGTGATTGTTTGTGTGCTTCAACGTACATGGGGGTTTTTGTTTTTGTAACTGCCAACTTAATGGAGGTTATTGTTGTAACTTTTCACTTAGTGGGAGTTGCTGCTATAACCGTCTACTTAATGGGGAGTTTCTCTCCGGATTAACTGTCCATTATTGGTAATGGCGACTGATAGGGGGTTGACTCTCCTATATATTCTCTTGTTTTTCTCTTTGTAAGAGAGACTGTGAGAATATATGTTATGAGAGGAGAGTCAACAACAACATTCTGGAGCCATGAAGCGTTGTCCGGAGCTCTGTCTATGTGAGATCTATCTCGAGGGTGACAACGAGCGTTTCAAAAGTTCATCTCTTTGAACTTGTTGGTTCCTGCGAGCAGATCGACGAGAATGGTAAAATTTTGCTTTGAGCAACGGTAGTTTTAATTACTCTAGCAAGAATTTATGTCTCGTTCTTTTTCTTCTTCCGATTCGTATTGTAGCAACTGAGTTGCAAAATTTTGAAGGCTTTCATCTCCAAAAGCTTGTAATTTTTTTAATTATAATTAGTTGTTGTCATTTTTGTTTCATACGTACTTTTTACGATTTTCTGTAACCGAACAATAACATATATGAATCATATATAATATCTTTAATTTTTAATGTAATTAATTTCGTTTACCTATCCCTTCAGAGTATAAAAGTCTAAGGTTGTACTTGAATATTTTTAAGGCTTATTTAGTAATAGGGTCTCACATATATATAAAAATATATATGAAAATTAGTATTTGGATCTTCAAAGTATCCTGTATTAGACTTTGAATATCAAAATTACGGTTCACTAGCCTACGTGAACAGTAATTTCAAGACCCAAAAATTAATCCCGAACATTTTAAAATCCAAACCCTAATTTCAACTATTATCTGAAATCTTACTACTAAATAACCATTTTTTTAATACCGGCTTAGAGGACTTTCCTTTGGGCCAATTGCCCTATAATTAATTAAATAAGGGGATTCCCTCTCCCTCTCATCTCTCTCTCTCTCTCTCTCTCTATATATATATATATATATATATATATATATATATATATATATGAAATATTGTTCTAATTAGTGTGTGACATGAGCCCAAAACTTATAAAGTTGGAGGAAGTCCTTTAAATTTTGCATTGGGAAGAAATGTAAGAAGCTGATGAAGGTGGATACACCAGCCTCAACAACTACTATAAGTTTGTCACACCATGCTCTTCACAACTCCCACCTAACTATCACCACCTACAAACATTGCAAGTTTAGCATTAATGCATGCGTAATGTTATGTCTCGTCTTCATTTTATAGCCATTTTTATATTTAAGGTTTGTCTTGTAACGAAGATCAAATGGCAAGGGAACAATGCCCAACGGTTGGGAATCACACACACTCTTTGGATTGGTGAACAAACAATGGACCCATATTGGATGGAGCATCTCTTTCCTTTCCAAATTTACATTTTTCATCATGAAATGTACACATTCCTTCTTCTCCTTTTTCTTTTTCTTTTTAAATTAGTTTGACACATAGATTGTTCTTGGTTAATTTGCCTATCCTTAATTTCGTGATACTTGGATGATCCTTTTTATATTCTTCATTTGTTTACGTAGGATCACTTACTCGCTATACTTAAGTATACGAAAAAGAAAACTTTAGCCTTTAGAAGAATTTTCACAATATTCCATACCTAAAGTAAGATACAATTAAATTAGGCTAAATTTTAACTTGAGACATTCAACTATTCAAGTTTTTCGACCTAATATTCTAAATTTTCATTTTAGACAACTTAATATATCAATTATAATTGTACAACTTAATATTCTAATAGTGTTAACAAAAAAAAAAAAAAAAAAAATGCAAAAAATTCTAAATGACAAAAATATCTTTCATTTTCTCTTCCCTCTCTCTCCTCAGCGGCGGCATCGACAATAACAACAACAACAACGATAGAAAGCGGCGGCAGAGGGACAATTAGAAAGAGATTTGGTAAAAAAAAAAAAATATTTATGTTTTTTGAAACAGAAAAATGTATCCTGACTAACGCATGATATCAATTTAAAAATATTCAATAGTAGAAGATAATAATTGGAATGTTATTAAAGTTTAGGGTAACAAGTTGAAAAATATGAATAGTCGAGGTATCAAATTGAAATTAAACCTTTAAATTATGAAAGATTTTGACATGCATGCTACTTATAGGATAAGTACCTAAATCTGAATGTGTCACATTTAAGTATTAGTAAAAATGAAAATTAAAGTTTATGACTTAAATGCTTGATGTTGTGTGTAGTTTAACAAGTCAATAAGATGGAAATGAACAATGGTTAAATGTGTATATTTGATTTGACATATAAAATTATTAATTCCTATAAATTTGTAAATTTTTTTTTTTTCTTTAACAGCACGCCACAGACTCAGTTTGATAGGAGTCCTCACCCCCATCTATGCCGGTCGTCATTGGGGAATCAGATTCGTCGTGTGCGTCGCACACTGGCATTTTCATCATCGCCCGTAACACACACCTCGTGCACTCCGCACGCTCCAGAGCTCCACGAGACGGCCATGACGCATTTCGACGCCCGCAACTCAACGCCTCGCTTTGCCCACGGCGCCGACGTGGCACCCCCGACATCTGAACGGCGCCTACGACGGCCGATGCCGCCCAGCCATCCGTTTTCGCACGACGTCCGTACGACATCTTCACGAAACCCTTACGGCGCCGAACGAACGACGAGCCGCGTGGTCGGCCGTCATTTATACCCGTGGTAGAATGGTGCGGGACCCCGCCCGCACGACTCCCTTGCCGTTGAGTTTCATGCACGGTCATCCCATCCTATCCCACGTCAGTTCAGATAATGCCTACTGTCATCAGGCCTCTGATGTAGTACGCTTGTGAGCTCCCCTTCCTATCGTGTCGCATATGCAATCTCATCATCGCCCCTTTTATGTGTGCCCTGTAAAGTTGGTTAGGTAGCAAATGGCCATTTGGTTCATGAAACAAAGGCTTTGGAAGTAGCCCCTTTTATGTGTGCCCTGTCCTTGGGATTTCTAAAAAAAAATTTAAATATTGTTCCGCTTCAAAAATATTATATGTACTTTAATAGAGAAAATATTATCAAAACATAAATAAATAAATTATAAATCATTTAATATTGATGAATTTTTTACTCATAATGATTTTCAACGAGCAATAGAAATTAAATATGAAGATCCCATTGCAACATTTTGTTTGTGATATTCCTAATCATCTAGATTAAAAAAAAAATGTCAATGATAGAGTATTCTTCTCATTTTTACTGTTCAGTTTCCAAAACTTTGGAATTGTGAAAACAAGACTTTGAATTGAAGCGAGTTCTTATTAGTGGGCTCTATTGAATATATATATATATATATATATATATATATATATATATATATGAGTTCTACTTTCTTTACAATTATACTTTAGAAGAACATTGGACACAACTTTAAAATGTCTAGTTATGCTTTAGTTACTTTTGGGCAAAAAGAAGAAGAATACACTCGATATGAATTTATTGTTTAGGAAAGAAAGTTATATTGTAAAATTAATTTTGAAATTACATATTTTTTTAAGTTATATTTTTTAAATATATTTTACATATGGTTTAGTTATTTGCAGTTTGATCCACCTAAAATTTGTTTCAAAATTCGCCACTGAACCCAAGCAAAAAGATCAAATGCAGGCACAAATTATAGGTGGCCCACATGTCAGTGAATTGTTCCTCGTAGTTTAGGAAAGAAGTATATTGTTCCGTGTAGTTGAACTTTTCAAGTTCTACAACTCAGGACGTTGATTTAACCCAACTCAGTAGACTAATTGTTAGTGTTAGCTAATTAACACATTTGGTTCGTTTGAACAAAAGATTATATATCTATATCAATTTTTATATTAGATTATTCGAAAAAATTACGTATACGATAATAAAATATAGCTACATTATGCACAAGAAAACATATTTTGCAAAATACAGATAAAGTAACAAATTATTATTGGTAATGACAGTGAACTCATACCGCCATTGCTAATGGTGTTATGGTGGCTCTTACGCAATACTATCGACTTTGATGCGTAGGTATGGATGAGTGGCTCACAAAGAACAAATGCATGTTGCTCAAATATTTGCAAATGCATGCATGACTAACCTCATTAGTACTGACGACTTTAATGCATGCTCACAAATACATGTGCATGGATGGCTCATAATATAGTCATGCATGGCATGTCTCACAAAGACAAGGGCGGATTCATTCAGAAACTGAAACTAGGATGGACTACCATAGATTATGGTGGGCTAGAAGTAGACTAACCCATATAAAAAATAAACATATAGAAAAAAAAAGTAATTTTATTTTTGGGTGGACTGGAGCCCACCTCACCTAAAGGCTGGATCCGCCCCTGCACAAAGAGCTAATTATACTTGTTGCTCAGAAATACATGTGCATGCATGGCTCAGAAATACATGTGCATGGCTCAGAAATACATGTGCATGCATGGCTCACAAAGAGTAAAAGAGCAACACATGCACTGAAACCGCCACTGCTACTGACGGTTCTGCATCCAGACCGCCAGTGCTAATAACGGTTTTGTGACAAATACTAAAAATATAAATAAATAAGCAACTCAGTCGTAACAGTCACCATAACGCCATTAACAATGACGATCTACAGTACTGATGATAGTTTGGTTACAAATACTAAAAAAATAAATGAATAAAGCAACCCAGTCGTAACAACCGTTATAACACCATTAGCAACCGCCATTTGCAATGATAATTTATTGCTCTATCTTGACTTTATAAAACATGTTATCATGTGCATAATTTAGATATATTTTATTATCGTATACGTAATTTTTTTGATTATATATTTAAAATTAGTAGTGAGAATTGAAGATTATATATTTTTATATTAGATTAATTATGTTATAATTTATATATTTGTTTAAAATGTATGATAAAAAATTTCGAATTTGCTTAGTGTTTATTCTAATATTATATTAAAGTTTCTGCCACAACAATAAAACTCTAGAATTGTAACAAAAATTCGAGATTATATATCTATGGGCTATGCTATGACTACAACCAAATGCCTACAACCCTCTTACAACAACCACGTGGCACCCACGTGACGGCCGTCCATTGGAAGAGGAGGAAGAGGTGGGACCTAGTGGCTGTCCGGGTGGTCGTCACACGTGACGGTCGTTCATTGAGGAAGAAATAGAATCGAAGGTGGTCCACATAGCAGGATGGATGAGAGAGTTGTAAGCATTTGGTAGTAAACTTAGCATTATTGTATATCTATACCAATTTTTTTTTTAAAGGCTCTAGGATCTCACTATCTATTCGTACTATCTCCCTATGAACCTACAAACCAGATCATCATTTTCAGTTGCATTTCAAATGTGCGAAAATTGTGTGATGTGTGGATTATAGCAACCATTAACAAAGAAAAAAATAATGATTAAAAAAAAACAGAGACAAAAGAATACTGTCAATCCATTTGCTCAATTTTTTTTTTTTAATTCCAACTTACCGTTCGGAGCTTTTGTGTACACTGTATTGCATGTCTTACCACTGTTTTCAACTCCCATCATTAATAAATGAATAAAATAATACATTTTCGTGACTCGATTCACTGATCTCTACCATCAAATCGGAGTCTTATACCTCTTTTCGATAACCACAAGAGCCATTCAAATTCGATATTTGCTCCATTTTGGTAATATGTTTTCCATAAGCTTAAATTGTATATAGTGATAGGTATCATTCAACTAATTTTAGTTTATTGAAAGTTTTTTTTTTTTTTTTTTTTTTTTGGTTAAGCCCGTTGACAAATTGATTTTGACGTTGCTACGCCAATAACCAAAATATTAGATATGGGAAAATGTGTTATTGTCTTTGATTCTGCCATGTTAGAGATGCTAAGTATTGGTTTGATAGATTCAATATGTGCCATTCTTGTCATCCTCTTGAAGCTTGCATAATTGTCTTGTTCAGAATTTTTTTTTATCATATATGTTGGAAACAAGTTTTGTTATCGTTTCTTATATGCAAATAAATGTTTAATTAAAATTTATGATAATATGTCTTGTACATCTTTGAGTCGCTTCGTTATCTAAATTGTTATATTGTTATATCTAGTCTTCTATTATTATTAAAAATTAGATAAAAAATTAAATTATATTAAAATAGTTTAAATATAATTTAAGTATATTTTAATTAGGATGTGTTATAGAAATATTTTAAAATTTTAGATATATGTGATTTAAATATATTTTAAATATTGAATATATTTTATTATGATTTTTTTTTTATAGATATGTTTAGTCTTTTAATATATCTTCTTGTAGTTAGAAATTTTTTTTTTTCCTCTGAATTACGTGAGAATATATATACAGTTTAGACGAATTATTTTGAGCCGTTTCAAACCTCTTTATCTAAACACAAAATATTGAAGTATGTGTATGACCCAATATAGCCAATTTTAGAAAGAGTTTTTTTTCTGTTAGTATAGTCTTTTTTCTTGCATAAGTTTTTCTGTAGAGCATTATAATTTGAATATATTGTTTGTAGATAAAATAGTTTATAAAAATTGTCAAAAGAGAATGCTAAATCAATATAACAAACGGTCTTCTTAGTAAGGACATTTATTTATTTATTCGGATGAAAGTAAAGTAAAAAAAATAAAAAAAATTCTTAGTAACAGCTTTTGCCATTTTTATACTAAGGACATTTGATTTTTTTTTTTTCAAAAAAAAGAATACAGAAGCCCTTAGTAAGGGGCTTTTGTCATTTTATTATTTTTTTCCAAAAGCCCCACAAGGACGATTGCCATTTCTATTTCCATTTATTTTTTCATTTTCGTTTTTATTTTCTACTTTTTCGTAAAAAAAAAGAAAAAGTTTAAAATCTAAGAGTGACATATTAAAAAAAAAACGTCCTTAGTAAGAACGTTTGAAAGTGACATATTTAAAAAGAATAAACGTCCCTTAGTAAAGATGTTTGGATTCTCTTTTGAAATTTTTTTAAAAATATTTTCTCTATAGATAATATATTCAAACAATATTTTTCTACAAAATTTTTTTTTCTTTGTGTAAATTTTATTAAAATTTTCCTTATTTAAGACAAGATTCAAGAATTTCATGATCTAACTTAAAATATATATAATTTTTAAGACAAACAGATAGATAATCGATATTCAACCATTTTAATTGATTATATATACAAAGTCAAAAGTACGTTACATAATTTCTCAAAGACATCAATCGTCTACATTCTTTGCACGCTCCTCTACCATTTAATTGTCCCTTCTTCGTAGAAAATTAATATTAATTTCAAATGTTCCTCATACACAAGCCAAATCAAATAAACAAAATAAATAAGTAAATAATCTAGCAAGTAACTAGTACGTGAGACACCAATATAAATCACATAAATACTCAAACATAAAATTGAATTGTAGTTATGTCGACAAAGATACTCTAGTAACTAGAATATTATAATGATATAAATAGTGGCATAAGATTTAATTTATTATAAGAGAAGAACCTTGCTCATTTTTTTCCCTTGCCATAATAGTTGTCATACAAATTTGGATCCATATTACAAATTTGGATCCATAATATCAATATCAAATGGTTATTTATAAAGACAACCTATGGACATCACAATTTTTTAAAAACAATTACTCTCTAAAATAATTTTTTAAAATTATTAGAGGACATCACATAGTTAAGTATACAATTTAATTTATTATCCACTAGATTTAATGATTTGTAATGGGTGTTTTTTCAAAGTTTAGAATCCAAATTTTACCCTCAAAATTCGATACAGTCCCGTTAGGTAGGGATGCTATTGTTAGGACTGTCAAGTCCTGACGGTCCTAAGACGGAGAATTTTCTGTGGACTGTCAGAATTATGTCAATCATTTAACAACAAATTTTTCGTTTTAGGATTGACAGAACCTGACATTCCTTTGTTGTTCCCAACGAAATTGTGCCGTTTTTTGAGGTTGGAAATCCTAATTTTGGAAAAGAAAAAAAATAATAGAAGAAACACACATCAGGAAATCATTAACCTAAAATCTAATAAGTAATATTTAAAACACACGAGAATCACATACAAACTAAAAAAAAAAAAAAAAAATTAGAATTGGAAGAGAAAAATATGTTCAAAAATATAGAAGAAGAAGAAGAAGAAGAAGAAGAAGATAAATAGAAAGAATTTGTGTGCCATCTTCAAGAGTCGAAAGAGGAGGAAGAAATGAATTAGAGAGAAGAAAGTAGGAAGAAGATGAAGAGTGGGATGCTAGGGAAGAGAGCGAAATATGTGTTATTTCCAATCAATTTTGTGATTTGTCCTAACAAAAAATTACAACTTTGTTAACTCTTACTCAGTGATGCACCCTAACAATTGGAATCCGATTTGAAATTGCTTAACGTAGCTTCTTTTTCTTCTTCATTTTGAGAAGCAATTTTGTAATATTAACTTATCATTTTTTTTCTTCTCAAATTTAGAATTTTTTTTAACAGCAAATACGAGGATATAGTTTCAAAAGTTACTTAATTTTTTGTGCTTAATGAAAAGCGACAACATTAAGATCGAATTTTCCAAACAATGCCTAATTATAGCAAATGCAAATATAAGAAGAATACAAGACAAATATTTTTATTATTACTTAATAGGGTTATTTAATAATAGGATCTTACATAATAATTAAAATTAAAATTTGTATCTCCAAAGTGTCCGGCATTAGATTTTGGATTTCGAAATCACTGTTGACGCATGCTAATGAACAGTAATTTTGAGACCCAAAATTTAATATCGAACACTTAAAAAATTTAAATTCTAATTTTCATTACTAAATAATCCAATTTAATAAGATGAATTTTTTTAGGAAAAAAAAGAAAAAAGAGAGAAATTATTAAAAAGAAGAGCTTGTTGACCCTCTCTCCAACTGCCGCTCGCTCATTTAAACTCCCTCAATATGTAAACGTTACTTCTCCATTCTTATTCTTAGAAGAGAGAGAACAGTACTACACACTAACGTTTCTTTCTTCTCTATCACTCCTCCAATTAAACATCTTCTTTCTATAGAGAGAAGGAAGAAGGAAGAAGGAAGAAGGAAGAAGGAAGAAGAAGGAAGGAGAAGATGACAAAGAATGACGAATTTGCCCCTCACCCCGTCAAAGATCAGTTGCCGGGAGTCGACTACTGTCTCAATAGCCCTCCGCCATGGGGTGACTACTCTCACTCATATCATTTATATATACATATACTCTTCTTCAATTCTTCTTCTTCTTCAATTCTTCTTCTTCTTCTAATTGATATGTGATGTTTATTTTACAGCGGAAGCAATTCTACTTGGATTCCAGCACTATTTGGTGATGTTGGGAACCACAGTCATCATCCCTTCCCTACTCGTTCCTCAAATGGGTGGTGGTCATGTCAGTTTCTCTCCTCCTCCTCCTCCTCCTCTGTTATATATTATGTTGCACAACTTAATTACGGACACGAACACGTCATGACGTGATACAACACCACGCCATACAGACAATACGATGCGGATGAGGCAGGTGGCTGTGTCTCGACATGTGCTGGAGTGTCCGTTGACATGACCGATACGATACTGACACGGCAATGAATTTCGGAGTATCCCTGTTACACGATGTGGACCCGGACACGACGTACGCCTATGTTTTAGTCTATCTTGGAGCACCCCTGTTGTGCCTGATACACGTCTCACTAAGTTTCAGTATGGACACCCACCTTTTATGGAGAGTCATTGTTGTGTCTAATATGTGTCCGACACAGAACAGCAATATGGACACTACAACGCCAACACAACATCTATTTTGGAGTGTCCAAGTGTATTTTGTTGCTTTCGTGCTTTGTCTAATACATGTATGACCCGACCTGACATGGACCCACCGATGAATTTTAGGGTCTTCGTGCTTCTTATTAACTTATTTTTGATAGGTAACTCTCGTTTTTGTTCCGTTACATGTCCTACAACATTGAATTTTAGAAAACATGTGCTACACAAATAAGACACGATAAGGACACATACATGAACCTATTTTGGCATGTCCTAGTGTATTTTGGAGCACCCGTGTTGTGTCAAATATGTCTCCAACACAGACACGACAACTATTTTGGCTTGTCATAACGTATTTTGGAGAATCAGTGTGCTGTCTAATAATGTTCGAGCTTGCTGCTTGCATCCTGGAGGGTGCAAGTTCGGGTCACGGAAACAATCGCTTCACGCACACATACACATATATATGGGTTAAGGCTGCGTACATTTTGACCCTCTCCAGATCCTGCGTAAGAGGAAACCTCGTAAGACTGAGATGCCGTTTATAAAATAAAAATATGTCAAACATGATTTAACACAGACCAATACCTATTTTGGTTTGTTCTAATGTATTTTGAACCATCCACATGTCTAATACATGTCGGACACATCAAATACGGAGACGGCGCGATATGGAAACATTGACATGGAGACGACATCTATTTTGTGTGTCTAAATACATGTCCGACACGACCCAACTGGGACACAACACTTAATTTTGGACTTTCTCTGTGCTTCCTAGGGACTTATTTTTGATGAAATACCTATTGTTTTTGTTCTTCATTGATTGAGTGGAAAAAAAAATGCATATACAGGAGGAGAAGGCTAAGGTGATTCAGACTCTCCTCTTCGTAGCTGGAATCAATACTCTGTTACAATCCTTATTCGGCACTCGTCTCCCAGCAGTCATTGGTGGATCATTCATATTCATCCTTCCTACACTCACCATCATTCTCAGTAGCAGATATGCCTACATTATAGACCCATATGAGGTTCTATTCTATTACAATCTTGTTTTCTTGGTACTAATGTTAGTTCGAGTAGTTTGTCTATTGGGTTTGTGATTGTTTCTTTGTTGCTGCAGAGATTTGTGCACACCATGAGGTCTATCCAGGGGGCCCTCATCGCCGCTTCAACTTTGCAGATTGTGTTGGGGTTTTTTGGACTGTGGAGGATTGTCATAAGGTCTCATCGCTTCTATTTTGATTGTTATGTTGTTCTTCAATTTTGTGATTTGTTTGATATTAATTTGGTATTTCTTCTTATTCGTGATATTATTGGCATATTATCCTTGTTTTGGTTAAGTGAACTTGTCTTTTGGTTAGGGAATTGTCTTTTGGTCGGTAATGTAGAAGTTCATTGTGGCTATTGTTGGGTGATTGTTTGGATTTTCTTAGTTTGATTACTTTTTGTGTTATTCATATTTTTAAAAAATAGTTATCCTTTTTATTTCTACAATTTTAGGCACCAAACAAACATGTTGACCTCAAAAGTCTAGTTTGAGATTATTTGGTTTGAATAAGAAGTGTCTTTCCTTTCTTGTATACTTTTTTCTTGTTATTTTTGTCTGTTCATGAGCATTATCTGGGCATGTTTCATTTCAGTATATCTCTGGGTATGCGCAGTATCAATTTTTTCCCTGTCATATTACTGCGCTCCTGCAGTAGAGAGAATCCTAATTGTTAATCTCACATGTTATATATAAGTTGTGGCCTTTTACTTTTGCCATTATAATTCCATGAACTTAAGCTTTACTTTGTTTATTTGTTGGAGAAGATCTGGAAATCCATTTCATTGAGCATTCGGGATTATTTTTTGTCAGGCCCCAAACCAACCTATAAGATCCATATCATCAGCTGGTCATTTGTAACGAGAAAAATTATCAATCCGAGGCACTATGAAATTACTGTTATTCTAAGGTCATTCATTTGCCTTGCATAATTAATTTGTTGGGAACCTGATAGCGGTGTCAAGTTTGCAGATTATATTAGGGTTTTATGGACTGTGCCTCAGATCTGATTGATTGCTTTTCTTTTGATTATTATGTTGTTCTTCAAAGATTTCTATGATATTACTTGAATATTTCTTCTTATGAGTGATTTTATTGGGAATATTACCCACTCTGATTTTTTCGTGGTTTTGTTAATTTCTTGGTTAATTTAGCCTTTTATTTCTAAAATTTTAGGCACCAAACATGTTAGCGAAAATTTACTTTTGGGATTAAATTGGGTTTGGACAAGAAGTATCTTCCTTTTCTTGTTGACTTTTGATGTAATTTTGGTCCATTTACGAGCATGATTTCGTAATATTCATTTCAATATATCTGGGTTTTTCTAGTGTTTGTTTCTTTTTTTCCCATCATATTATACCTATGTATTATCTCATATGTTACAAGTTATGATCTTTTAGTTTATCCTTTGTAATTCCAATAGAGTTATGCTTCAACTTGTTGGCCCCTGAAAATTTCAACAATAAAAGTCGAACAAGTAAATAGTTCAGAGCATCAACTGAGGCTACTATCAAATTACTAGTATTCTCAAGGATGTTAATAATTTGGGTTGAAAATTGAACAAGTTTATGATCCAAACTGGTTGATCCTAAGCTATGTTGCACGGGCATGAATATGACATGACATGTTTTCCGTGTCCTAATGTTCTTTGGAGTGTCCATGATGTGTGTAATATATGTGACTGACACGACATGACATGACATGACATGACTCAGGTTATCAGTGGGTTCATGCTTTCATAGATATTAACATTCTTAAGATTTGCACTGGTAAATTTTGAATAATTTTGCAGGAAAAAAGTATGTAACCATGATGTACAATCTTATATAACTCTCATACCTTAACTAATCATTGTTTTCATATGGGATAGGCTTCTTAGTCCTCTTGCTGCTGCGCCTATTGTGACCCTTGCAGGACTTGGCCTTTTCTATATTGGCTTTCCAAGCGTGAGTGCCCATCACTCTCTCACCAACGGTTAGTTTGATGACATCTCAGTCGTTTCATTGTATATGCTTGCAGGTGGCTAGGTGTGTCGAGATCGGACTTCCTGCAATTATCTTGTTAATTTTTTTCTCTCAGGTTATTGAGCTCTTCTTACACATGCAGTTTGATTTTGTTCTTTCCATAACTAGTTAACAATATAACTGTTGGGTCATTTTTACATATTTATTTGCTTCTTGCAACTTTTGCAGTATCTCACAAATGTGCTAAGTAAAAGGAGAGTAATCTTCGATCGATCTGCAGTGATAATTGTTGTTGTGATAGTATGGATTTATGCACATATTCTTACTGCATCTGGCGCTTATAATCATAGGCCTCCAACAACTCAATATAGTTGTCGAACGGATCGTTCTGGCCTTATCGGTGCTTCCCCTTGGTATTGTCTTCGACTCAACTTGGATTTGACTTAGTTATCTGTCATGTTTTATTTACCAAAGTGTGTTCTTTTGAACGTACTTTCTCCTCTTGGTTTTCATCTACAATTGCTCAAATTTCAAATAAAAGCAACTATTTACAGATTCCCTATTTATTTATTGATTTATTTTATCTTTCTCAGGCTGCAGACAATTTCTGCACCTGCATCAAAAAAAAAATTAGACATTAATTTATACAAAAAGTTTGCTAATGAAAATAAGGAGCAATCATTCTGTAATTGCTGTCAGTAATTTATGTAGTTTTCATATCACTTAATCTGACCATACTAATTTCATAATGTGAACATGGCTGATTAAGGATGGGTTTGGGATTGCTTATCATGGCTGGTTCTGCTTATTTTTTTTAGGAAAAGTACTCTCAAAAGTTGTTTGGTAACAACAACTTTATCATTTTAATTAATTAATTTGTTTGTTTATTTATTCATCTTTATTTTTTGGAGAACTAGTTCAATTTCGTAGCAGCTTTTGAAAGCAGTAGGGGAACTGCTTCCAAAAGCTGCTCCTCCTGCTGCTTTTTGAAAAGCTGCAGTAATCCAAAACCAGGTGGTGCCCCCTTTAAGTTGGTAACATGAAAATTTTGAAACTTTGCCCATTTCATCAAAGAGTCTAAGAAGGGCAATCGTGTATACAGTTGCAGAGCTTGAGTAAAATGTTCGGGGAGGGCAAGTGTTGAGAGTATAAGTGGGTGTTTAGTCCCACATCTAGTAGAATAGTAGAGAGAGGGGTTAGCCTCTCCTATATATATGTAGTCCCATCCATCAGTAAAATTAAGCCAAGTATTAAACCAATTTTCTATTTGGTATCAGAGCTAAATCCTCCCACCCTTCTCCAAACCCTAATCCTCTCACAGCCGCCCCCCTCCCTTATTTCTCCGTCGGCCCTGGCGACCGCCTGGCCACGTGCCGCCGGCCTGCCCCGCCGCCAGCAGCCCCCGCCGGCCCCATCGCCGGCCTGGCTGTGCACCGCAGCGCCGCCGGCCTGCCCCGCCGTCGCGGCTGTTGTTGCTGTTGCTACTGTCGCGACTGTTGTTGTTGTTGTCGTGACTGCTGCTGTTGCCGCTGCGATCCCGGCGACCCCAGCCCCGACGATCTTCTTCTTCGTCTTCTCTCCTGCAAGTTGTAACTCGGTTCTGTCCATATACAACTGCGATTGCACGGAAGACCGAAAATTTTAATTTTTTGATTATTGTTTTGTAGCAGTTAGTTGTAACCGGAATATTAATTATATAGTTGCTTGTTGGATCAAGATATATCAGTGTGAAAACTCTTGTGTGAACTCCTGATCTCGACTACAACTGTCAGTTCCTCCTTCTCGTCAGACCATGCGACCTCGAATCGAAGCCGTGCACGGGACATAAGCAGTGACTCTCAGGGACACCGCTGCCGCTGAAGGAGGAACAATATACGTGGAGAAGACGGCGATCAAAGGTGGAGACAATCTAGATCTGCCACCGTCTTGCTGATCTTGCTGATGGAAGAGGACAAGAAGAAGACGATGGAGACGATTTACGACAAGCTGACGGCCTAAGATATGAAGGCTTTGGTGGACGATCTCTTCTCCAAGAGGCTGACCGAGACTAGCTCCCGTGGTGCACACGAAGATATGGATCCTTCACCATACAAAATGGGGAAGTTGGAGAAACTGGAGTTGAAGTTGGACGGTACTTCCAACTACTTGAAGTGGTCGCGTTAAGCGATGCGGACTTTGAAGGCAAGAGGCTTGGTGGACTATGTGAATGGCCAAACCAAGGCACCTGAAGATCACTCCTCACAGGAATTTGTTGTGTAGGAGATCGTCAATAATGTTGTTGCTGGATGGTTGACAACCTCATTGACCGACCAAGTGTCGAGCAACGTGGAAGCAATGGAGGGTGCTGGTGACATTTGGATTGCACTGAGAGATATGTACTTAGGGTCGGACAACCCTATGAGGGTTTTCCAACTACAAGATGAACTTGATGAGGTGGTCCAAGAAGATCACACTATCTCTGAGTATTCGGCTCTGCTGAAGAAGTATTGGTCAGATCTCGATTACTATGACCTCATTGGCGTGGAAGATGAGCAAGTTGAACCGATATTTGCGAAACATTTTAAGAAGTTCATGGAGTATGTTTCGCGATAAAGGATGATGAAGTTCCTGAAGGGGCTCAACCCAACACTCGAGCAGAGGAGGAATATCCTACTTGCTCAACCCAGGCTGCCATTACTGGAGGAGACCATAGCTGCTATAGCACAAGAAGAGACACGAATGAAGCTAATGCCTAGCACCACCACTAGCTCTATACAGAAAAAAATCAGCTTTAACAGCTTTTAACCCAAATCCTTCCGGAGGGGGAGGGTGCTACAACTGTGGAGACCCTGGACACTTTATTAGATTCTATACGAAATCCCTGAGAGGCCAGTCCAGTGGCAGCGGACGCAACCGTGGAGGGCGTAGGGGTGGCAGAGGAGGCTATGCTGGTGGCAAAAGTAATCATTCCGGAAGACACAAGGCAAACCTGGCAGAAGAGGGAAGTGAGAGCCAGTCACCCGATATGACCCTTAGTGAGAGAAAAATGCTAGAGATATGGAGAAGCATGAAGCTTCGAACCAGTGACACTAGAGCCAATACCTCTGGGGCATCAACTCCAACCACCTCCGGGGGTAACATCACCCACTATGCCCATACAAGCACATGTATACCTACTCATGCCCTGGCATCTATCCACAAACCAGGTTGAATAATTGACTCTGGGCATCCTGCCATGTTACGGGTGCCCATGATGAGTTCCAAGATTACACTTACCCCGACGACGCCTGAAAGCATTTCGACTGCTGATGGTACGGCTAGACCCATTATGGGTAAATGCACAATTGAATGCACCACTTCCATAACTCTTACTGATGTGGCAAAAGAAGAGGCACGGATGAAGCTGATACCTAGCACCACCACTAGCTCTATGGAGAAAAAATCAGCTTTAACAGCTTTTAACTCAAACCCTTCCGGAGGGGGAGGGTGCTACAACTGTGGAGACCCTGGACACTTTATTACTGGAGGAGGCCATAGCTGCTATGGCACAAGAAGAGGCACGGATGAAGCTGATGCCTAACACCACTAGCTCTATGGAGAAAAAATCAACTTTAACAGCTTTTAACCCAAACCCTTCCGGAGGGGGAGGGTGCTACAATTGTGGAGACCCTGGACACTTCGTCAGATTCTGTATGAAATCCCTGAGAGGCCAGTCCAGCGGCTGCGGACGCAACAGTGGAGGGCGTAGGGGTGACAGAGGAGGTTATGCTGGTGGCAAAAGTAATTATTCCGGAGGACACAAAACAAACCTGACAGAAGAGGGAAGTGAGATTCAGTCACCCGATATGACCCTTAGTGAGAGAGAAATGCTAGAGATATGGAGAAGCATGAAGCTTGGAACCAGTGACAGTAGAGCCAATACCTCTGGGGCATCAACTCCAACCACCTCCGGGGGTAACATCACCCACTATGCCCATACAAGCACATGTATACCTACTCATGCCCTGACATCTATCCACAGACCAGGTTGAATAATTGACTCTGGGCATCCCGCCATATCACAGGTGCCAATGATGAGTTCCAAGATTACACTTACCCCGACGACGCCTGAAAGCATTTAGACTACTGATGGTACGGCTAGACCTATTATGGATAAATGCACAATTGAATGCACCCCTCCCATAACCCTTACTGATGTCTTGCATTTTTCATATTTTTTCGTTAATCTATTGTCCATTAGTGTCATTGTTCTTTAACTTAATTGTGTTGTTTCCTTTGACATTTTTAAGATAATTTTTCAGGAAAAGGGAACAGAGAGACGGTTGGGGACTGACACTTGGCACAAGGGGCTATGGTACTTGGACAAGGGTGGGCTGGACGTAGCACTAGAGTCACTAGTGGAAGAAGCACAACCGGAGGAGCCACGAAGAATAGTGGAAGCAGAATTATTACTTCAACATCATCGCATGAGATACTCTTCTTCAGTCTACTGAGTCGGATGTATCAATCTATGTATCAAAAGGCTAATAAACAAAAGTTGGTTTGTGATGCTTGTGAGCTTGGAAAACATACCGGAAGCTCTTATGTGAGTTCTGGAAATAGAAGTTTAGCTGCTTTTGATATGATACACTCTGATGTGTGGGGACCTTGTCCTACAATTGGAGTTAATAGTTTTAAATGGTTTGTCACCTTTATTGACTGCTACACTCGTGTCACCTGGGGATAACTAATGCAGAGTAGGAGTGATGTCTTTGCATGCTTTCAAGATTTTTATCGCAGGGTTACAACATAATACAGTGCTAAAGTGAAGATTTTGAGATCTGACAATGGGACAAAATACACCAACAAGGCTATTGAAGAGTACTTATCAGACCATGGGGTACAACATCAGACTTCGTGTGCCTATACACCATAACAGAATGAGGTGACAGAGTGGAAGAACAGGTACCTGTTGGAAGTAGCACGGTCAATGATGTTTGCTATTAATGTTCATAAATACTTGTGATGGCATGCTGTGTTGACGGCTGCATATCTCATAAACTGGATGTCCTCTCAGGTGTTAGGATAGAAGATCATGTTTGAGATGCTTACTGGAGAGAATAAGTACATTGTTCTCCCAAAGATATTTGGATGTGTATATTTTGTGAAAGATAACAGACATGCGGTAGGAAAGTTGGACCCTCGGGCAGTGAAGTGCATCTTTGTTGGCTACTCAGGAACTCAGAAGGGATACTCTTGTTGGAGTCCGGTGGAACGAAGACTCTTTGTAAGCATGGACGTTACATTCAAAGAGATGGAACCATACTACCACAATGGTTCAGGTGAAGGCTTCGCATTTGGTGACACACCTAACACAGGAGGTGTTAGGAGTGAGGTGGAGATGAGCCCAAGCGTGATTGTCGGGTCAGTTCTATGTCCAATGATGGAATCTGGTCCAAGGGAACAAGGAAGAGATAACGAGGGTGAGAAAAGTGATGAGGATGCACATAATCAAGAGGAAGAAAGTTGTGACAATCATGAGGAAGAAAGTGATGCTCTAGTGCAGGGGGAGGAACAAACTACAGAACAATCTACAGAGCTCCAAGTCTACAGAAGAAGAAAGCAGCAGTCCACTACTATGCCTATTACTGTGCCTATTGTCCCCACTGTGCTATGTCCCTCGCCTAACCCTGTCCCAACTCTTAAAGATGTACCTCCCGTACCGGATATCTCTGATTCAGATGGTATAATTTCTTCACCACTTCCTCATATTCCCTTAAGGAGATCTTCTCGCAGTAATGCGGGAAAAACCCTAATCGTTATGGTTATGAACATGACATTGTCAATTTCTTATCATACTCTAATATATTCCCTACCTATCGAACATTCATTACATCGTTAGACACCACCTCTTTGCCTAAGTGTTGGCAGGAAGCAAAGGAGGATCCAAGGTGGAGAGCTGCAATATTGGAGGAACTTGAGGCACTCGAAAGAAATGGGACATAGGAGCTTGTTCCATTGCCTAAAGGAAAGAGAGCAGTTGGATGCAAATGAGTCTTCACACTAAAGGAGACGCCAGAAGGAAAGGTGGAGCGGTATAAGACAAGGTTTGTTGCAATGGGATTCACTCAATCCTATGGCATCGACTATGATGAGACATTTGCTCTAGTGGCAAATATGAGTATTGTGAGAACCCTGGTCTCCCTTGCAGCAAACCATGGGTGGCAGCTGTATCAATTGGATGCGAAGAACGTTTTTCTTCATGGGGACCTATAAGATGAAGTATACATGGAGACCCCCCCCGGGGTTTTGCACGAAGCAGTCGACGAAAAATGTGTGCAAGCTAAAGAAATCACTATGGGCTCAAACAATCTCCTCGAGCATGGTTTAATAGATTCAGAAAGGCTGTCACAGACATGGGGTACCGTCAGACCAATGCAGATCACACAATTTTTTTCAGCATACAAGAGGCCACATCATCATACTTGCAGTGTATGTGGATGATATAGTGATCACAGGTGATAATGAGGAGGAGATCACCCAGCTGAAGTCAAAACTCGCCAAGGAGTTTGAAGTGAAGGACTTGGGAATGATGAGGTATTTTCTCGGGATCGAGGTGGTTCGAGGAAGAGATAGGATCGTCCTCTCTCAGAGGAAGTATGTACTAGACCTGCTCACAGAGACTGGTATGCTGGGATGTCGATGACAGTCACTCCAATCGATCCGAAAGATAAGTTGGGTGCAGAGGCCGGAGAGCTTGTTGATCGTGAGAGATATCAAAGACTTGTAGGCAGATTGATTTATCTAGTTCACACTCATCATGATATCTCATTTGCTGTGAGTGTAGTGAGTCGCTACATGCATGATCCAAGAAAGGGTCACATGGATGCAGTTTTCCGTATCTTGAGATATCTGAAGGGGACTCCTTGAAGAGGGCTATGGTTCAAGAAAAATGGACACCTGAGTGTTGAGGGGTGCTGCGATGCATATTGGGCAAGTTGTATGGACGATAGAAGGTCTACCTCAGGGTACCGTGTCTTTGTGAGGGGTAACCTAATCTCATGGAGAAGCAAGAAACAGTCTGTGGTAGCACGATCGACTGCTGAAGTAGAGTATAGAGCTATGGCTCTGGGAGTGTCAGAGTTGCTGTAGGTAAGAGCACTGCTGACGGAGTTGAAGCTGGACTAGGGAACACCATTGCGTCTTCTGAGTGACAGTCAAGCTGCAATAAGTATAGCTAACAATCCAGTCTAGCATGACAGAACTAAGTACATCGAGATCGATCGGTTCTTCATCAAAGAGAAGCTAGAAAAAAAGATATTAAAGCTCGATCATGTTCACTCAGAAGAACAAGTTGCAGATTGTCTGACTAAGGGCCTTAATTCATCGAGTCTTTCTAAACTATGTAACAAGATGGGGATAATTGATATCTATCGCCCATCTTGAGGGGGAGTGTTGAGAGTATTAGTGGGTATTTAGTCTCACATCTAGTAGAATAGTAGAGAGAGGGGTTAGCCTCTCATATATATATGTAGCCCCACCCATCAATAAAATTAAGCAAAGTATTAAACCAAATTTCTATTGCAAGCTATATTCTAGAGGAGTAAATCACATTTTTTGAGGGGCCAAACTGCATTTTAGAAGGGGTTAAAATCTAAAACTGAAATATTTATGAAGAAAATAAAAAAAAATTGTGTGTGTGTGTGTGGGTGGGGTGGGGGGGGGGGGGGAGGGGGGGTGGAGTTCTGCCCCTGAGAGTCCCCTAACAATGGGGGTTGTGTCTTTATAATAAACATTTGATATTGATATTAAGGATCCAAATTCGTAATACAATTATTATGGCAGAAAAAAAGGACCAAGGTTCTTCTCTTAAAAGTAATCATTCACTCTTTCTTTTTTGTCTTTTTTTTCTTCTCCCTCCATCCCTCTTGCATGTATGTGATATAGTAACTTTAGTGAATTAAATCTTACGCCACAATATTTATGTCATTATAATATTCTAGTTAGTAGAGTATCTTTCTCGATATATTTACAATTCAATTTTATGTTTGAGTATTTATGTGATTACAATATTGGTGTCTCATGTAAATTAAATGGTAGAGGAGCATGCAAGGGATGTAGACGATTAATGTTGTCTTTGAGAACTTATGTAACATACTTTTGGTTTTGAATATATAATTAATTAAAATGGTTGGATCTCTAAGGAGGAAGGGGGTTGGGGGGGGGGGGGGGGGGGTTCCCCCCTTACACTCCATTAAGCTCCGCCCCTGCGTGTATACATGTATATCTTCTTGTAAAGTACCCAGCAATGGAGATATAATGTGCTATGCCTAAGGTTATGACATGAGAACATTGCTGAAACAATGTTTCCAACCATTTGTGACAAATGGATAACTTATTTATTATGTATTTAAATGTAGGCTAAGAATTCCATATCCTTTCCAATGGGGAAGCCCATATTTCAATGCTGGAGATGTTTTTGCTATGATGGCTGCATCCTTTGTTTCTCTTATCGAGGTACCTATCTTACTGTCTTACATCCCATATTGTACTAAAATTTCTCAAATATACCAAAGCTTTTCTCATGTTAGGCAGTACGGTTGTTCTTCTAAGCCCTTGAAGAGTACACTGCATAGTCTGTGTGCTCTGATGCAATTAAACTTGAAAAATACCCATTCTTTACTCTACGGTAGCAACACATGACATACTTGTTACATGAACAAGTTCGCAAGGAAATGCTTATTACATTTTGGGTATGATCAGGTATTTCCTCTAAGGTTAATTCATATACATCTGTATATTTATGGCGAGTAAATGACTAAGTTAACTTACATCTGTATGTCTTTAAGTAAATTAAATGGTGTATCATGCTGGGCTAAGAATCATTGGGTTTGCACTTTGCACTTATTTTGTTCAAATGAATGATACATGTTCTGGATGTATAAGAACATGATAAATTATGCATTATACTTTTGCAATTTTAATTATATATTTCCATCTTGCAGTCAACAGGTACACTCATTGCTGTGTCAAGATTTTCTAGTGCTACACCTGTACCACCTTCAGTTTTCAGCCGTGGCATTGGCTGGCAGGTAATAAGTTACATGATCCTTTTCGTTGGTGCATATATTCAGGACAAAGTGCAATGTGTTGTTGTCTTTGGGTTCTGATGAAGAATTGATTCTCAGGGCATAGGCATATTGTTGGATGGAGTATTTGGAACTATAAATGGTTCATCGGTTTCAGTGTAATAAGCTAACTTATAATCTGGTTAGAAAAGTGAATATTAAGTTAATAGTCGATGAAAACTATGAAACATTTTACATTTGCCTACTTTAACAGTGAGAATGCGGGTCTATTGGCATTGACACGAGTTGGAAGCAGAAGAGTTGTTCAAATATCAGCTGGTTTCATGCTCTTCTTCTCCATATTAGGTACTAGCTATTACTATAAACTCAATTGCATATTAGGTATTTGGATTCTCTGGGGAGATCTTCCTTTATGTTCCAAAATGTATCAACTGCTTTGTATTCTAATAATAATATGACAAATTTTCTGAATGACCAGGAAAGTTTGGAGCACTTTTTGCTTCAATTCCGTTGCCTCTTCTTTTTGGTTTATATTGCGTCCTCTTTGCCTATACAGGTAAATTTGTGATACATTGATTGTGCAGTAAATATGTGTTTGATAAATTATTTTTTTGAGATAAATGTTCTATAATTTGTTATGCTTCTTTTGCGCAACTGTCATATTTGATCGGACACTAATATTGATGGATTTTGATCTTGGTGCTCTTTGAATAGGTTCTGAGAGATAGGTCCTTGTACATGTATGCTTTTAGTGTTATCAACCGAAATGTTGCAAAAGTGATTTTGAATCTACAGTTACAACAATATATATGATTTTCTCCCTAGTTTTTGAAAGCCATGCGAATCATTTCACTATCTTACTCCTTTCTGGTTTCTAGCATATGAGAGACATTGTTCGGCCAATCTGTGATGATTATATTCAAGACCGTATTAAGGTTAATGATAATGTTTATAGGTACAAGATAGTCCACAAGGTTTCTGGTAAAGGAGGCAAATATATTGGCTAATATACCTGGTGTAATAAGACTTTGCTTTATACCTTTGTCACACTCATGAATACAATACAATCATACGGACACGGAGACACGACAAAGGTGTACTCTTGAAACCCATTTGCAACAATGTGTGTATAGTAGCAAAGGATAACTGTTTTCCAACTGGATTTCAAAAGACACGACAAAGGATAACTGTTTTCCAACTGGGTTTCAAGAATACACCTTTTTTTTCCGAAGAAGGTAAATATTGTTAAGAGTATTAGTGGGTGTTTAGTCCCATATATAGTAGAATAGTAGAGAGAGGGGTTAGCCTCTCCTATATATATGTAGTCCTATCCATCAATAAAATTAAGCTAAGTATTAAACCAAGTTTCTATTTGGTATGAGAGCTAAATCCCCCCACCCTTCTCCAAACCCAAACCCTAACCCTCTCACAGCCCCCCCTCCCTACTTTCCCCGCCGGCCCCGACGACCGTCTGGCCACGCGCCGCCGGCCTGCCCTGCCGCCAATAGCCCCCATCGGCCCCGGCGACCGCCTGGCCCGCGACTCGGCGCCGCCGGCCTGCCCCGCCGCCGCGGCTGCGATCTCGGCGACCCCCGACCTCGACGATCTTTTTCTTCGTCTTTTCTCCTTCAAGTTGTAACTCGGTTCTGTCCATATACAACTACGATTGCACGGAAGACAAAAAATTTTAATTTTCTGATTATTATTTTGTAGCAGTAAGTTGTAATCGGGATATTAATTATATAGTTGCTTGTTGGATCAAGATATATCAGTGAGGGAACTCTTGTGTGAACTCCTGATCTCGACTACAACTGTCGGTTCCTCCTTCTCGTCAGGCCATGCGACCTCGGGTCGAAGCCGTGCACGGGACGTAAGAAGCGACTCTCAGGAACACCGCTGCCGCTGAAGGAGGAACAATAGACGTGAAGAAGACGACGATCAAAGGTGAAGACAATCTAGATCTGCTACCGTCTTGCTGATCATGATGATGGAAGAGGACAAGATGATGGAGACGATCTACGGCAAGCTAACGGCCTAAGAGATGAAGGTTTTGGTAGACGATCTCTTCTCCAAGAGGCTGACCGAGACTAGCTCCCGTGGTGCACACGCAGATGTGGATCCTTCACCATACAAAATAAAAAAGTTGGAGAAACTGAAGATAAAGTTGGAGGGTACTTCCAACTACTTGAAGTGGTCACGTCAGGCGATGCGGACTCTGAAGGCAAGAGACTTGATGGGCTATGTGAATGGCCAAACCAAGGCACCTGAAGATCACTCCTTACAGGAATTTGTCGTGTGGGAGATCGTCAATAATGTTGTTGCTGGATGGTTGACAGCCTCATTGACCGACCAAGTGTCGGACAACGTGGAAGTAATGGAGGGTGCTGGTGACATTTGGATGACGCTGAGAGATATGTACTCAGGGTCGGGCAACCCTATGAGGGTTTTTCAACTACAAGATGAACTTGATAAGGTGGTCCAAGAAGATCACACCATATCTAAGTATGTGACTCTGCTGAAAAAGTATTGGTCAGATCCCGACCACTATGACTCCATTGGCGTGGAAGATGAGCAAGTGGAACCGACATTTGCGAAACATTATAAGAAGTTTTTGGAGTATGTTTCACGATATAGGATGATGAAGTTCCTGAAGGTGCTCAACTCAGCATTCGAGCAGAGGAGGAATATTCTACTTGCTCAACCCAGGCTGCCATCACCGGAGGAGGCCATAGCTGCTATGGCACAAGAAGAGGCACGACTGAAGCAGATGCCTGGTACTACTAGCTCTCTGGAAAAAAATCATCTCTAGCAGCTTTTAATACAAACCCTTCCGGAGGGTGTTACAACTGTGGAGACCCTGGATACTTCATCAAATTATGTACGAAATTCCTGAGAGGCCAGTCTAGCGGCCACGGACGCAGCCGTGGAGGTCGTAGGGGTGGCAGAGGAGGCTATGCTGGTGGCAGAAGTAATCATTCCGGAGGACACAAGACAAACCTGGCAGAAGAGATAAGTGAGAGTCAGTCACCCGATATGACCTCTAGTGAGAGGAAAATGCTAGAGATATGGAGAAGCATGAAGCTTGGAACCAGCGACAGTCGAACCAACACCTCTAGAGCATCAACTCCAACCACCTCCGGGGGTAACATCACCCACTATGTCCATACAAGCATAGTATACCTGCTCATGCCCTGGCATCTATCCACAGACCAGGTTGGATAATTGACTTTGGGTCATCCCGCCATGTCACGGGTGCCCATGATGTGTTCCAAGATTACACTTACCTGACGATGCCTGAAAACATTCAGACTGATGATGGTACGGCTAAACCCATTATGGGTAAAGGCACAGTTGAATGCACTCTTTCATAACCCTTACTGATGTCTTGCATGCTCTATCTTTTCCCGTTAATCTATTGTCCATTAGTGCCATTGTTCTTCAAATTAATTGTATTGTTTCCTTTGACATTCCTAAGGTAATTTTTCAGTAGAAGGGAACGGAGAGACGGTTGGGGAATGTCACTTGGCATAAGGGGCTATGGTATTTGGACTTGGTGGGCTGGATGCAGCACTAGCGTCACTGGTGGAAGAAGCACAACCGGAGGAGCGACGAAGAACAGTGGAAGCAGAATTATTACTTCAACAACAACGCATGTGACACTCTTCATTCAGTCTACTGAGTCAGATGTATTCATCTATGTATCAAAAGGCTAATAAACAAAAGTTGGTTTATGATACTTGTGAGTTTGGAAAACATACTAGAAGCTCTTATGTGAGTTATAGAAATAGAAGTTTAGCTGCTTTTGATATGATACACTATGATGTGTGGGAACCTTGTCCTACAACTGGAGTTAATGGTTTTAAATGGTTTGTCACTTTTATTGACTGCTACACTCGTATCACCTAGGTATACCTAATGAAGAGTAAGAGTGATGTTTTTGCATGCTTTCAAGATTTTCATCGCAGGGTTACAACACAGTACAGTGCTAAAGTAAAAATTTTGAGATCTGACAATGGAACAAAATACACCAATAAGGCTATTGAAGAGTACTTATCAGCCCATGAGATATAACATCAGACTCCGTGTGCCTATACACCAGCACAGAATGGCGTAGCAGAGCGGAAGAACAGTCACCTGTTGGAAGTAGCACGGTCAATGATATTTGTCATGAATGTTCCTAAACACTTATGGGGGCATGCAATGTTGACGGCTAAATATCTCATCAACATGATGCCCTCCCAGGTGTTAGGATGGAAGACACTGTTTGAGATGCTTATAAGAGAGAATAAGTACATTGTTCCCCCAAAGGTATTTGGATGTGTTTGTTTTGTGAAAGATAACATATCTGCGGTGGAAAAGTTGATCCTCGGACAGTGAAGTGTATCTTTGTTGGCTACTCAGGGACTGAGAAGGGATACTCTTGTTGGAGTCCGGTGGAGCAAAGGCTTTTTGTAAGCATGAACGTTACATTCATAGAGATAAAACCATACTACCACAATGGTTCAGGTGAAGGCTCTGTATTTGGTGACACACCTAACACAAGAGGTGTTAAGAGTGAGGGGGAGATGGGCCCAAGCATAATTGTCGGGTCAGTTCCATGTCCAATGATGGAAGCTGGTCCAAGAAAACAAGGAGGAGATAGCGAGGGTGAGAAAAGTGATGATGATGATGCACATAATCAGGAGGAAGAAAGTAGTGACAATCAGAAGGAAGAAAGTGATGCTCCAGTGCAGGGGGAGGAACGGACTACAAAACAATATACAGAGCTCTAAGTCTATAGAAAGAGAAAGCAACAGTCCACTACTGTGCCTATTATTGTGCCTATTATTCCTACTGTGTCATGTCCCTCGCCTAACTCTGTCCCAACTCTTGAAGATGCACCTCCCGTATCGGATCCCTCTGATTCGAATGTAGATCCCTCTGATTCAGATGGTATGATCTTTTCACCACTTTCTCATATTCCTTTAAGGAGATCTTCTCGCAATAATGCGGAAAAGCCCCTAATCGTTATGGTTATGAACATAACATTGCCAATTTCTTATCCTACTCTAATATATTCCATACCTATCGAGCATTCATTGCATCGTTATACACCACCTCTTTGCCTAAGTGTTGGCAGGAAGCGAAGGAAGATCCAAGAGTGAGAGTTGTAATGTTGGAGGAACTTGGGGCACTCAAAAAAATGGGACATGGGAGCTTGTTCCGTTGCTTAAAAGAAAGAGAGAAGTTGGATGCAAATGGGTCTTCACAGTATAGGAGACGCCAGGAGGAAAGGTGGAGCGGTACAAGGCAATGTTGGCTGCAAAGGAATTCACTCAATCCTATGACAGCGACTATGATGAGACATTTGCTCCAGTGGCAAAGATGAGCACTGTGAGAACCTTGGTCTCCCTTGCAGCAAACCATGGGTGGCAGCTGTATCAATTGGATGTGACGAATATTTTTCTTCATGGGAACCTACAAGAGGAAGTATACCTGGAGACCCCCCCAGGGTTTTGCACGAAGCAGTCGACGAAAAATGTGTGCAAGCTAAATAATTACTGTATGGGCTCAAGCAATCTTCTCGAGCCTGGTTTGATAGATTTAGAAATGCTATCACAGGCATGGGGTACCGCCAGACCAATGCAGATCACAAGATTTTCTTCTAGCATGTAAATGCCATATCACTATACTTGCAGTGTATGTGGATGATATAGTGATCACAGGTGATAATGAGGAGGAGATCATCCAGCTGAAGTCAAAACTCGCTAAGGAGTTTGAAGTGAAGGACTTGGGAATGATGAGGTCTTTTCTCGGGATCGAGGTAGCTCGAGGAAGAGATAGGATCGTCCTCTCTCAGAGGAAGTATGTACTAGACCTGCTCACAGAGACTGGTATGGTGGGATGTCGATCGACAGTCACTCCAATCGATCAGAAAGATAAGTTGGATGTAGAGGCATGAGAGCCTATTGATCGTGAGAGATATCATAGACTTGTAGGCAGATTGATTTATTTAGACCACACTCGCCTTGATATCTCATTTGCTGTGAGTGTAATAAATCGTTACATGCATGATCCAAGGAAGGGTCACACGGATGCAGTTTTTCGTATTCTGAGATATCTGAAGGGGACTCCTGGAAGAGGACTATGGTTCAAAAAAAATTGACATCTGGGTGTTGAGGGGTACTGCGATGCAGATTGGACAAGCTGCATGGACGACAGAAGGTCTACCTCAGGCTACTGTGTCTTTGTGGGGGATAACCTAATCTCGTGGAGAAGTAAGAAACAGTCTGTGGTAGCACGATCGACTGCTGAAGCAGAGTATAGAGCTATGGCTCTGGAAGTGTCAGAGTTATTGTGGGTAAGAGCACTGCTGATGGAGTTGAAGCTGGACCAGGGAACACCGTTGCGTCTTCTGAGTGACAGTCAAGCTGCAATAAGTATAGCTAGCTGTTGATATGGTATGTTGGGTGTCATATTTAAGTATAGTATAAGCACATAGGAATATCCTGAGGACATATTTGGGATGCCAGAATATGTCACAGGATATTCCATTAATGCCAGAATATGTCACAGGATATTCCATTATGAGATTATTGTCATAATGATTGAGATCATTGTATTAATGACTGTAAGGCTATATAATGCCAATGAGATAATCAATAAAATCATCAACTAATTTCAACATGGTATCAGAGCCAAGTTTCCACAAACCCTAGCCGTCACCAAGCTTCGACAAACCCACAGGAGGATTTCCTAGATCTCCTCCACCGAACTCTTCCACGCCCCCCCTTTTTCCCTTTTCCGCCCTTCGCAGGCCGCCCTTCACTGTTGCTGCCCCGTCCCGCTACTGCTGCGGCTACTACTGCTGCTGCGGCTGCTGCGACTGCTGCTGCTGCTGCGACGACGGCTGTGACATGCGTGCTGCCGCCTCCTCCGCACCAGCACGAGACAGCGCCTAATAGGGATGCCTAGATCTGAAAAAAGGGGGGACATGTTCGGATCTAGGAGCGGAAGACGAGGACGAGCGTGAGTCGTGGAGCGGACGTGACGTGATTGGATAGACGACGCATCGATGGAGGAGATCATCAAGAAGCTAGATTCTGCAGAGGTGGCGACGTTGATGAAGTTGTTGACGATGTCGGCTGGTGAGAACACGACACGAACGTCGCCGGAGTTGAAGCTTCCCTCCATCGATCTGAAATTAGATGGACCAGCCACCTATCTGAGTTGGTCACGGCGGGTGAGAAGAACCCTCGCAGGAAAAAACATGGAGGGGTTCCTGACGGGCGAGACGACAGAGCCGGATGAGGGCTCGACAGGACGCGATGAGTGAAAGTCCACTCATATGGTGATCTACATCTGGCTTCTCAACTCCTTAGTCCAGTCTATTGCCGCCACAGTAGACGGTATTGAGATGGTGAAAGATGTGTGGGAGAAGTTGAGAAGGACCTATGATGGTGTGGGGAACAACTTACGGGTCTTCCAGATAAAGGGGGAGATTGATGACACCGTACAGGGAGAGAAGACGGTGCAGGAGTATGCCACGGAGTTGGAGCGTCTGTGGTTGGATTATGATCACTCCTCAGATCGGGCGAGCTGCGGGGACCCTAAATGTAAGGAGAGACAGGTGTGTCTGCAGGAGAGGACGATGAAGTTCCTCAAAGGGCTGACTGCAGCTTTCGCACAGAGGACGGCCCTACTTCTAGCCCAACCAAAGATCCCTAGCCTTGAGGAGGCTATCTCAGCCATGATCCAGGAGGAGACACGCATCAGGCTGCAAGCCGGGACAGGTGGTCCCCCCGAAGCAAAGTCAGCACTAGCGATCACCATCTCAGGTAACACAGGATCTAAGGGAGAGCCCTGGTAGCATAACCGACAGTGCTACAACTGTGGGGAGATGGGTCATCATCGGTATGCTTGTACCAAACCACCTAGGGAGGGAGATTCAGGTGGTGGACGAGGACCGTTCGGCGGACGAGGATATAATGGAGGACGTGGTCGTGGTCGAGGGGGTAGACGAGGCGGCCGAGGAGGTTATCGGGCGAACCTCCTGATATCAGAAGGGAACGGAGAAGCTGATGGCACCTTTACTGTGGAGGACCGCACTGGGAGACATGAGGAGTAGAACAGAGGAGGCGTCCACCTCATTCTTTGTTAGGGGCAACGCTGCCATGTATGCCCATCCATCAGAAGGTACTGACGAATCACTTGCCCTTGCGTCTATCTCTTCCCTTAAATCATCAGACTGGATTATCGACTCGGGAGCATCTCGGCATGTGACGGGGAATGCTAGTGAGTTTTCTTCCTACACTCACCTAGCATCAGCAGACAGCATTCAGACAGCTGATGGCACTTTCCAGCCAGTGGTCGGTAAGGGTACTGTTAATTGTACAGGTTCAGTAAGATTATCCAATGTTTTACATGCTCCATCATTTCCAGTCAGTCTCTTGTCCATTAGTTCTATAATCCTCCAACTTAAATGCATTGTTTCTTTTGATATTCCTAAGGTGACCTTCCAGGAGAAAGGGACAGGACGAAGACTTGGGACTGGCACTTGGCATGAGGGACTGTGGTACCTAGATCGAGAAGGACTAGACTCAGCATTGGTATCTATGGCAGAGAAGGCTGACATGGAAGGACTGCAGCAGAGGACTGAGGATACCTTGATACTCCATCATCGGAGGATGGGACATTCTTCCTTTGATACTCTAAGTAAGTTGTATCCAGAGATTTATGCAAAAACAAATAAAGAGAAATTAGTATGTGATGCGTACGAGTTAGGAAAACTTACTAGGAGCTCATATGTTGGCACGGGTCATAGGAGCACTCTTGCTTTTGAGGTAGTACATTCTGATGTCTGGGGTCCATGTGCTACTAACACTATGAATGGTTATAAGTACTTTGTTTCTTTCATTGAGTGTGCCTCTCGTGTTACCTGGTTATATTTGATGAAAAATAAGAATGATGTACCTGCTTGTTTTCGGGATTTCCATAAGCATGTCCAGACTCAGTACAAAGCAGTTGTGAAGGTACTGAGGTCTGACAATGGAACGGAGTATACCAACAGGACGCTTGCAGAATACTTGTCAGCATACGGAATACAGCATCAGACCACCTGTGCATACACACCAGCACAAAATGGAGTTGCAGAAAGGAAAAACAGACACCTTCTGGAGGTCGCAAGAAGTATGATGATCGACATGAATGTCCCACAGAGTCTGTGGGGCATGCAGTGTTGACAGCAGCTCAACTCATCAACAGGATGCCCTCGAAGGTCCTCGGATGGAAGTCCCCATGTGAGGTATTGTAAGGCAATAATAGTGGGATACTCCCACTGAAGGTGTTTGGGTGTGTGTGTTTTGTGAAGGACAACAGGCCATCAGTTGGAAAACTTGACCCTAGAGCTGTCAAATGCATCTTCATAGGCTACTCAGCGACCCAGAAGGGGTATGTGTGCTGGAGTCCAGTAGAGAAGAAGAAGTTTGTCAGTATGGATGTCCACTTTCGGAAGCATGAGCCATACTACCACCAGGACGGAACTTCACACAACACACCTAATACTGCCAGTATTAGGCGAGAGGGGGAGATGGAGAACTTGGTGGTAACCGATTTAGAAGTTTGGCATGGAGGCACGGAGAAGGGACAAGAAGGTGAAGGTGTTAGGCCTACGGCTCAGGGAGAGTTACTTACCTACAGCAGGAGAGAGAAGCAAACTGCAGGACCAGAACCGACAGTGCCAGTGCCAAGTCCCTTGCCTGCGTTCATCCCAACTCCTGAGGCACCGACACCAACCCCCCTTCAGGTGATACCCTCTCCTTCACAAGATATCATTCCTCCTACTTCTACTCCTCCCACACCACTATCTGTACGGAGGACCACTCGCAGCAATGCAGGAAATCCTCCAAACAGATATGGTTGGGATATTGCTCAGTTTGTTTCTTATGACCATATCCCTTCTTCTCATGGAGCATTTATAGCATCTTTGGATAGTATTATTGTACCTAACAATTGGCAGGTTGCCAAGAACGATCCAAAGTGGAAAGCGGCAATGCACGAGGAGTTGGGAGCTCTGGAGAAGAACCACACTTGGGAGCTTGTGAGACTGCCAGAGGGGAAGAGAGCAGTTGGATGCAAGTGGGTCTTTACCGTGAAGCAGAACCCAGATGGACAGGTTCAGCGCTACAAAGCTCGACTAGTAGCCAAAGGATACAGTCAGACGTACGGCATCGACTATAACGAGACCTTTGCACCAGTTGCAAAGATGAGCACTGTCACGCCCCAGTCCCAAAATATTATGGAACTAGGCCACGTGGCATTGGCCAGCTGACACGTCTTCGAGGATATCCCAATTTAATGGATCCTGGCGAAGTGTGCTACGCTGTCCTAAATCTAACAAGTCTAATATATCAACAGGCAGTGTCTAATCTCATCTCATCCACAAACAACAAGTATAATACTGAAAGAAAGACTGGAATATAAGGACATAGACGAAGACATAGTACAACTGAAATAAGTCTGGTGGGAACAAACCCACTACAATGTACTGATAGACTGAAATAAAGTACTGAATGTCTGAAATGAAAGTACAGATAAGGAGAGACTGGAACAACATCTAACTAGGTAAGGAGCTCCAGTCATAGGCGGAAGGCCTACCAATCTGATCAGGGGTACTCTGATGGAAGTACCTCTAGCTCCTCGTCAAGAGCAAACCTCGCCTCTACACCTGGCCCGTAAACTGTGGGATAAAAGGCCTCGTCCAGATCTGGAAGATAACCAGGTCCTCAGAGGGACGTAACAAGATACAATATGCATGCTGGATATAGTACTGAAATAAAAGTAAAGAGGAGGGGTGTGCTAACCATCTAAGTGAATGCAATATAAGGACAACCTAGGAACGTATAAGTAGGTGTAGGCATAACGTCCAACGTCCTCTAGAGTGTGGTTTCTGTAATCGTCCATCATTCCGAAGAATGAGGTATCTGTATATAAGTATAACGTCCACACTCTAAGGCGTGGTGTCTGCTATGTATACATACGTCCGTAACACTCCGTAGAGCGCGGTGTCTGAATATAGGGAGTCACCGGGTCTATGGTTCCTCTGGATACCACGGAATCCGGTGGGGGTATCCCATACGTTTGTCAGTTGTCCTTCCCGCCCAATGTAGATACGCAAGTCGAATGCACGACTTGAGTGTACCGTATCTAGATGCCAAGTCTCAATTAACTATATTATTCTAGAATACAAGCTAGTCCGTGATGCATGTCGTACGTACCGATAGCGAATCGGGTACGCGGACCCGCATCCCAATATGAGTGTACCATCACGATACGTGTATAGTGCCATGGTCAAGGAAGATATCAAAATATCCTCACAGTGGGTGAGTCAGCTAGCAACTAGGACATGTACACTACTCATCGACGCAATGTCGACCGCACCCGAGTCATTCTCGGACACGCACAGTTCATGTATAATTGAAATATTTAACATTTAAATTTAAAGCAGTAATCCAGCAAGGTATACCTGCCTGTCCCGGGTAGCTGCGAAATCCAAAGCTCTGCTCCTGATGCCTCGGCAGTAGTGTCCAGCAATCCTATATAGGATATAGTAATGTCCAAATTAGTCGCTACAATAGCACGACTAAGACACACTGTCCGTATCTACAACTGACACAGGGTCGGGGCTGTATGTATATATAGCTAACACTATCATATACATATACATTACATCATATTTAATTTTATTAAAATAATACATTTGTTTAATAGTACAAAAATAGTGCTTATGTATAAATTAGTATATACTAATAATACACATATTAAATATATGTGCATAACTGGGTAATATCATAAATATATATACATATATATATTTAGAAATAATTTTTATATATTACACATAACATATATTTAAATATAATTTTATGTACACAAATAAATTTACACAATCATAATTATTTGCATTTAAACATTAATTTTGTACATAAGTAAATATACATAACATAATTTTATATATATACAGATATATATATATACTCATTTTAGTATACCCAAGTATATATTTATATTTATAGATATATATATACCCGTATTGATATACTATGTACACAATATGTCTTAGTATATATATAAATGTATATAATACATATATTTATTGCACTAAATAACTAGTTTCACAGAAATACACCTATACTTATATTTACACAAATATCATAAGATGTATATTAATATATATGTACATACACATATACATATTTATATATATATATACATATACATACTAGGTTATTAAATACAAATCTATGATATAACAATATTATTATATTATATATACTAAATCACAGAATATATATAAACACAATATATTAAATACTTAATATTTTACATATAATGCAAATATTTATACATACATGTATTTATACATATATATATACACATATATATATTTAATAGGTATTTATATACGTAATGAGTATTTATAAATAATAAAAATATAATATTTAGTATATCATACTTATATTTACTGTTATATATAAAGTATACAAAAGAATACAATAAGTATATATATATATACAGGGTATTCTTAAATTCATAAAATACGTATTGAATACAAGGAAAATACCGAAACTATACACCTAAACCTTGCAACCTAAAATACATGTAGAAATAATGATAAATACACATAAAATAATGTACTGCGTTGTACCTCAGGTCGAGGGGGTCGAGTGGGTCGGTCGTCGCCGGCGGGGGTGGCCGGACGGCGCTCCGGCGTCGCGCGGGGAGTTCGGCAGCAGCAGCCGCGGTTCTGGACTCGTCGACGTTGCGGGCTCGAGATCTCTCCGGTGCGTCGACGTCGTCGGCTGAAATTTTGTGGGGTGGTGGAGGACTGGACGGGGAAGGGTTCGGCCAAGTACGGCGGTCGGAGTTGCGGTGGTGGCAGAGCACGAAGTCGAGGGGTGTTCGGCTGTGCTGTGCGGGCTGGGGAAGCTAGGATCGGTGCGGGCGGCTGGGGGAGCTACTCCGGCGTCGTGGGGGCCAGAGACTCCGGTGGCAGGTGGGGGGGAGACTGGCGAGGGTGGTCGAGTTGGTATGGCGGCGGTCGGTGGAGGCTGGTGGCGGTGGCGGAGCTCGGGGATGAGGGAGTTGGGGTCGGCTGGTGATGGGTTTGGTTGGGATTTTAGTCTTTAGGTTTTGGGTTTTCTCATTTAATGAGTGAATAGTATGTATATGTAGGAGAGAGAGTGAGGGGGGGCTGCCTAGGGATTAGGGCCGGCTGGACAACCATCTTTGGGGAGTGGGGTTGTCCATCAAGATGAGTGGAGGGCTAGGAATAGGCTATTCAAATTTGTAGGGTCAAGATGGGTTCTCATAAAGGAAATGTAAGGACATGAAAATGGGGAGAAAATTTAATGCTCACGATTGGTCATGACCATTACTTTTCTCCATGATGGTTTGGGCCAATGAGAGGGGGGCACCTCATTGCAATTTTGCAATTAGGCCCCTAACAATTTGGTATTTGCACAATTAATTTGCATTAGGGATTTAATGTGACCAAACACCATGCTTGGTGTTCCTCATTGGTCTATGATGGTGTTTGGTGTTTTGTATGAGGCTTGTGGGTGTGCATGTGGGTTTGGGTTGGATTTGGGTCCAATTTAATTTAGGTTAGGTCTCCACATTAATTAATTCGTAATTAATGTAACGGTGTTTCTAATTTAATTTAATTAAAAATTGGGAGTCTAAATTGGGTTGGACAAGGGTCATTGGTGTAGTAGGCTCAGTGTACAATATTATCGTGATCTGGGTTGGTCAAAACTGGTTGAGGTTGGGTCTCAATTTCGATTGGAACAGACAACGAACGTAATTACGCAAATTTAATAATTTGCGCACGGACGTTCGTAACGACTTTTTGTGCGTCTAAAATTAGGCACGAAAATCGGTATCCGGGGTTTGTTCCTGGTTCAATATGATGGGTTTACAGGTCTAGGTCAAATATGTGGAATCCGTTTTAGGGCAACAGCTAAGGTAGTATCCTAAAACAATAAATCATTGCACAAGTATTATAATACTATATATTAAATCTTAATTAATTTAGGTTAACCCTAATTAGGCTAATTAAACTAGTAAACCCTAATTTCTGGTCGAGGGGGTTTACAACATACCCTCCTTAGAGCATTTCGTCCTCGAAATTAAAACAAACATATAGAATAACTGTTGAATGAAAGAAGTACTATCACATACCTAGGCCTTCGAAGAGATGGGAAAAACGTTGCCGAATATCGTCCTCTCGTTCCCAGGTTGATTCACCTGGTGCCTGATGCCTCCATGCGACACGAACTAGAGGGATAGTCTGGCCTCGCAGTACCTTCTCGCTTTGGTCTAGGATCTCTACCGGCTCCTCCTGGTATGATAAGCTTGGACCAACGGTGATCTCCGAGTGGTCAAGCACATGGCTCGGATCCGGTATGTATCTCCTCAGCTGGGATACATGGAAGACGTCGTGAACTCCTTCTAGTGTCTGCGGCAAGGCCAATCTGTAAGCAACTTCTCCGACGCGCTCTAGCACATCGAAGGGTCCGATGTACCTCGGACTCAGCTTCCCTCTGCCTCCAAATCTGATGGTTCCTCTGGTAGGTGAAATCTTCAGGAACACATGTTCTCCCACCTGGAACTCTAGGGGTCGCCGATGCACATTAGCCCAATGCTTCTGCCTGTCCTGTGCTGCTCGTAGATGCCCCTGGATCTTCTTCACCTTCTCCATTGTATGGACGATCAACTCTGGCCCTAGAATCTGCCTCTCGCCTACATCGCTCCAACATACGGGGGAACGACACTTCCTACCATACAATGCCTCATAGGGAGCCATCTGAATGCTCGCCTGATAGCTATTGTTGTAGGAAAATTCGACCAAGTGCAAGTGGTCCTCCCAAGAACCGCTGAAGTCAAGCATGCAAGCTCTCAACATATCCTCCAGCGTCTGAATTGTGCGCTCGGATTGTCCATCTGTCTGCGGGTGGTACGAAGTACTGAACTTAAGGCGGGTACCAAGACTCTCTTGCATACTCCTCCAAAAGTACGATGTAAACCTCGTATCCCGGTCAGACACGATACTGACTGGCACTCCATGCAATCGTACAATCTCCCTCATGTACATGTCTGCCAAGACTTCCGTAGATTGCCCTACTCTGAAAGGTAAGAAGTGGGCAGACTTGGTGAGTCTATCTACGATTACCCATACGGCATTGCGACCACTAGGACTCCTCGGGAAACCCGTGACGAAGTCCATGGTGATGTGCTCCCATTTCCACTCCGGTATCGGGAGCGGTTGAAGTAATCCGGCAGACCTCTGATGCTCAGCCTTGACTTGCTGACACACCAGACACTTAGCCACGAAGCGGGCTATCTCTCTCTTCATCCCGTGCCACCAGTAGTACTGCCTCAGGTCTCTGTACATCTTCGTGCCTCCTGGATGTATAGAATAGGTCGAACTGTGTGCCTCCGTCATCAGCTCCTGGCGTAGCTCTCCATTCGGAACATAGAGACGATCTCCACATCTCAAAGTCCCGTCCTCGTGTATACGCAGTCCCGTCTGTATTCCAGCCTCTGTCCTCTGTCGAAGCCTCTGAAATCTGGCGTCTGTCGGCAAAGCAGCCTTGATTCTCTCTACCAATGTCGATTGCACCTGGAAACTCGACATTTGGCCGTCTACTCCGGGCATGACGACTTCGATACCCAACTGTTCTAAATCTCTCAACAGATGTTGTTGGGTAGTCAGGAAAAATGCTATGGGCTTTCTGCTTAAAGCATCGGCTACCACATTAGCCTTTCCCGGATGGTACTGTAGCTCAATCTCAAAGTCTGCCATCACTTCGAGCCAACGTCTCTGCCTCTGGTTCAGATCCTTCTGTGTGTAGACGTACTTCAGGCTCTTGTGATCTGTGAATATCTCCACGCGCTCTCCGTAAAGGTAGTGCCTCCAAAGCTTCAAAGCAAAGATCACTGCGGCAAGCTCCAAGTCGTGGGTAGGATAGTTCTTCTCATGGGTCCTCAGCTGTCTAGAGGCATAGGCCACAACCTTCCCATGCTGCATCAAAACGCATCCTAATCCTTTCCCGGACGCATCGCTATAGATCACGAATCCTCCGGGTCCAGAAGGTATGGTCAAGATGGGTGCTGTAGTCAGACGCTTCTTCAGCTCATCGAACGCCGTCTGACACTCCTCTGTCCAGGTGAACTCATGATCCTTGCGGGTCAAGCGGATCATCGGCTCTGCGATCCTTGCGAAGTTCTCTACGAACCTCCGGTAATATCCGGCAAGTCCTAGGAAACTTCTCACCTCCGTGACGTTGGTAGGGGTCGGCCACGTCTCTACAGATGATATCTTCGTGGGGTCTACTGAAATGCCATCTCCCGAGATAACGTGTCCAAGGAATGCGACACGATCTAGAAGAAACTCGCACTTGCTCAGCTTGGCATAAAGCCTCTCTCGTCTCAGCGTCTCTAGCACTAGCCTCAAATGCTCCCCGTGCTCCTCGTGGCTCTTCGAATACACTAAGATGTCGTCGATGAAGACTACCACGAACTGGTCCAGATACTCATGGAAAACTCGGTTCATCAGGTTCATAAACACAGCAGGCGCATTTGTCAATCCGAAAGGCATCACTAAGAACTCGTAGTGACCGTAACGAGTCCTAAATGCTGTCTTTGGAATGTCCTCCCTTCGCACCTTCACCTGATGGTAGCCCGATCTCAAGTCGATCTTCGTGAACACCACTGCTCCTGTCAGCTGGTCGAACAGATCGTCGTTCGCGGTAGAGGGTACTTGTTCTTGATAGTCAGAGCATTAAGGGCTTTGTAATCAATGCACATCCGGAACGTCCTGTCCTTCTTCGGCACAAACAACACTGGTGCTCCCCAGGGTGATGCACTAGGACGAACGAATCCCTTGATTTGCAACTCCTCTAGCTGTAGCTTCAGCTCGTCTAGCTCCTTCTTCGCCAACCGGTACACATTTGATGATACCGGTGCTGCTCCAGGTATTAGCTCGATGGTGAACTCCACCTCTCTATCAGGCGGTAGGCCTGGCAACTCCTCCGGAAAAATATCCTCGAACTCTGCAACGATTTCTGGGGGTGCCGTCTCCATCGCCATGTAAGCTCCAGCTGCATGTCCTACTCCTCGCTCGATTGTGCCTCGCATAAATTCGAACTCCGGTTGTCCTGGCAGTCTAAAAGTAACGCTACCCTTCCGGCAATCTAGCACGGCATTGTACTGGCTTAACCAGTCCATACCCAGAACTACGTCGAAAGCTGGCATTGGGAGTACCAACAATCGCGCTCTCATCTCCCTACCACAAACTACTACTGAGCACGTTCTAATGGTGTTGGTAACCGGTATGATGCCTCCTCCGGTAAGTATTCTCCAACTCTTAGGTAAGGGGGAGGTTGCTACTCTATGCATTGCTACGAATCTACTAGATATAAATGACAGTGTAGCTCCAGAATCAAACAGTGCAGTTGCAGGTAATGATGCAACTAAAATTGTACCTGCTATAGCCTCTCCTTCTGGTTTCTCCTCAATAGATGCTAAAGCAAAGGCTTGCCCGCGCCTCTGCCCTCCTACCTGCTGGCGGGCCTGGTTGAAGTGTGCCTCCTGTGGAACCAAGGGTGGTCCTCTCTGCTGTCCTCCGGTAGCTGGTGGACGCTGTCCTCCTGCTGGGGGTGGTATCCTCAGTGGTGCTGCTGGTGGCCTCTGTCCAGTCTGGGGTGCTGCGTCTCTGCGCTGGGGGCAGTCTCTAGCAAGGTGCTGGCTGGCTCCACAGACCATGCAGAGCTCGAGCTTCTTCCTGCAGTCTCGGTTGACGTGTCCCCTCTTGCCACAGAAGTGACAGGTCGGAAGCTCCCTCTGCTGGTATGGCGCTGTCCTCTGCTGCGCCTGTGCTCCTGGACGGCGGATCGGTCCTCCGGCTCCTTGCTGGGTCCTGGCTGGTACGTTCACGCTGGAACGTCTCGCTCCTCCTCCTCCTATAGCCTCCTGGATCCTCGCCTCTGATAGGACCTCTTCATAAGAGATCCTCGCCTGGGTAGTAGTGTACCTCTGCAGCTCGTTAGAGAGCCCATGGTGGAATCTCCTGGCTTTCTCCAGGTCATTGGGGATCAGGGCTGCACAAAATCGGCTGAGTCTGCTGAACTCTCCGTCGTAGGCGTCCACAGTCAGGTTTCCTTACTCCAGGTGCAGGAACTGAGAGTACAGGGCGTTCCTCACCGTAGCTGGGAAGTACTTCGCGTTGAAGTGCTCTAGGAATTCCTCCCAAGTCTGCTGTCGGCCAATGCTGCGCTCCATAGAGTCCCACCAGTGATGGGCGTTGCCTGTGAGTTGGGCCCTCACCGCGGTCATCCAGAGATCGGGGTGTAGCTGTGAACCCTCTAGAAGCATCTCGGTATTGGAGACCCAGTCTGAGATCTCCTCTGCCATCTCCTTGCCCGAGAAGGTATCCGGGCCCATCGTTCTGAAACCTCGTACAGTGCCGGCTCGCTGGACAGGTGCAAGTGCTGGTGCTGGTGCTTGGGCAGGTGCCCTCTCCAGTACTGCCATCAATCCCTGTCTAAGGGTCTCCGTCTGCTGCATCTGGGCCTGCATCATCATCTGGAAGAACTGCATCATCTGGGGCTGTCCTTCCGCTGGTGGCATCTGAGGTGGAAACGGTGGAGGGGGTGGAAGCGGTACTTCCTGCTGTCTCCCTTGTGTCTCCTCGGGTGCCGGCCTCTCGTACTGCGGCATCGGTGTTGCCCTCGAGGTCTGCCCCTCGCAGTACTGCCTCGGAATCGTCTGTGCTGCCTGGCCCTCTGGCTGCTGCGTCTCCTCGTCGGGAGAGACCTGATGCCAGTGCATCATCGGGGCCTGAGGGATCACCTGTGCCTCTGGCTGAGGCTGCTCTCTGGGTGGTCCCTGAGTCGTATCCTCCCTCTGTGCTGCAGGTGGTGCTATGGCACCGAGTATCTCACGTCGGCTCCGAAGGTTCATCTCGCTGTAAGAGATAGAACTTCATTAGAGAGAGTACGGAATAAATCAAACAGGATGCAATTAAAAGTACGGGAGAGGTTCAAAGGCGTAATCAAGTGGATGAGACCTAGTAATTTCTATCCTATTGCAGGCTCGCTGGGCACATTTCCATACCACAAGCGATAAATATTTGATGTTCTGACCTGCATGGGCCACCACTAAAACCATGTCACGCCCCAGTCCCAAAATATTATGGAACTAGGCCACGTGGCATTGGCCAGCTGACACGTCTTTGAGGATATCCCAATTTAATGGATCCTGGCGAAGTGTGCTACGCTGTCCTAAATCTAACAAGTCTAATATATCAACAGGCAGTGTCTAATCTCATCTCATCCACAAACAACAAGTATAATACTGAAAGAAAGACTGGAATATAAGGACATAGACGAAGACATAGTACAACTGAAATAAGTCTGGTGGGAACAAATCCACTACAATGTACTGATAGACTGAAATAAAGTACTGAATGTCTGAAATAAAAGTACAGATAAGGAGAGACTGGAACAACATCTAACTAGGTAAGGAGCTCCAGTCATAGGCGGAAGGCCTACCAATCTGATCAGGGGTACTCTGATGGAAGTACCTCTAGCTCCTCGTCAAGAGCAAACCTCGCCTCTACACCTGGCCCGTAAACTGTGGGATAAAAGGCCTCGTCCAGATCTGGAAGATAACCAGGTCCTCAGAGGGACGTAACAAGATACAATATGCATGCTGGATATTGTACTGAAATAAAAGTAAAGAGGAGGGGTGTGCTAACCATCTAAGTGAATGCAATATAAGGACAACCTAGGAACGTATAAGTAGGTGTAGGCATAACGTCCAACGTCCTCTAGAGTGTGGTTTCTGTAATCGTCCATCATTCCGAAGAATGAGGTATCTGTATATAAGTATAACGTCCACACTCTAAGGCGTGGTGTCTGCTATGTATACATACGTCCGTAACACTCCGTAGAGCGCGGTGTCTGAATATAGGGAGTCACCGGGTCTATGGTTCCTCTGGATACCACGGAATCCGGTGGGGGTATCCCATACGTTTGTCAGTTGTCCTTCCCGCCCAATGTAGATACGCAAGTCGAATGCACGACTTGAGTGTACCGTATCTAGATGCCAAGTCTCAATTAACTATATTATTCTAAAATACAAGCTAGTCCGTGATGCATGTCGTACGTACCGATAGCGAATCGGGTACGCGGACCCGCATCCCAATATGAGTGTACCATCACGATACGTGTATAGTGCCATGGTCAAGGAAGATATCAAAATATCCTCACAGTGGGTGAGTCAGCTAGCAACTAGGACATGTACACTACTCATCGACGCAATGTCGACCGCACCCGAGTCATTCTCGGACACGCACAGTTCATGTATAATTGAAATATTTAACATTTAAATTTAAAGCAGTAATCCAGCAAGGTATACTTGCCTGTCCCGGGTAGCTGCGAAATCCAAAGTCCTGCTCCTGATGCCTTGGCAGTAGTGTCCAGCAATCCTATATAGGATATAGTAATGTCCAAATTAGTCGCTACAATAGCACGACTAAGACACACTGTCCGTATCTACAACTGACACAGGGTCGGGGCTGTATGTATATATAGCTAACACTATCATATACATATACATTACATCATATTTAATTTTATTAAAATAATACATTTGTTTAATAGTACAAAAATAGTGCTTATGTATAAATTAGTATATACTAATAATACACATATTAAATATATGTGCATAACTGGGTAATATCATAAATATATATACATATATATATTTAGAAATAATTTTTATATATTACACATAACATATATTTAAATATAATTTTATGTACACAAATAAATTTACACAATCATAATTATTTGCATTTAAACATTAATTTTGTACATAAGTAAATATACATAACATAATTATATATATATACAGATATATATATATATACTCATTTTAGTATACCCAAGTATATATTTATATTTATAGATATATATATACCCGTATTGATATACTATGTACACAATATGTCTTAGTATATATATAAATGTATATAATACATATATTTATTGCACTAAATAACTAGTTTCACAGAAATACACCTATACTTATATTTACACAAATATCATAAGATGTATATTAATATATATGTACATACACATATACATATTTATATATATATATATACATATACATATTAGGTTATTAAATACAAATCTATGATATAACAATATTATTATATTATATATACTAAATCACAGAATATATATAAACACAATATATTAAATACTTAATATTTTACATATAATGCAAATATTTATACATACATGTATTTATACATATATATACACATATATATATAATAGGTATTTATATACGTAATGAGTATTTATAAATAATAAAAATATAATATTTAGTATATCATACTTATATTTACTGTTATATATAAAGTATACAAAAGAATACAATAAGTATATATATATATATACAGGGTATTCTTAAATTCATAAAATACGTATTGAATACAAGAAAAATATCGAAACTATACACCTAAACCTTACAACCTAAAATACATGTAGAAATAATGATAAATACACATAAAATAATGTACTGTGTTGTACCTCAGGTCGAGGGGGTCGAGTGGGTCGGTCGTCGCCGGCGGGGGTGGCCGGACGGCGCTCCGGCGTCGCGTGGGGAGTTCGGCAGCAGCAGCCGCGGTTCTGGACTCGTCGACGCTGCGGGCTCGAGATCTCTCCGGTGCGTCGACGTCGTCGGCTGAAATTTTGTGGGGTGGTGGAGGACTGGACGGGGAAGGGTTCGGCCAAGTACGGCGGTCGGAGTTGCGGTGGTGGCAGAGCACGAAGTCGAGGGGTGTTCGGCTGTGCTGTGCGGGCTGGGGAAGCTAGGATCGGTGCGGGCGGCTGGGGGAGCTACTCCGGCGTCGTGGGGGCCGGAGACTCCGGTGGCAGGTGGGGGGGAGACTGGCGAGGGTGGTCGAGTTGGTATGGCGGCAGTCGGTGGAGGCTGGTGGCGGTGGTGGAGCTCGGGGATGAGGGAGTTAGGGTCGGCTGGTGATGGGTTTGGTTGGGATTTTAGTCTTTAGGTTTTGGGTTTTCTCATTTAATGAGTGAATAGTATGTATATGTAGGAGAGAGAGTGAGGGGGGCTGCCTAGGGATTAGGGCCGGCTGGACAACCATCTTTGGGGAGTGGGGTTGTCCATCAAGATGAGTGGAGGGCTAGGAATAGGCCATTCAAATTTGTAGGGTCAAGATGGGTTCTCATAAAGGAAATGCAAGGACATGAAAATGGGGGGAAAATTTAATGCTCACGATTGGTCATGACCATTACTTTTCTCCATGATGGTTTGGGCCAATGAGAGGGGGGCACCTCATTGCAATTAGGCCCCTAACAATTTGGTATTTGCACAATTAATTTGCATTAGGGATTTAATGTGACCAAACACCATGTTTGGTGTTCCTCATTGGTCTATGATGGTGTTTGGTGTTTTGTATGAGGCTTGTGGGTGTGCATGTGGGTTTGGGTTGGATTTGGGTCCAATTTAATTTAGGTTAGGTCTCCACATTAATTAATTCGTAATTAATGTAACGGTGTTTCTAATTTAATTTAATTAAAAATCGGGAGTCTAAATTGGGTTGGACAAGGGTCATTGGTGTAGTAGGCTCAGTGTACAATATTATCGTGATCTGGGTTGGTCAAAACTGGTTGAGGTTGGGTCTCAATTTCGATTGGAACGGACAACGAACGTAATTACGCAAATTTAATAATTTGCGCACGGACGTTCGTAACGACTTTTTGTGCGTCTAAAATTAGGCACGAAAATCGGTATCCGGGGTTTGTTCCTGGTTCAATATGATGGGTTTACAGGTCTAGGTCAAATATGTGGAATCCGTTTTAGGGCAACAGCTAAGGTAGTATCCTAAAACAATAAATCATTGCACAAGTATTATAATACTATATATTAAATCTTAATTAATTTAGGTTAACCCTAATTAGGCTAATTAAACTAGTAAACCCTAATTTCTGGTCGAGGGGGTTTACAAACACTGTCAGGACTCTGATTTCTCTGGCAGCGAATGGTGGATGGAAGCTACACCAACTGGATGTGAAGAATGCGTTTCTTCACGAAGATCTAGTGGAGGAGGTGTACATGGAGATACCACCAGGATTTGGCACCAATCAGACAGTAGGCAAGGTCTGCAGGTTGAAGAAGTCCCTCTATGGACTGAAGCAGCCTCCTCGAGCGTGGTTTGACAGATTCAGAAGGGCGATGATAGGGATGGGATATCAGCAGATCAATGCTGATCATACTGTGTTCTTCCATCGGAGTGGAGGCCACATCACCATGCTTGCGGTGTATGTGGACGATATGATTATCACAGGAGATGATGAGCAGGAGATCGCCCAACTCAAAGGAAAGCTTGGCAAGGAATTCGAGGTGAAGGATCTCGGCCTTCTTCGGTACTTCCTTGGGATTGAGATTGCTCGAGAAGCAGAGGGGATTGTTCTCTCTCAAAGGAAGTATGCACTGGACCTTCTCACAGAAACTGGGATGTTGGGGTGCAAACCTGCAGCGACACCAATAGATCAGAGGTTCAAGATTGATGCTGAGGCTGGAGAACCAGTTGATCGGGACAGATACCAGAGACTGTTTGGCAAGTTGATCTATTTGAGTCACACACGTCCTGATATCTGCTTTGCAGTAAGTGTGGTGAGCCGCTACATGCATGACCCACGGAAGGGTCATATGGATGCAGTGTACCAGATTCTGAGGTACTTGAAAGGTGCTCCCGGGAAGGGACTAATATTCAGGAAGAACAATCACGTGAGCATCGAGGGCTACTGTGATTCTGACTGGGCTAGTTGTGCTGATGACAGGAGGTCTACCTCGGGATATTGCATATTTGTAGGAGGTAACTTGGTCTCCTGGAGGAGTAAGAAGCAATCTGTGGTGGCCAGATCGACAGCTGAAGCAGAGTACAGAGCTATGGCCTTGGGAGTTGCAGAGCTACTATGGTTGAAGAATATGCTGGTGGAGCTGAAGCTGGATCAAGGAGCCAAGATGAAGCTGTGGTGTGACAATCAGTCAGCTATTAGTATCGCCAACAATCCAGTACAACATGACAGGACCAAACACATCGAGATTGATAGATTCTTCATCAAAGAAAAGTTGGATAGTGGATTACTGGAGCTTGGCCATGTTCCAACTAGGGATCAAGTAGCAGATGGACTAACCAAGGGACTCGCCTCAGTGAGCATGATTAGAGGATGTGACAAGATGGGCTTAGTGAATATCTTTCACCCATCTTGAGGGGGAGTGTTGATATGGTATGTTGGGTGTCATATTTAAGTATAGTATAAGCACATAGGAATATCCTGAGGACATATTTGGGATGCCAGAATATGTCACAGGATATTCCATTAATGCCAGAATATGTCACAGGATATTCCATTATGAGATTATTGTCATAATGATTGAGATCATTGTATTAATGACTGTAAGGCTATATAATGCCAATGAGACAATCAATAAAATCATCAACTAATTTCAACACTAGCAATCCAATCTAGCATGACAGAACTAAGCACATCGAGATCGATCGATTCTTCATCAAAGAGAAGCTAGAAAAGGGGTATTAAAGCTTGATCATGTTCGATCAGAAGAACAAGCTGCAGATTGTCTGACTAAGGGACTTAATTCATCGAGTATTTCTAAACTATGTGACAAGATATGGATAATTGATATCTATCGCTCATCTTGAGGGGGATTGTTGAGAGTATTAGTGGTGTTTAGTCCCACATCTAGTAGAATAGTAGAGAGATGGGTTAGCCTCTCCTATATATATGTAGCCCCACCCATAAATAAAATTAAGTCAAGTATTAAACCAAGTTTCTATTAATATTGTAGATAAAACCGAATACTACAACTACGATCCAGCCCAGATTACAAAATAGGTTATCTGGGATTCAGGATATCTATGTTAACATCTATATTTCTTTGTACACCTTGTTGCTTGAAAGATATATATGTTGTTGCTTATCCCTGTAGAAGACAAGATGAGACTGTCCGAGACCTTAAAGCGGTAAAGTAGCAAAATTCTAGAAATATACTTGTTAGACGTCAAAATATTCAGAATAGATCTATATAGTGAGAGAGTTCATAACAAATTGACTCAGTGAATTAAACGTTGAGGAACTACGTCAGGTTAAAAATAAGCTAGTTTGCAAATAGAGCTTATATATCTTGAGATAAAACGAAACTAGAGCTTATATTTTTCTAATGGTATAATACATGTTGCTCCTGAAGGATTTTGATTTACTACTGATCTATACTGACATTTGACATCTTATAGCATCACACTTTTTTGTTCAAATTTATTTGGCCACCCCTTTATATTGGAAAATTTAGAAGTATTTAAATTAGTAGTCATAACAATATATTGTAAACAAGTTGTATTATGATGATGCTACTTTGGAATGCAGAAGTTGCTAGAGGAGAACTTTGCTGCTTAGCTTAGTTTGCAGTCGCTATAGCTTTTGTTTTAGGTAACTCATTTTACAATGTTCACGGATTTTCAAAGTGGGTTACCAAAATTATCCTTAATTTATAAGAGAAGATATAAATTTTATTTTTTAAAAGTGTAATAAATTGAGGGTAATTTTGATAACTCATTTAGAAAATCCGGGAACATTGTAAAAGCCTCCTTGGAAATTGCAATTCCCTTGTTTTAACAGAGTTCACATCATAGCATAAAGCTTTACTTAAAGAATGTTGAATCATTCTTGATCATTAGCACATATTATACTTCGGTATTAACTTTCGACTGCAGAAATTGTGAGGGGAGAGTTTTGCTTCTTAGCATTGCTTGCTATAGTTTTTGTTTAACAGATACTGTTCACATCATAACATAACATTTTAGTGGAGACATTATGAATCATTCTTGATATTTTCATATAAGATACTTTGGTACTAACCGAATTTGTTTGATAATATCTTACTAGTTGTAGCAAATCATCTTCTGTTCTGTATATGTCTTAGCTCATTGTGTAGTAACGATTGCTAAGTATTTGAAGAAGTATGGATCTTATTGATACTGTTCTGGTTCATCTAACTTTGTAGATACGCATTTCCACTCAGACACTATGATACCTCATTTTATAGCATCTAATTGTTTCCTTGTTAGGCCTAAATTTTTGATATGCTATACTGAAAAAGTTGGAAAAATAGAATATCACGCCTCGTGTTAACAGTAGTAAAGTCTCAGCTCCAATTTTTTTTTTTTTTGAAACTGATGAATTATTAATGCTATGGTGCAAGCAGCATCTGCAGGACTCGGTCTCCTTCAGTTTGTGAATCTCAATAGTATGAGGACAAAGTTCATATTAGGTTTTTCCTTGTTCATGGGCTTATCGGTGCCTCAATATTTCAAGGAATATGAGATAGTTGCTGGTTACGGTGTCGTACACACCAGAACAAGAGCTGTACGTGTGACTTCTCCTCATGTTAATAATCTTCTGTTTATATATGTTCATGTGGACATGTTCTTGATGCGATACAAGAAATTTAAGTTATCTAAAAGCAGTCATTCAAGAAATATATTACCTTCAATATTTCTTCTTTAGAGAAACCTAGATGCTCCTTATGCTACTGAACTTGCTAACGGCGCTCTCTTCAAGAATTCAAATATTATGCTATGACCAATCTTCATAAATCTCTGAAAATTCTTGAGAGAGGATCTTCCCATGATTGGGAATTGGCACTGAATGTTTCTTTCCTCTTTGCCATTGCAGTTTAACGATGTCGTCAATGTGATATTTTCATCACCAGCAACTGTAGCATCTTTTGTTGCCTTCTTCCTGGACTTGACTCTCCAAAGAGGGGACAGTGACATACGAAGGGACAGAGGTTGGCATTGGTGGGAGAAGTTCAGGTCTTATAAGACTGATACGAGGAGCGAAGAGTTTTATGCCCTTCCATACAATCTGAACAAGTTTTTCCCTTCACTCTAGTGAGTTTATGCTCACGGTTCCTCTGTTGCTTATCCATTTCTGTGCTTTGAAGCGAACCGAAAAAGTGAATACAGAAAGAAATTTGAAGAATTAAGGAAAGTCTGATGTATAGTTTCCTCAGAGTATAGGCATTGCATTCTTTTGCATGTGGGGGAATGCTTACAGCAGACTCCTCATACTACATCCATATTTAAACATGGAGATTACTTGTAATTATTTGTTCTATATATGGTTTTTGTGCATGTCAGAAACTTTCTTATGAAGTTGAATGGTGTTAAGTAGAAGATCTAATCTACAAGAATGTATTCTAAATGACTTCTTCTATTCCCGTACCACTGTGCTACTATTTGTTGGTATATTAGAATGTATTAGGAAGTTTTATATAAGATGAAGGGTTATAAGGCTATATATATATATATATATATATATATATATATATATATATATATATAGCCAAGAGATTATAATAATATTATAACTCCAAATATTTTACATGGTATCAGAGCACAAATCCTAGTCGTCAAACCCTAGCCGCCACTACCGCTGCCACACCGCTCGCCCACCACCACTGTCGCCGCCGCCGCCACCACATCTCCGCCACCACCGCAAAACCGCGACTCCTGCGGAGCTCGCAGGAGCCTTCTGCCGCGGTTCCCGGCGTCTCCCGCTGATCGTTTCGGACGTTGACATCGAAGGCCTAAATCCGATGGGGGAGAGGCATGATCGGGTCTAGGAGAGGACGAATGTGAATCGTGGGACGGGTGTGAGGTGATCGGAGAAGAGGAGGGTCGATGGAGAAGATCATCAAGAAATTGGACCCTGCGGAGGTCGCAACGTTAATGAAGCTGATGAAACTGTCGGCTGGTGAGAGCGCGACACGAACACCGGTGAAGTTGGAGCTTCCCTCCATCGATCTGAAGCTTGATGGACCGGCCACCTACCTGAGTTAGTCATGACGGGTGAGGAGAACCCTCGCAGGGAAGAACCTGGAGGGTTTCTTGTCAGGAGAGAAGACAGAGCCGGATGAGGGCTCGGCAGGACGTGTAACGCCCCGCAACCGTACGGTGCGTTACGCTGAGTCGGATTGAATGAAACAAATGCTGGTTCCATTTGATTTGTTGGATTTTGGAAATAAGTATTGATTGAGTTGTTTCATGTGCAGATGGCTAGCGGGTTCGATGGAAATCAGGTGTTCGTTCAGAGCAGTACTGAGATAGCTGAGTTGGAATGATAATGCCATCTTCCTTAGTCCGATCGGTCGGATGATTTGTAGAGCACGGCCTGCTCGCACGGTCATACCAGTTGAGTAAATCGTGCTTGCATCGGACCACGGGTTCAAGGGATTGGCCGTATCGGCAGGACAGGATGCCTAACGGGATCAATCATTGTGAGTGGGCTCTTTCCCTTCTCCTCTACTCCTTCATGCCTAATAATATGGAAAACACGTAAATGGCTTGAACACTTGGGCTGAAACATTGGGAATCACTACACTGAGGCGTGCATAGAGTGTACGCCATTGGCTTGGTAGGATTGTGGCTTGATTTGGTTTGTGCGTTGGATAGTTGGAGCTAGAGTTGGAATATTACATTTGAGGCAGTTGGTTGGATAATTGGGATTATGCTTGGACAGTTGGAATGATGCATTGAGAGATTGGGAACATTGAGATTTGGGCGAGCGAGCGTGCATCTGTGCACGGGTATCACTTGGTCGCTTTGTCTTGCAAAGCGAGCAGTTATGGTTCAAAACCAAACAACTGCATCGGCGAGGGTGTTGTGCCGCTTGATGGGGCATCGTGCCACGAATGGGGCATTGTGCCACTGAAACGGCATTGTGCCATGGGTTAGCTTTGAGCATGGGTGTTGCACCATTGGAATACTGTGTTGAGAAGAGGCATTGTGCCTATGGGAATAACTTGTGAATGGTGCCTTGGGCTATATGTTGGAAGAATGGTTATGGATGTGTTGGTTGGATTATTGGCGGAACGAGTCTAGGATCGCTTGGTGGGACGAGAATGTTCGATCCTCTCGTCATACCTACTTGGTGTCTGCATGTCACGGACAACCTGTATTGCACAGGGTTTGGTCTCCTCGAACGGGTACTCCGGGGCACCGGGACCGTTCGGCCATGGAGGAGACAATTGGGTAACGCGTCTTGGGCGCGGTGCCAGCGGTTGGAATCGATCTAGGTGGGTTAGCTACTTAGCGCTGTTTCGAGGAGAACCGCATTTGATCAGTCCGATCAAAGTCCTTTATGGCTTGGCCAGTGACTTCATATAGTATAGTGTTGGCTTGCTTTTCTTTTGTTGGTTTGGCTTTCATGTAGGCGCGGCCACCTTGCCTCGGCAAGAGTGTGCACTGTGAGATTTGGATTGTAAGTGTTGGTTGAGGATGGATATTGAGGCTTGGTTGATGGTTCGACATGTTATCGTGTTGTTTGGACTTGAGCAGGACGGTTTGCATGCTAGTTTCCCTCGAGTTGCTTATATATTTGCTTGTCGTTTGGTTTGAGTTGAGTGCTTGCATGCTTAAACTGCTTTACAGCTTTCCTTAACATGTCATCCCTATGCCATGAAATGAATCTAGGATTCAACTAGAAAGATCACCATATAACTGTTTACATTCACTATTTTTTACTTAGTGTCGGCTTAGGCGAGTGGGTTACCCCACTCACCAGTACGGTTGTGTACTGACCCACGTTTGTGGGCAATATTTCAGGTACACAGGCGTAGTGGCGCTGCTTGGATATACGGGACAAGATGTATAAACTGTAAGTACCTTTGTGGGCTAGAGAAAGAGCAAGAGTTATTTCATCGTCTCCGTGGCATCGCCTTTGTGGCATTGACTCGGGGCATCTTATTTGGACCCTATCGTGAGCTTCGCTGCGTATACTCTGATGTGTGCTTGGTACACAATTGGCTTCCGCTGTAACTTGGTTGTTTCGATGATAACTTTCGTGTTTAACAACATCGCCTTGTACGAGCGCAACTCCAGGCTCGTACGGCATCACGTCCCGAATAGAACGATTGTCCCGCGGGAGAGCTGCAACGTGGTGATTTCACGTTCAGCGGGGACTATTGGGCTTGCGGGAGTTCGGGGCGTGACAGATTGGTATCAGAGCGCCTGGTTCATTTTCTCGGACTTGGTCCTTCGCTTCATCACAAACTCTAAATAGCTTCCGCGTGTCGTCTAGCTCTTGACTCTACTCGGTGCCGCATCGGATGTTTCATGCAATAAGTCTATTTATTGCTAGTTGTGGCTGCATATTATTCTTTGTTGGGTTGCCTTGGTTGGTTTTCGTAGGATCGCTTAGTCTCGTTAGGCGTTGTTGCATTTGTGCAACAAGTGTGGGCTTTTGTTGGGTTGGCTTGGCTTAGCGTTCGGGAGTTTCTGATTGCATCAGTGGATCTGTTGGTTGGCAGACGAGATTTGGTTATACGGCATGTTTTGAGTAGAAGCATTTGATGAGAATAAATCGTTGCACGAGTTGCACGTCTAGCGAATGTGTTGGATAGAAGTTGGAAGTTTGGCTGTGGCGCATCGGTTGAGCATGTTTGAGTTTGGCTCGGGAATATCAGAATAGTTGGCACGAGTTGCTCGTATAACAAATGTGTGGAACCATTGAGTATTGGGTTGGATTACTTGGAAGAGAGATCGTTGCACGGGTTGCTCGTGTTGCGAAAGTATCAGACGGCTTTGAGAATAGCTGGAAGTATTGTGAATGGGATATGGCACGAGTTGCATAGTGAGATTTATGGAAACAGTTGGATAATTCAAGCATTGCCTGAGTTTTTGTGTCAGACTTGAGTTGAGAAAGGCATGATCATGCATGGAGAATGGTTCGAACGGATCTTGGATTCGTGCAGGAAAACGTAATGTGAGTAGTGACTTGATTCGAAGTGGTATATGGGATCAAACGTGTTAAGCAAGGCATTGGAAATATTTTGGTTGGACATCTATGGGAATTGCCTGAACGGACTCGTGAAACGAGAATACAAGTTGGTTGGTGCACGTCAGTTGAGTTGGAAAGAATGAAAATGGAGCAAGCGAATATTGAGTTGAGCATATCGTGAACGGACTGATGCAAATGAAAGCATCGTTGGGCTTAAGTGATGGACGAGATCGGAACGAACAACTGGGATGCGCTTGAACGAGCAATGGGTGAATCAAATGATAGCGAGCACGAACTACGATTTTGGGCGACACATTTGAGATGTTGGTTGAGCAATGAAACACGATCTTGGTTTGGAGGGGCAATGCGATGGATTCACACAAACTTGAAGATTTTGGATATTGCTGCTCGAGAAGTTGACTCAGGTTTAGCGGAAATAGAATTTTGGGCAAAATGGTGCAACAATGATAGACATATTCTCTGGAAGACGTTGACGGATTATGGCAACAATTAAAGGCAAATATTGTGGCGAACAGACTTTTAGAGATAGCTAAATATGGGAGCAACGTCGGAACAAATCACTGTGCTGCTCGAGTAAGTTGGACGTGCATTGTGGAACGTGGCAAACGGATAGGAATTGGAGCAAGTCTGGAGTTTCGAGAATCATTGCAGTGGTAGTGCGAGAAGACGAACATGGCAATTCAGAAATTTGATGGATTCAGGGCAGAACGATGGATTGATGGAAGACGGTTTCAACGAGCGCAGTTCTCGAACTGTGGCTCGGATAGATAGTAAAACTCTAAGTGGTTAAGGGGCATTGGTTGACAGATCATCAAAGGTAGTGCATGAATTGCTCGGATTCGAAAGTTCGCTCGGATAGAATGGTTGGATTTTGATTCGGATTTGCAGATGAGATATAGCATGGTTCATAGTAACTGTCCATCGTGATGATTATAATTATCGAGCGTAGCTTCGGGACAGCTGACCCTAGCGACCTTGACCCGCTAATCGGATATGAATATGGTAGACCCATAGAACGACCCTTGAGGCGGCGTATTTGGGAATGCGTCGAGGGCAGATGTGAGCAATGAGATTTGGCCCATTGACTGAGTGTTGGATTGGAGAGATCCTTGGGATAGCCTTCAACTGAAGATGCAGCCGGAAGACCGAAGCGATTTTGGGATTGGCCTAAGTCAACTGATGAGATTCAGAGTCACAGATTTTTGTAGATGGCATCGCCTCTGACTCATCGTGCTCTGGAAGGGAATAGCATTTATATGAATGGACGACTGTGGCGGCTCGTTCAAATCAAATCTTTGCGAATACTGGAAGGGACAGACGTGCTTCAGATTTACAAGATGTCTCGAAACTTAGTCTGGGAAGCGTGCTCATTCGGAAGGCGAAGGTGATATCCTATGCTTCGAGGCAGTGGAAGCAGCGCGAAGAACTATTCCATGCGCAACCTAGGAATTGTGGCGAGTGTGTCCACGTTGAAATCGTGGCGACACTATCCCTTTGGCGTGGCGGCGAGATCTTCGTGGATCACACAAACCTCAATATAGATGTTCACCCTGTGAGGTATTGAGATTGAGGAAGAGGTGTTGGACTGAGCTGATGAAAGCAAAGTTGATATTTGGGTAAGTCGCCTAGATGGGGTAGTATCATTTGAGTTGATCGTTCGGTGCATGAGGTATATTTGGAGATGTTGCTAGTGCGGATTCAGAAATAGTTGGATGGATTGAGTTGGAACTCGGACTGATTGATCGGTGGAAAATCATCATATTGAAAATAGTGCTCAAGCGAATATGTTGGAATGGAAATCAGGTTTGGTTCAATTGGGAGTAAAGCAAATGGATGCCTCGGACATAAAGATACCCTTGTAACTTATCCAAATTCGCTATCGCAAAGCTCGGCTGAAATACATGTATTTTAGGGACGCCTTAAATATGTGTATCGATCCAAAACTAAGCGATACGAGGAATTCGTATTGAGCTGCAAGGAGGATGTGGGAATATAGAATTTGTACGAGCATTCAACAGAGCGAGATGCTGAGTCTGGATCAGGATAATGTGAGTTGCATAGAGCAGATCCATGGAATTGGATTGTGGCATGTGATAGGAATGAGTACCAGCATGGTTCGTGGACGAACCTGATTCTAAGTGGTATATTATGTAACGCCCCGCAACCGTACGGTGCGTTACGCTGAGTCGGATTGAATGAAACAAATGCTGGTTCCATTTGATTTGTTGGATTTTGGAAATAAGTATTGATTGAGTTGTTTCATGTGCAGATGGCTAGCGGGTTCGATGGAAATCAGGTGTTCGTTCAGAGCAGTACTGAGATAGCTGAGTTGGAATGATAATGCCATCTTCCTTAGTCTGATCGGTCGGATGATTTGTAGAGCACGGCCTGCTCGCACGGTCATACCAGTTGAGTAGATCGCGCTTGCATCGGACCACGGGTTCAAGGGATTGGCCGTATCGGTAGGACAGGATGCCTAACGGGATCAATCATTGTGAGTGGGCTCTTTCCCTTCTCCTCTACTCCTTCATGCCTAATAATATGGAAAACACGTAAATGGCTTGAACACTTGGGCTGAAACATTGGAAATCACTACACTGAGGCGTGTATAGAGTGTACGCCATTAGCTTGGTAGGATTGTGGCTTGATTTGGTTTGTGCGTTGGATAGTTGGAGCTAGAGTTGGAATATTACATTTGAGGCAGTTGGTTGGATAATTGGGATTATGCTTGGACAGTTGGAATGATGCATTGAGAGATTGGGAACATTGAGATTTGGGCGAGCGAGCGTGCATCTGTGCACGGGTATCACTTGGTCGCTTTGTCTTGCAAAGCGAGCATTTATGGTTCAAAACCGAACAACTGCATCGGCGAGGGTGTTGTGCCGCTTGATGGGGCATCGTGCCACGAATGGGGCATTGTGCCACTGAAACGGCATTGTGCCATGGGTTAGCTTTGAGCATGGGTGTTGCACCATTGGAATACTGTGTTGAGAAGAGGCATTGTGCCTATGGGAATAACTTGTGAATGGTGCCTTGGGCTATATGTTGGAAGAATGGTTATGGATGTGTTGGTTGGATTATTGGCGGAACGAGTCTAGGATCGCTTGGTGGGACGAGAATGTTCGATCCTCTCGTCATACCTACTTGGTGTCTGCATGTCACGGACAACCTGTATTGCACAGGGTTTGGTCTCCTCGAACAGGTACTCCGGGGCACCGGGACCGTTCGGCCATGGAGGAGACAATTGGGTAACGCGTCTTGGGCGCGGTGCCAGCGGTTGGAATCGATCCAGGTGGGTTAGCTACTTAGCGCTGTTTCGAGGAGAACCGCATTTGATCAGTCCGATCAAAGTCCTTTATGGCTTGGCCAGTGACTTCATATAGTATAGTGTTGGCTTGCTTTTCTTTTGTTGGTTTGGCTTTCGTGTAGGCGCGGCCACCTTGCCTCGGCAAGAGTGTGCACTGTGAGATTTGGATTGTAAGTGTTGGTTGAGGATGGATATTGAGGCTTGGTTGATGGTTCGACATGTTATCGTGTTGCTTGGACTTGAGCAGGACGGTTTGCATGCTAGTTTCCCTCGAGTTGCTTATATATTTGCTTGTCGTTTGGTTTGAGTTGAGTGCTTGCATGCTTAAACTGCTTTACAGCTTTCCTTAACATGTCATCCCTATGCCATGAAATGAATCTAGGATTCAACTAGAAAGATCACCATATAACTGTTTGCATTCACTATTTTTTACTTAGTGTCGGCTTAGGCGAGTGGGTTACCCCGCTCACCAGTACGGTTGTGTACTGACCCACGTTTGTGGGCAATATTTCAGGTACACAGGCGTAGTGGCGCTGCTTGGATATACGGGACAAGATGTATGAACTGTAAGTACCTTTGTGGGCTAGAGAAAGAGCAAGAGTTATTTCATCGTCTCCGTGGCATCGCCTTTGTGGCATTGACTCGGGGCATCTCATTTGGACCCTATCGTGAGCTTCGCTGCGTATACTCTGATGTGTGCTTGGTACACAATTGGCTTCCGCTGTAACTTGGTTGTTTCGATGATAACTTTCGTGTTTAACAACATCGCCTTGTACGAGCGCAACTCCAGGCTCGTACGGCATCACGTCCCGAATAGAACGATTGTCCCGCGGGAGAGCTGCAACGTGGTGATTTCACGTTCAGCGGGGACTATTGGGCTTGCGGGAGTTCGGGGCGTGACAGGACGCGACGAGTGAAAGTCCACTCATATGGTGATATACATTTGGCTTCTCGATTCTTTAGTCCAGTTGATCACAGCCACAGTGGATGGACTTGAGATGGTAAAGGACGTGTGGAAGAAGTTGAGGACCTATGATGATGTAGAAAATAACTTGAGAGTTTTCCATATCAAGGGAGAGATCGACGACACCGTACAGGGAGAGAAGACGGTACAAGAGTATGCCACAGAGTTGGAGCGTCTGTGGTTGGATTACGATCACTCCTCAGATCGAGCGAGCTGCGAGGACCCGAAGTGTAAGGAGAGACAAGTATGTCTGCAGGAGAGGACGATGAAGTTCCTTAAGGGGTTGGCCGCAGTGTTTGCTCAGAGGAAAAGACTACTTCTAGCCCAACCGAAAATTTCTACACTCGAGGAGGCTATCTCGGCCATGATCCAGGAGGAGACTCGCATCAAGATGCAAGCAGGGATAAGTGGTCCTCCTAAAGTGAAGTCAGCACCGGCGGTTGCCAATTCAGGCGGTACAGGACCTAAGGTAGACCCCCGTCAGTGCTACAACTGCGGGGAGGTAGGCCATCTGAGGTATGCTTGCACCAAACCACCCAAGGAGGAAGATTCAGGTAGTGGACGTGGACAGTTTGGAGGACGTGGCTGTGGTCGTGGAGGTCGACGGGGTGGTCGAGGAGGTTATCGGACGAACCTGCTGGTAGCAGAAGGCGAGAAAAAAACTGATAGCGCCTGTACTGAGGAGGATCAGGCACTGCTGGACATGCTGGAGGTACTCAGGAGAAAGCAGAGAGTGTCAAACGATGAAGATATGAGGAGTGGGACTGAGGAGGCGTCCACCTCAGTCTTCGCCAGAGGCAACGCTGCCATGTATGGCCATCCATCGGAAGGTACTGACGACTCACTCGCCCTTGCATCTATGTCTTCCCTTAGATCGTCGGGCTGGATTGTCGATTCAGGTGCATTTTGACACGTGACAGGGAATGCTAGTGAGTTCTCTTCCTACACTCACCTATCATCGGCGGACAACATTCTATGATACTTTCCAGCCAGTGGTCGGTAAGGGTACTGTCGATTGTACAGGTTCAGTAAAATTATCCAATATTTTGCATGTTCCTTTTCCGGTCAGTATTTTATCCATTAGTTCTATAATCCTCCAACTAAAATGCATTATCTTTTTTGATGTTTCTAAGATGATCTTCCAGGAGAAGGAGATGGGATGAAGACTTGGGACTGGCACTTGGCATGATGGACTATGGTACCTGGATCGGAAAGGGCTAGATTCGACATTGGTGTCTGTGGCAGAGAAGACATGAATGAGAGGACCGAAGATAAGTGTCAAGGATACACTGATACTCCACCACAGGCGGTTGGGGCACTCCTCTTTTGGTATTTTGAGTATGTTGTATCCATCTATTTATGATATAGCAAATAAGAAAAAAATAGTATGTGATGCATGCGATTTAGGCAAACTTACTAGGAGCTCATATGTTAGTGCGGGCCATATGAGTTCTTCTATTTTTGATACTATACATTCTGATATTTGGGGGCCATGCGCCACAACTACTATGAATGGTTACAATTATTTCACATCTTTTATTGATTGTTCCTTTTATGTCACCTGGCTGTATTTGATGAAGAATAAGAGTGATGCCTTTTCCTGTTTTCGGGACTTTCATAAACATGTCCAGACTCGGTAGAGAGCAGTGGTGGAGGTACTGAGTTCTGACAATGGGACAGAGTATACCAACAAAGCACTTGAGGAATACCTGTCAGCCCAAGTGATACAGCATCATACCACCGATGCATACACACCAATACATAATAGAGTGGCAAAAAGGAAGAACAGACACCTTCTGGAGGTGGCAAGGAGCATGATGATCGCCATGAATGTCCCACAGAGTCTGTAGGGACATGCCGTGTTGACAGCAGCTCAACTGATCAACATGATGCCCTCAAAAGTACTGGGATGGAAGTCTCCACGTGAGATATTGTAAGAAAATAATAGTGGGATACTCCCGCTGAAGGTATTTGGCTGCGTATGTTTTATGAAGGACAACAGACCGTCTGTTGGGAAACTTGACCCTAGAGCAATCAAGTGTGTCTTCGTGGGTTATTCGACGACTCAGAAGGGGTACGTGTGCTGGAGCCTAGTAGAGAATAAGAGGTTTGTGAGCATGGATGTTCATTTCAGGGAGCTTGAGCCATACTACCATCAGGAGGGAACCTCATCCATGGGCAACTCACCTGACACTGAGAGTATGAGGCGAGAGAGGGAGATTGGTGAGAGTTTGGTGACCGATTTAGGAGTATGACATGGAGGAACGGTTGAAGAGAAGAGTGAAGAGGAACATGTAGAGGAGATGAGAGGTGTTAGGCCCACGGCTCAGGAGGAGTTACTTACCTACAGCAGGAAAGGGAAGCAAATTGCAGGACCATTACCTATAGTGCTAGTGCCAAGTCTCTTGCCTGCGTCCGTCTCGACTTCTGAGACACCTACACCACCACCACCAGATTTCCCTTTAGGTGATATAATTATTCCTACCCCTCCCACACTATTATCAGTACGAAGGACCACTCGCAGCAATGTAAGAAATCCTCCTGATAGATATGGTTGGGACCTTGTTCAGTTGGTTTCATATGATAACATCTCTTCTTCTCATGGAATATTCATTGTGTTTTTGGATAGTATTATTGTACCTAACAATTGATAGGTTGCCAAGAACGATCCGAAGTGGAAAGCGGCGATGCACGAGGAGTTAAGGGCTTTTGAGAAGAACCACACTTGAAAACTGATAAAACTGTCAGAGGAAAATAGGGTAGTCGGATGCAAGTGGGTCTTTACTGTGAAGAAGAACCCAGATGGACAAGTTCAGCACTATAAGGCTCGACTGGTGGCAAAAGGATATAGTCAGACATACGACATTGACTACGACGAGACTTTTGCACTAGTGGCGAAGATGAGCACCGTCATGACCCTAATTTCTTTGCCAGTGAATAGTGGATGGAAGCTACACCAACTTGATGTGAATAATGCGTTTTTTTATAGGGATATAGTGGAGGAGGTGTACATGGAGATACCACCAGGATTCTGCACTGATAAGACAGTGGACAAGGTCTGTAGATTGAAGTAGTCCCTCTATGGACTGAAGCAGTCTCCTCGAGCGTGGTTTGACAGATTCATGAGGGCGATAATAGGGATGGCATATCAGCAGATCAACACTGATCATACTGTATTTTTTCGTCGGAGTGGAGGCCACATCACCATGCTTGCGGTGTATGTGTACGATATGATTATCACAGGAGATGATGAGCATGAGATTGTCCGACTCAAGGAGAAGCTTGGCAAGGAGTTCGAGGTGAAGGACCTTGGCCTTCTTCGGTACTTCCTTGGGATTGAGATTGCTCGAGAAGCAGAGGAGATTGTTCTTTCTCAGAGAAAGTATGAGCTGGACCTTCTCACAGAGACATGAGTGTTGGGATGCAAACCTGCAGCGACGTCGATCAATCAGAGGTTCAAGTTGGGTGTTGAGGCTGGAGAACCAGTTGACCGGGACAGATACCAGAGACTGGTGGGCAAGTTGATCTATTTGAGTCACACACATCTTGATATCTGCTTTGCAGTGAGTATGGCGAGCCGCTACATGCATGATCCAATGAAGGGTCATATGGACACAATGTACCATATTCTGAGATACTTGAAGGGTGCCCCCGAAAATGGGCTGATATTCAGGAAGAATGATCACGTGAGCATCGAGGGCTACTGTGACTCTGACTGGGCTAGATGTGCTGATGATAGGAGGTCTACATCAGGCTATTGCATAGTTTAAGGAGGCAACTTGGTCTCTTGGAGGAGTAAGAAGCAGTCAGTGGTGGCCAGATCGACAGATGAAGCGGAGTACAGAGCTATGGCCTTGGGAGTTGCAGAGTTGCTATGGCTATAGAGTATGCTGGTGGAGCTAAAGCTGGATTAAGGAGCCAAGATGAAACTGTGGTGTGACAACCAGTCAGCCATCAGTATCGCCAATAATCTAGTGCAGCATGACAGGACCAAACACATCGAGATCGATAGGTTCTTCATCAAGGAGAAGTTGGACAGTGGACTACTGGAGCTAGGCCACGTTCCAACCAAGGATCATGTAGCAAACAGTCTGACCAAGGGACTTAGCTCTGTAGATATGATTAGAGGATGTGGCAAGATGAGCTTAGTGAATATCTTTCGTCCATCTTGAGGAAGAGTGTTGGTATATTATAATGTATTAGAAAATTTTATGTAAGATGGAGGGTTGTAAGACTATATATATATATATATATATATATATATATATATATATATATATATAGCCAAGAGATTATAATAATATTATAACTCCAAATATTCTACACTATTTTGCATGTAATCATAGAGTTTGCTGCATGTATGATTCAGTTAATTGGCCAACAAGAACAAGACTTGGTAAATCAATGTGAACTATATGAGTTGGTATGAGCAAGTCATTACTGGGACTATTTTAGATCGTGATGCTACTGAGCAGACTGGTAATTTGTAGAAAATGGTGAAATTTGACCGCTTAATTTTAACTTAATACCTTCAAGTATTAAAGTATTTTCAATTTTATACTTCTAAACTTTAATATCATACGAATCACTACCCTCAACTATTTAATAATATTTTTAAGTCGATAACTTCCGACATATGGGTTAATTTTTTCGTTTAAAAAAAAATAAATAATAAAATTTTGGAGTATTTGCGTGACCACGAACGAGGGGAATATTTTTGTTAATTAGAATTTTGTGTTAATACTGTTATGATAACAAGTTATACAATTATATTTGAGGTATTAAGTTGTCTAATATTAAAGTTTAGAATATTAAGTTGAAATGTAGCCAATTTGAACAAAAGCCTATTTGGAAGAACCTTGCCGAAGATCTTCTAAAGTGAAACTAAGCAAATTTATTCACATGAACTGACCCACAGTGTTTGCTCCTTCAACTTTAAGTATAAAAGTGATTAAATCATCATTAAACTTTGTAAATCTCACAATTCCAGAAACTACATTTGTCAGTCTTCTGATATAATTAGCCCTGAATGAAAACATTGTTATCACGCTTTTTTAAGTCATTGCATTCTTGACCTGCTCTTATTTTCTTACCAACAGGAATCAAATAATCAAATAAAGGACCACTCTCCTCTGGAAGAGCTAATAATGTCTCAGTCACAGTATAAACATCATAATTTCTTCGGAAAATGATGGATTATATATCTTTGCCTTAAATTGTATCCGTGGCTCTGAAGTTTGTCTCTGATGGCACTCCTGCTGATGGAGTACACTCTTGTAGCTCTTCTTTCGTTGTCTCAAAATTTGTTGCGCCGTTCCTCTCAGAGAATTAAAATTGGTTAGACCATCCAAAGATCACTTGCATGGTTAGTACAAGAGAGGAAATTCTGATTACTCAGAGGAGGATAACAACAAGAACTAGAGTTTCAATGACTTTCATATATTCTGATACGCTGTCAACTGTACGAACATACATTCTGATACGCTTATCATTCTACTCTCAATCCTTCTTTTTTTCCTCCATAGATGAGAAATAAATCCTTGGACCTTCATAAGCACTTAATGATATTCATAACCGCAATCTGGTGTTTCAAACCAAGATTCGACTGATATATATATCTGCTTGTAAACACTTGCATCAAGAGCAATATTAGGTTGTGTACATAATATCACATAATGATACTTCCTATTGACGAAGCATAAGAATGTTATACATGTTGCGCCTTTCCTCGTTTGTCTGTGGAGAATAGGCTTATCAAAGTCATCTTTAATAGAATAGATTTCCAATCACGTAAGGAAACAAGTTATTACCCAAATATAAATTCCAACCATTCGAAAAGGTCTTTTTTATATATATATAATATTGATTTTTCATGCTTCTTTGAGTATAAAGGTTATATTATATGAAGTAAAAAAAAAAAAAATCTTGATCAATTAATTTTCCTTTAGAAGTTCCGGTTTTAGAAGTTTTAAGACGAACGATGAAGGTAGTAAGAAAGTAGTATAAAAAACTACGTAATCTTTAGTTTTCACATGTTATGTAGAATTGAGATCTGTTCTTTATTTTTTTTGGACTTTCTTTTAGAAAATAAATAGAGAGCCGTTTCTTTCACAAATGCATCTTGTGAGAATTCACATTCGATGAATATGGAATATAGGTTTTCTTATGTACCTAGCTTCGATATAAATATATAGTAGAAGCATACGCTGAATGTACGCGAGTGATTCACCCCAATTTTTTTATTCAAATAGATATCATTTTTTCCACTCGAATCTGGCACTCAGTTGCATTTTCGAGAAACCAAATGGAAGAAAAGATTAATTCTTCAAAATGTTCCTACAATAAAAGACAAACGATTGGATTACATTGTATCCAACATTAACAGGAGAAGAATTTTTTGTTTAATGATTATATAGGATGGAATAATTCGAACCTTTGATCATAATGGTGTTTGAGTGGGTGGGATTTTCAATCTATGTGAAAAATATTCCGGAATAGGATTGAGTATTTCTATGTATAATAGGAATACCTCAATTTATTTGGATTGGATATTCCTAAATATAATAGGAATATCTTAATGGATTTGGATTGGATATTCCTACATATAATAGTAATATGTCAATGGATTTGGATTGAATATTCTTATCTATAATAGGAATGCTAGAGTTGGGTTTGAGGCTATATATAAGTGTCTCCTGACCCTAAAATATATCACATATCTCTCTCTCTAAAAAAAAAATATAGCAACAAGGAGAGAAAATGAGGCAATAGTGCCATTGCAATATTGGAGAGGAGAAAGAAGGATTGGAGGCCGTTTCGAAGAAGGAGATCAGTTTCGGGTATTTCTCGTTGTCTTTCTTCTTCGTGGTTATAATCTATTTTCTGTTCTAAAAGAGTTGTGGTGATCCGTTTGGATCGGTGAGAAGTTTTAAGGAGTCGGTATATTTCTTATCTCATTAGTGGAGGCTTTTCAGGGTTGGACTCCGATCGTCCCGTAGTTTTTCCTCCAAGGGTTTTCCATGTCAAAAATTTCTGTGTCTGCGATTTGTGTTTGACGTTTTTGGTTTGTGCGTTTTGCTCGGTTCTCTCGCAAGTACTCTCTGGTTTGGGGAACGGTTTTCGCACTTTCGTTCCCAAAAAAGTGGTATCAGAGCCATGTTCTGAAATTTCAGAAGGGTGTCAGGAGTTGACAGGCAAAGCATGGAGGAGAGATGGACGTGAAGCCGGTGCGCATGGTAAACCTGAACGGCACCAACTATCATTACTGGAGGAGCAAGATGAAGGATCTGCTATTTGTCAAGAAGTTGCATCTGCTGGTATTTGCTTCCAAGAGGCCCAGTGACAAATCCGAAGATGACTGAAATTTCGAGCATATATAGGTGTGTGGGTACATCAGACAGTTCGTTGACGAGAACGTGTACAACCACGTTGCCAGTATTGAGCAAGCGATGACACTATGGGATAAGCTGAAATCTTCGTATGCGAAGAAGACCGGAGTAAATAAATTATTCCTGATCCGGATGATGATGGGTCTGCGGTACAAAGATAGGACGTCTATTACGGATCACTTGAGTGACTTCCAGGGCGTGGTTGACCAGCTATCTTTTATGGGAGTCAAGTTTGACTACAAGTTTCAGGGACTATGGCTTCTGTGTACATTGTCAGACTTGTGGAAGACAGTACGAGTGTCTATGATCGCTTCTGCTCCTGAAGGCGTAGTCAGTCTTGAGTTTGCCAAGAGCGGGATACTGAATGAAGAGATGCGGAGACGTTCTCAGGGCACTTCATCCACATCCCACTTAGAGGCGCTTGTTTCAGAGAGCCGGGGAAGGGATAAAAGCAGGGGTCCAGGTGGTGACAGAGACAAAATCAGAGGAAGGTCCAAGGGTCGGTACGAGGACTCAGAGTGTTACCATTGTGGCAAGAAGGGCCACATCAAGTGGAACTATTTTGCTTGGAAGAGAGAGAATGACGACAAGGGGAAGCAAAGTGAGAACACTACAGCGGCGGCCTCGACACATGGATGCGACATGATCATTGTAGGTGATGAGGTAGTTATGAACCTCGCCTGCAATGACAACTCTTGGCTGGTGGACTCGGGTGCTTTAGCGCACGTATCTCACAACAGGGCACTATTTGCTACATACACAACAGGCGACTGTGGAGTATTGAAGATGGGCAATGGAGATGTGTCGAAGTTGGTTGCCATTGGAGATGTACATTTGAGGACAAAAATATGTGCAGTTCTTGTTCTTAAAGATGTACGTCATGTCCCTGATATCCGCTTCAACCTGGTGTCGGTTGGAAGGTTGGATGACGAAAGTTTCTTCAGCCTCTTCGGGAATAATCAGTGAAAGCTTTCCAAATGTTCGATAGTGATTGCCAGAGGAAGCAAGAGGTCTGAACTCTACTATATGGAATGAAGCGCACATGGAGCACATGAGGTTAACACAGCTACTGATACATCTACTGAGGTGGCACAGAAAGCTCAGCCATATCAGTGATAAGGGGATGAGTTACTTAGTGAACATGAAGGTGATTACAGGGCTAAAGTCTACAAAGTTGGAGAAGTGCACGCACTGTTTGGCGAAAAAGCAAAATATGGTGTCTTTCCAAAGTCACCCAAGTTCAAGGAAGCCGAGTTGCTCGAGTTGATTCACTCGGATGTCTGCGGTCCTATGAGGGTAAAATCCATTGGTGGTGCTTCTTATTTTGTAATATTTATTGATGACTGTTCCAGGAAGGTTTGGGTCTATACCTTAAAGACCAAGGATCAGGTGCTGCCCACTTTCAAGGAGTTTTAGGCCTCTGTTGAAAGGAAGATGGGCAAGAAGCTACTTTGTGTTCGGCCGGACAATGGCAGCGAGTATATCAGTCCCTTTGATGCTTATTATAGAGAGCAAGGGATACGATACCAGAAGACTCCACCAAAGACATCGCAGCTCGACGGTGTAGCAGAGAGGATGAACATGACGCTAATGGAGAGGGTACAGTATTTGCTGTCAGAAGCAAACTTGCCAGGTAGCTATTGGGGTGAGGCACTTTACACAGCTGTTTATGTTATTAATTTATCTCCTAGTGCTCCTTTGCAGGGTGATGTGCCTGACAAAGTATGGTACGACAAAGAGCCATCATACAGTCAGCTGCGATTGTTTGGTTGTAAGGCATTCATGCATGTACCGAAGGACGAGAGATGCAAACTTGAGCCAAAGACGAGGCGGTACCTCTTTGTCGGCTACGGTCGGGATGAGTTTGACTATAGAATCTACGATCCAGTGGAAATAGCTCTACAGAAGCAGGGACATGGTATTCGTCGAGGATCAGACCATGACCAATACTCAGGATTTCGAGATGCCTTCTGAGGCTGAGGAATTGCTTGAGTTAGAGTCATTTCGCTTCGAGCAGTTTCCAGAGGACATCGCAGAGGATCCAGTTATGGGGGAGCCAGTACATGGAGTTGCTCCCAACCTTGATTATCAGCCTGCTGATGGTGGTCAGGGTGACCCTCAAGAGGATGAGCATGCCGAGGAGGCAGTTCTTAGAGGGGAGGAGACTGTAGATATACAGCCAGCACCAGTGATTTTGTTGAGGAGAAGCGATAGAGAGCGTCGACCATCTACGAGATACTCACCGGGTGAGTATGTGCTACTGACTGACAGAGGAGAACCCAAAAGTTTTGCAGAGGCTATGGAAGACGAACACAGGCATGAGTGGATAGAGGCCATGCAGGAGGAGATGAGTTCCTTGGAGGCCAACTCTACTTATGATCTGGTAAAGTTGCCAAAGGGAAAGAAGGCTTTGAAGAATCGATGGGTGTTCAGAGTGAAGCAGACAGATGATGCTACTCGCCCTCGATGCAAAGCGAGACTGATAGTTAAAGTCTACGGTTAGCGGAAAGGCGTAGATTATGATGAGATCTTTTCGCCAATCGTCAAGCAGTCATTTATACGAGTGGTGCTAGCATTGGCAACCAGTTTCGACTTGGAGGTCGAGAAAATGGACGTGAAGATGACATTCCTCCATGGTGATCTTGAAGAGGAGTTGTACATGGAGCAGCCAGAGGAATTCTGTGAGAAGGATAAGTCACATTTGGTCTTCCGGTTGAGGAAGGGCTTGTATGGTCTGAAACAGGCTTCGAGGCAGTGATACAGGAAGTTCGAGTCGTTTATGGGGGAGCATGCTATGCACGGACGACGTCGGATCATTGTGTTTTTGTGAGTCACCGAGGATGATTTCATCATTTTGTTTCTTTATATTGATGATATGCTGTTGGTGGGTCAGAATGCCACCAGGATAGCAGAGTTGAAGCGCCAACTGGGCGCAGCCTTCTCTATGAAGGAGTTGGGTGCAGTGAAGACTATTCTTGGGATAGAGATCAGCCAAAAGAGAGAGAGAGTACAAGCTGCTACGCTTATCCTAAAAGAAGTACATTCACCTGGTACTTTAGCATTTCGGGATGGACGGGTCAAAGAAAGTGAGTAACCCCCTTGCGGCTCACTTTAAGTTCACTGAGGAGCAGTCTCCATCTACCGAGGATGAGAAGGAAGATATGGAGCGAGTTCCATATGCCTCAGCCGTGGGGAGTCTTATGTATGCTATGCTATGTACGAGGCCAGACATTGCTCATGCAGTCAACACAGTTAGCAGATACACTTCCAATCCTGGAAGGGTACATTGGAGTGGGGTCAAGTAGATTCTACGATATCTTCAGGGTACTGCCGATTGGAGACTTTTATTTGGTGGTGACGAGCCAAAGCTGGTTGTATATATCGACGTTGATATGGCTGGAGAGTAGAGACGAGGATATCGACTTCGGGCTATGTGATAATGTTTGCTGGTGGAGCAGCATCGTGGCAGTCGTATTTACAGAAGTTTGTTGCCTTATCGACGATAGAGACAAAATACATTACGACGACGGAGGCTTGCAAGGAGTTAATATGGATGAAGAAGCTGCTACAGGAAATTGGGCTAAAGCAGGAGTAGTATCCTTTGCTTTGCGATAGTCAGAGTGCTATTAACCTTGTAGTGCCCTGCTCCGCGTAGGCACTATGTACAAGAGATATTGCTTTCCTGGCTCGAGCAAAAGCCTTCTCGAAGTATTCTTCGATCGAAACACAAGATGATTGATCTAAGTGAGTGGGCAGAACTTTATTCTCTGATTCTTGCACGCCTTAATAATGAATCTGAGTTTTTGAATGCTTGTTCTAAGAAGGTAGTTTCATAAGAAGAATGATAGAACCTGACTCTGCATGCTAGATAAGAGAACTCGTATAGCTTGTCATTGAAACGAATCTGCTTGCCTAACTAGAGAACTTGAATGCTTGTGTAAAAGAGATAGAACCATTGCCATGCTAAGAAAAGATAAAAATATTGCATGCTTAGTTACACGGACACCGCTATCGAACGAACCGCTGCCATGCTAATAGACAAGAGTAAAAGAATATTCATATGTTTCCATTGCATGCTAAACTAGAGTAGAAATATATGCTTGTCTAAAAGAGATAGAGGAAATGACTACTATGCTTGCTTAAATAATAGATTGCTTGTCTGTTCGCTCGTAGTAAAGAAATAGAATTGCAACTGTTCTTGCTTGTTACTTGTTAAAAGTGCTAGATTGCTTGAACATATTTCATTGATCACTTTGTAAAGAGATAGAATTGTATGAATAACTTGAACATATGCATCTAGACTAATAGTCCGCCCTGAGGCTTGAAGTCCTTATTTATGGGAGGGTATGGCTATTAGGCAAGAGTATTGAGAGCTCCGGCTCTATAGCTTAATTGATATGCTTGCTTGCTTGTTCTGGATCATGTGCATCATATGGTATTTATCTGATAGAAGTGCATTCATGCATCGGTCTGACAACTTGTGCACAAGGTTTATCTCTCTAAAGGTTCCTGGGGCACTGGGGATCATTCGGTCTGGGAGAGATCTAGAACACCCTGAGGCTAGAAGTCCTTATTTATGGGAGGGTATGGCTTTTAGTGTAGTACTGAACCATGTATCCCGGCTGCTATTTTGAGCGTATTTTAGTATATAGCAACCATGCGTCTCAGCAGCTATTAGCCGATCTGTTATCAGTGAGATGGGCTTGTATGTCCCACTTGCTAATCCCGTGGAGGGGACCATCATGTAGTTATGGCACATGCTAGGCTAGCTTTCTTGCATACCTAACTATTTGATGCAGAGACGGATAGGGAAAGAGAACCTCGTTTATATATATATACAAATTGTTGCTAACTTGTATGTCTGTTGCAGGGATAACCGTTCGGCCATGGATAAGGATTACGGAATGAGTAATCACTTGTATTTCCTTATGTTCCTAGTCATAAATGCTAAATGAGATATATCTGTTTCACTTGAATATGTTGCTGCCCCATTGCATTGAATTGAATAGTCTACTTGATGCACTTGTCTTGATTTGAGATGAGTAGTCCACTAGAGATAACTTTTATTTCTAAGAGATCGAATATAGCTTACAATACATGCTGCGCACTGAACGATAGAACATTGTCCCTATAGCTTGCTTGTATGTATTGAATATGCAAACTGGTTTCAAAGACATATTTTCGAAAAGATGTTAACTGACTCTAATCATGTGCTGCATGAAATAAATCTTGGTAAAAGTAGCAAGATCACTAGTAATGTAATATTTTGTCACATGCTTACTTAGTGTGGGTTTCAGGGAGTGTTGCTTCTGTTCGTTGATTTTATACTCACCAATACTTTCTCCAAAGTGCTGACCCACAAACAGTTTGTTTGTTCTCAGGTGTTGGATCATCCGAGAAAGCGATAGTCGTGCCTCATCCCAAGGACCCAAAAATCTAGAGTCGATGCCTTGAGCCGTATCGAGATTGCTTTGAGCTACTTTTGTATAGAGATATGTAATGTATGGAACAATGTCATTATAATCGAGAAAAAGATAGCTTGAGCGAACTATAATCTCGGCCAAGCACCGCTTGTAACACATCTTGATTATCAATAAAGAGCTTATTTTTATATGTCATTGTGTTCTTTACTTTTCTGCATTATTGTGCCGCTGCTCCTGACTCGAATAGCTTACTTGCCCTTGTTCAAAGCTTTGGTCTTGTGCAAATGCAGCTTAGGCTTGCACGACATCATGCCCACGCGAGGACGAATCGGTCCCGCAAGGAACCAAGCGAGGACGAACGCCCCCCCTGCGAGATCGAGGCGTGACACACCTTGTGAAGAACCAGATATTTCATAGCCAGTCCAAGCATATTGATACCCGGTATCATTAGATACGGGATGTAGTTGACAAGAAGGAAGTGGCGCTTGAGAATGTTCATACAGATGACAACGGAGCAGATATGTTCACAAAGGTTCTAACAAGAGAAAAGTTTGAGTACTGCAGGCAGATCGTCGGAATGATGACCCCCTTCACATAGTTGTGAAGGGAGAGATTTGTTGGAGTGGGTGGGGTTCCCAACATATGTAGAAAATACCCCAGAGTAGGATTGAGTATTTCTACATATAATAGGAATAGCTCAATTTATTTGGATTGGATATTCCTAAATATAATAGGAATATCTCAATGAATTTGGATTGGATATTCCTACATATAATAGGAATATGTCAATGGATTTGGATTTGGATTTGGATTTGGATTGGATATTTCTATCTATAATAGGAATGCTAGTTGTGGGTTTGAGGCTATATATAGGTATCTCCTGGCCCAAAAATATATCACATATCTCTCTCTCTAAAAAAAAATAGCAACAAGGAGAAAAAATGAGGCAAGAGTGCCATTGCAACATTGGAGAGGCGAAAGAAGGATTGAAGATCGTTTCGAAGAAGGAGATCAGTTTCGGGTATTTCTCGTTGTCTTTCTTCTTCGTGGTTATACTCTATTTTCTGTTCCAAAAGAGTTGTGGTTATCCATTTGGATCGGTGAAAAGTTTGTAAGGAGTCAGTGTATTTCTTATTCCATTAGTAGAGGCTTTTCATGGTTGGACTTCGATCGTCCCGTGGTTTTTCCACAAGGATTTTCCACGTCAAAAATCTATGTGTCTGCGATTTGTGTTTGGCATTTTTGGTTTGTGCGTTTTGCTCGGTTCTCTCGCAGTTACTATCTGGTTTAGGGAATGGTTTCCGCACTTTCGTTCCCAACAAATGAGACCAAAATCAATTGCCTTAGTGCTTGGCAACACCCCATTTTGATTTATATTCAACACTAATAATCGTCAATACAAACCAAAATATGAAATATATTGTTGCTAGTATTCAAAAAATAAAAATATAAAGAAATTTTTGATCATTATGTAGAATTCAATTAAAATATTGTATAAAACTATAATCCCTTGTATTATCGTTTGAGAATAAAAGGAAGGATTTTGGATTGAGAAGAGTTCAAAGAAAAAGAAAGATTTTTTTATTGTGCATTTTTTTTGTAGTTTTTCTTCGTAAAAATAACTCAATCAAAATTCAAATTTCTAATTTGCAAGTACGAAATGTCGTTATGCTTAAATTTTTTAGTTTAATCTCAATTTGTCTTACTTTAACCAACGATTTAAATAGTTTTTTATTTTCCAAATTGTCATAGGCTTATACATTTTCAATCCAATCATAGACGTTATGTCCCTCATACCATTTTTTTTTTTACCAAATAATGGATGTGGCAAAAAAAATAATGAAGGAATTAGGCTTTCTTAGTACAACTAAATTTGTAAAAATTCTCCATTTAAAACAAAAAAAAAATGGAGATTGTGTAATGCTTACTCTCAAACTCTTTAATAGTAATATTCTTTTGTTTCTTTTTTCATCTTTGGATTCTTATCAAACGATTCTAGACGTAATCCTAAACGTGGGGAATAAAAAAAAATATTTTTAGTTATTATTTATTTTGTTTCCTAGTTTCTTACTTGTTTTATGTATGAAACTTAACTATGATAAAAATGGAAGGAGATTGACATTTTTCCGTATTAGAAAGTCTGGGGAGATCACAGGGAGCGGTGAGAAAAGGTCAAACCCTCGGAATGAATAATTCGTACAATGGATTAGCAATATTCCGCTTAGCCCTCTCAACCATCTCTTCCAATTGAAAATTGAATTTTTTTGTGTGATTTAATACATGTAGTAAAGATTTGGTTTCTTCTTCTTTATTATGATTAGGTAATAACATAATCTTAACAATATATCCGAAATGGATAACATCTATAGATATTTACAATTTTAATCAGTAAATTCAATTTCGATAATGACTGGAAACAAATATCCACAAGTAGAATAAATATAAACTGCTACCTTACTTCTTTGATTTGGTAAGAAAAAGGTTCATTACGCAGCCCTGGTATTAGTAATTAGCAATTCAATAACTCTTTATAAAGGTTGCTTAGATGCATTTCACTCTTCTTATTAAATGAAGCAAATACTTATACAAGAGAGTTTTAACAACTTTGGAGATAAAGTCCCCAAGTGGTTGCAAGGGATAATGACATCTCCTAGTGGTTGTAGGTTGTTACAAGGGATAACAACAGAGATAATAAATAACAGAAACTAAGATACTGTTAAGCACTGTTATTATTAACATTCTCCCTCAAGTTGAACGTCCGTAGGGAGAGATTCAGCTTGTTAAGCAGTGTATCAAACCGTGGACGAAGCAATGGTTTGGTGAGCACATCCGCTAATTGATCATCAGTGGAGACGTTGTAAGAACCCTAATTCTGAAAACCGTATTTCTCTATTATTTATTAAGTTATGTAATTGATTATTTATAGTAGTTATGAGCTAAATAGAGAAAATAGAATTTCCTATTGGATCAAACCCGCAAACCGTTAACCACCCTTCCCGCGTAAAGTAAGGAGTTAATCAACAGCAGCTCATCACCCCGTGTATATTTTACCGCACGCAAATATCAGCAGCCGCAGTAACAAACCACCGTCTATTTTTCTCCGCGCGTAAAACTCCTCAGCAGCAGCAGTTTACTCCCGCGTAAACTCTTCCTTTCACCGCGCGTAAAACCCAAAACACAACCCATTGAGAGAAGAAAATATCAACAACAGAAGCAAAACCCAATTTTACTTTGCTTTGCTTTCCCACACGTGTAAGCTTCTCATTACACCACTCATTAAACACTATTATTACTAAATACCCCTCAACCGAAATCTAAACCAATGAAAAGAAAACAACAGCAGCAGTAATTCCTTAAACATTAAGTAACTTCCACCGCCCCTTATCACTATATATATGTGTATTATTACAAACTCTTTCAAACCCTAATTCCACTTATTCTTACAACGAAATAAAATACTGTGTTGGACGTTACACTCTACAGAACTTTGCTCGACAAGTATACCTTGCCATTGTACTGTTAATTACATTACAGTTGATACATGCATATTTAATTCTGCTTATATAGATGTTCATCTATGTAGATTTTGGACCTATTTTATGAGACCACCCCAGGATTATGGAGCATCATTAGATTCATTGGCTGTGACATAGTTGTTACACGAGTTGTGAGTCTCATATAGATCACGGACTGCGTGACAGGTCTGGCCTCCTGTACGTATTAGTCGTGCGTTAGGGATGACTGCTAATAGAAAATTTGTATGCTAGTAGACCTGGAAGTTATTTAGAGGTTTTATCGTGTCATGAATGTGGCATACTTAGAGCATGGGGTGGGGAGAACAACAAGTAAGGCGTTTGGGCTCCTTTACACTTTCCCTAGTTCGCACGGATTCTTCGCTGGAGAAACGGGTGGTTGTGATCCTATATATATTGCAGGCGGCCTTTGCCGTTCAAAAGACGGTATGCTTGTAGGCCCCTGATTCTCCTGGAGAATTATGCCAATCCCATTATGGCCAGATAGTCCACACGTTGGGAAAGTTGTTCTCAAATTGCATTCACTTAGATGGTTAGGCGACCCATTGGATGTTTATATTTCAGTACTTATTGGCATGTTATTATATATCATGTTACGTCCCTCTGAGGACCTGGTCCCTTTCCAGATATGGACGAGCAGGAGTACCCACAGGAGTACGGACCTGGACCTGACTCTAGATACCAGACTGAGGAGGTCTTACCCTCAGAGTAGCTATGACTTGTTTCCACTGTTTTGAGATTTTTGTTACTACTTCAGTATAGTCGTTTTGTAGTGGATTTGTTTCCACCCGACTATCAGACTTGATACTTATCTCGGATATTCAGTTGTCATTCAGCTCTTTGTTCCTATTTATTATTTGTGTTGTGGATGAGATATAGATTGTGTGTGACTTATTGTGACAGTATATTACCACTGGTTGATTGTATATTCATTTACAGCGTACGTGTGTATATGATTTTCATATATTGGAGTTCGTATACATACGGCTGGACGTGTTACGTATTCCTAGTCCTACGTATTTTGGGACTGGGGCATGACAGACGTATATGACCCGAAAGGTTCCATTCTGAACTTATTCACGCACAAAATTGTAATCCCCCTGATTTTCAAGAAAATTTTTAATTATTGAATTTTTACATTTTCTGGAATTTTTGGAATTTTCTGAGAATTTTCTTTAATTAAATTAAGGTGTTTTAATTATTAAAGGATTTTTAATTATTATTAAATAATATTAAAATATTATGAAAATAATATTTTATAGTGTAAAATAGAAAACCAGACATAGGGTAATTTTCCGAGAATTTATTGGACCCCGGATGGATTTTTAAAACCCTAAATACTAATTTAATTATTAAACCAAAAATAAACTGGGTTTTATTTAATAAACCAAACCAATTTAAACCGAACCGGTTTATTTTTAAACCAAACTCTTATTGGGTCGGATCCGGGTCCAGCCCAGACCCGACCTATTAACCCAAACCCGACCCGCACATTTAATTTCGGATCGGGCCGGATCCCTAGACCCGACCCGTCCGCCCGTTAGCCCGCAACCCGCATCCCCTCATCTCCCCAACCCGCTCAGCACCCGACCGTCCGCCTCCCTCCGGCCGGCCGCGCCCCTCCGGATTCCCTAACGGCCGCCGCCGACTGATCTCCCTTCCACTCCCTCCACCAGTCGCCTCCTCCCCTACTCCTAACGGTCGACCATCCGCCTCCTCCTCTGGTTCCTATATAACCCTAAGATCTCCGCCGCCTCGCCCTCCAGCTCCACCCTCCTCCAGACCCCGCCTCGACGAGCTCCCGCACCAGCACCGGCTGCCCCGCCTTCCCGGACCTCGCCGTCGTCTTCCCCGACCCTCCCTCCTTTCTCCTCCGCCTCTCCTCGACTCCAGCAACCCCACATCCCGCAGCTCGAGCCGCCGGCGCCGTCCCCGGAGCTCCCCCAGCAGTCCGCCCCCAGCCAACTCCGGCGAGCCCTCTCCGGCGTACACAGAACCCTAACCGAAGACACAGCCGGACACAGACTCGGCCGGACACAGGAACAGTAAACCCTAAAACCTAGGGTGGACACAGGACACGGTTGGACACGAGGACACGAAGGACTCGGGTTTTTCAGACCACTTCAGGTATTCATAACTTTTGACTCGTAGCTCGGAATTCGATTCCGTAAATTGTATCACGTAGCCTGTATGACCCTCTCGGTGTCCGGACAAACCGCTCGGGGCATCGCGTCCTGTGGTGATCGCACACCGCGATCCAAGAACAGAAAAAACTAAGCCATGTTTCACCCCGGAACTGAGTACGCCCCGCCAAACGGGATGACTTGGTCACGTGCGGTCTTCACCGATACGTGCGCGTCGTTGATACGGACGTGCGGGATTTCCTAGAAGCTGATTCGGATGTGCGTGCACACCGAAATCAGTGCGTATCCGCAGACATCGTCCCGTATCCGACCATTCTGATTCTCGCTGTAACTTAGTGTACACACGTCGGATCGAGACAAAACTTACGTCATCGAACTCGTAGTAATACGCTGGTCCTGTGAGCCAAGTTTGGTTAGATTCTGAGAACGTTGACAAAATTGCGTGTCGTAGGCCCCACAGGCTCCAACCGACGGGCGATTTTGGGAACAGCTCATCGGAATCCAATTCTGGAAGTTCCGTTGGGTTCGTATCATCGTTCCTGACCTGTTGACACTAAGTTGGACTAATTTGGAGACCTTTGACCCTGGCACGTTTTTCGGTGCAAAGCGGCCCACATTTGGACCCCGCCTTGACCCAAAAATGACGTTTCTGCCCTTGTCTCCAAATTGGACTCAAGGACAAGCGTTCCTAGCTGATTAATATGTTCTGGACCTGATGGTGATTTTATTTCAGCAACAGGAGTAGTGCCTGCAATCCCAGCTAAAGCTCAAGCTACAATTGGAGCTGAAAACTCAGGCAAGTGTACCTTGCCATAAAATACAGTTATTGATTCATTTTGATTCTCTTGCTTTAAATTTCTGTGACTGTTGTACTTTTCCTATCAAGTAATTTATACTCAGGACACCTGACACAGCATGATACAGAATCTTCCTGATTATTCAAGGGGGTTTTGTATAGGATATAGATTTCATGGCTTGAGCTTTACATTTTATCCTGACTAGTTGCATTAGTTTAATCTTGCGTAACATGAACATTGAGAAATGTGACGTGAGATTACATTGGGTGGGGAGAGTATTACCATATCAAGGCTGAATATAAATTATACTGTGTAATCTGGATGTGTCCTAGTCTCTGACACAGAGCTTTGGCACCTGTACTGGCCCTTCGAGAAAATACTGCTATGGTTTCTTCAACACTGATCCTGTAGTAGTCTCAGCCTGAGTATGACTAATAACTCTCACTTGCATTATCACTTAGCTGGTTTAATTATTTACCCAGATTTGTTTGATAGCAACATCGGCATGCCACTGACTTAGACATAGTAATTTCTTGTTCTTCTCTTGTGTTTAACATCTTGTTTGACTTGCATGTTCATTCACTGTGTTTTGGCTCGTATTCTTTTGTACTTTGTTACGTCCCGCTGAGGACCTAGTTTTGTTTCCCAGATTTAGCAGACGAGATCTACCCTGAGGTGTACGGAACAGGGGCACTACTTGGAGCAGTACCTACACCTGAAGACGAGGTGATTGCTGAGGACTTCTCATGAATAATTGCTTTGCCCTGCTCAATCTTATGGCAAATAGACTTTATTTCCAGTTAATTGAACTCTTTATTTCCTGTCTTTGAGAACTTGTGTAAACAGACTTAATATCGGATTGTTCTCCGATTTTATTTACTTTGTCTGGTTGTAGTTTAATATTTCTTTTGCTGATGTTGATATCTTATATCTGTGGATGAGATTAGTAAAACTCTGACTGATGTAATACAACTTATGTATGCCCGATGGATCCATTAAATTGGATTTGTCCATCAGTGCATGCTGCTGGCCATTGCCACGTGTCCAGTCCCTCGGTATTTTGGGACTGGGGCGTGACAAAAATGATACGATAAGGCGATGTATTTCATGCAAGAGTAAAAAACAGGATTGGAACTTAGGCTTGTTGCCCCCAAATTATCATAATAGACGACCGGTGGTTGTGACTGTTTGTGACCAAGCTCACCAAAAAGAAATAGCACCCACATCAGTTCAGAGGCAGTGTCGGGGAGGGCCTTGTATTCAGCTTCAGTTGAAGATTGTAAACCCCCTCACCCAAAATAGATATTTTGTGTATATTTTATATTATTATAGATATTGAATTTCTTTAGAGTATTCTGTTATTTAATTAGCAATTGAATTTCTTGATATATTTACTTATATAAATATTTATTTAGAATCATTTTTAGGTTATTTTAGATTTTTGAAATTAATTAGGATTTATTTGGATATATATAGTCTTAATATTAGATAGATGCTAATTTAGTGTTAATAGATATTAATAAGATTTTATAAATTATTTGTATTATATTTAATTATATTCAAGATTATAAATTATTGAGATAGATTCAAACTCTACTTTAAATTAATTCAAATCCTAAACCTACTAGGAAATCAACTTCATGCATATCATATCCTTATTTAAATTCATCATAATCCTATCCAAATTAACCAATCCTAGTTGTATTTAATTAAGTAGTCTCCACCATTATAAATACCTCATCCTTCATATTTTTCTTCCCCAAATTCCTCTCTTTTTCGTCCAAAAAATAGTCAAAATTCGTCATATAGTTATGACGAATTAAAAAGACGATATCTCCTAGCTCCGGACTCCAAATGAGGCCTAATTTTTTTGTTAGAATGATAATGAGGTTAGCTTTCTGATTATATAAATTGTTTTTCTAAATTATTAGTATTAAATTCTAGAAAATTCGTAGAGCACAGCATGTCCAAAAATAGACGTGTTTCGATGTTTTCGCGATTCCGGGAGAACCAGGAATCAGAATCACGAACCGTTTAAAGTTTCGGAAAGCTAATGCCGAGATCATCGACATATATTTTTCCCAGAATTTAATTCGAAGTATTTACATACTGTTAATTCTGTAGAACTTCTAGGTTAGAATTTAACCATCGGTGCACAATACAAAATTTGTATGTGCCATAATTCCCAAACGAATTTGAATTCGGATGAGCTGTAAATTCCAGTATGTTTTTGATGCTGAAATCTACAAGAAATCATGCATAAAAGTTGAGTTTGCGTCGGTTGACTTTTTGGTCAACAGATCGCCTCGATTTGCGTGCCATGAGTCTCGAGTTGATAAAATTCAGTTTCTTTGGACAAAATTTAGGAATTAACATAAAAATCAGAATAATAAGATTAAAATAGGATTTTAGAGTAATTATTCCAGAATTAAATAAATTAAAATAAATTATCTTTTGACGTGATAAATTTGTAATACATAGGCTATTTGGACTGTAACTTGGACTCTGATTCATACCAGCAGCAGGACCCCAGGCAAGATACCTTGCCAAATTGTTTACAGTACTTTGCATGCTATTTATATTTCTTTTTATTTATTTTATTTCTGTATCGTTCTTGCATGTGTAGTTTTTCTCCAGTCATTACTATGTATTAGATATGTTGACACACACATGGCACCTAGTATCATGGGAGGACAATCATTAGGCGTATGGGCTTTTAACCACTCTGGTAAACCGTAGTATATAGCTCGCACTACGGGCATGTGTCGCGCTGGTCGCTACCCCCGCGGTATGTCGATTTCTGGAGTCTCGCTGGTCGCTACCCCCGCGGTATGTCGATTTTTGATGTCCATTGACGTGTGTGTGAGTTGTGAGGTAGATCGAGTAGCCTACCCTTGCCCATACGTCAAAAAGTTGTCCTCATTTGCATTCATATAGATTGTCTTGTGCAGCGTACTTATCTATTTTCAAACCATATGCATGTTTACTGTATTCAAATTGGCTCGTATTTTCTGTATCTTGTTACGTCCCTCTGAGGACCTGGTCCGCTGCCAGGTGTATCTTTTCTTGAGTATTTGCAGGAGCGCATATTTGGATGGTTACATGTGATCCGAGGATGTCTTCTCTTCGAGCTGTGATGGATAGCTGGTATTCTTATATTGTGTTGTGGTGTTGTACTCATATTGTATTTGCTCTTATATTCGAGTTGGTAGTGGATTTGTTTCCATCCAACTATCATCCTTAGATACTTTTTATTGAGATCTAGTTTCATAGATACTGGTTATTTATTTCTATATAATTTTGGTGGATGAGATTTAGATTTTACCCTGTGACTTGTATTACATTTAAAACACTTGTGGATTCTCTATTCATATTACAGCGTACGTATGGATTTGGTTTCCATATATTGGAGTTGCCATATCCATGCGGCTGGCATGCTTACGTATCCTAGTCCTACGTATTTTTGGGACTGGGGCGTGACATGTTTTTGTGGTGGCCCATGCAGGTCGAGAGCATATTGTGTCGGTTACGTAACTGTACCGAACAAGCCTGCACCTAGGACTAGAGTATAGGATCTCATCCACAATTGACTGTGATTCATCTCCTCCTATCTGTCCTATTTTGAACAATTGTATCCTGCTTGATTCATGTGCTTCCCTAATAGTTCCTTGAGTATAGTCTTCTGCTAGAATATAGGAACCCCTGTTATTAGGATGATAATTAGAGTAGCACACCTATTAAGAATACAACGAGAATATAGACACACCACTAAGTTTAGAATATCTAGTGAACCTAGAATTCCTTATCTTTAGATTGTTATACCACTACCCCTTGATGTATTAAGAAGACTTGAGAGTAGTACAGACACTACTAAAGTTAGTTAGAAGTTTTACCATAATGTTTGACACCTAGTATCACATAGTCTTTTGACCTATTAATTGAAGTGTAACCGAATGATATTTATCGCATGCTAGCAAAAGACGACAGTGTTTATTCAGACCATAGAATTTAGAGGTCCTTGCCCTATTTGGTCGACTAGCGACTTAGATAAGAAGGTTGTATGATAACTGTAGAGATTGTAGAGTCTTTTATTATTATTGCTTATGTTATTTTTGCTTTTGCGAACTTGAATTATTTTGTAACTTCTCACATCATAATCCAGCGTTATATTTTTTGTGCTACCTTGAATTATGCTGCTATTATAGCCTAGTTTTTGCAAGCTTAATCTTATATCGAGCTTGTTCATGACATATGTGTTATTGGGGCCTGATCAACCACACTAATACAAATTGTCTAATCAGAAGCAGTGTATTATGGTCTAGCTAGCCATAATGCGCTTGATTCGCCCTTCGCAATAGTATTTTACGTGGATTGAGATGTATAGTGGACCAGTAGGCAAATATACTTACCCTCTAGATACGACAAAGCATATCATATCAAGTACATAACTGCACCGATGTGAGCATGCGAATAGGAAATTATCAAATTAAGATTTCAATCCACAACTGTCTTGACAATTCCCATTTGAATTCTTTAAACGCTTTGATTCTCATACTTCCATTCTATTACCCCTCCTTGAACTCTTTTCCGTTGCTTTCCGTCTTCCCTTGTTTCGGAAAGACGAAATCTCGTGCTTGGATATAAGTGATACACGGATAGTACAAGATATACCCCATAGGCCAATCACATTATTTGGTGACTATCTTTCATAATTGATTAAGGACATATCACATATGATATAGTTGGTGTTAAAGTTTTGAGGATTGAATGACATGAGAAAATAAATTGAGGAATATTTTTCTTAAGTGTAAGAGCCTTATGTGATAGATGGGTAAATTCTAAGTTGGGTAGAAATTATATTATTAAACTTGAGGAAAATTCTTTTAGATTGTGATCAAGTAGGACTAGATTGAGAGATTAAGTCCTTTTAAATGTGGAGAATTTTAAAAGAAGGATTAAGATAATGAGGATTTAATGAATTTTAAAAATCTTGATATTGAGGACCCAATATTTATACTTTGAGCACATGATTTAAATTTTGAATATGGAAGGATGAATCATCGATTTAAATTTTGAGGATAAATATAGAATTTTAGACTTGAACAACTGGTGAATTAGATTTAAATTTTACAATTTGATGATTTGAATTAAAAGTTCAATTTTGATTGTTGGATCACCTATTTGAAATATTGAGGATGTAAATTGAGTTTAAATATTTGAATAGTACAAAATTTTTAAGTTAAGAATAGGAATAAGATTTGATTAGAATTGTTTATTGTTCAAAGTCTAGAGGAGATTATGATAGTTGGAAATTATGATATAAATTTTGATGTGGGATGTCATATAGACTTGAGTTAGATTTGGATGTTGATTATTTAAAAATCGAGAAGAGATTACGACAGGTTGAATTTTGATTTAAACAGTGGTTATATTAATTTTGAAGTGATCGCGATAGATTCGAATAGATTTTGTTATTTAAATTTTTGAAAGAGATTGCGATTGACATACCTTATGTACGAATGTGAAGGATTTAACAAATTATGTCTTATTTTAATTTCGAGGACGAAATTTTTGTAAGTTGGGTAGATTGTAAACCCCCTCACCCAAAATAGATATTTTGTGTATATTTTATATTATTATAGATATTGAATTTCTTTAGAGTATTCTGTTATTTAATTAGCAATTGAATTTCTTGATATATTTACTTATATAAATATTTATTTAGAATCATTTTTAGGTTATTTTAGATTTTTAAAATTAATTAGGATTTATTTGGATATATATAGTCTTAATATTAGATAGATGCTAATTTAGTGTTAATAGATATTAATAAGATTTTATAAATTATTTGTATTATATTTAATTATATTCAAGATTATAAATTATTGAGATAGATTCAAACTCTACTTTAAATTAATTCAAATCCTAAACCTACTAGGAAATCAACTTCATGCATATCATATCCTTATTTAAATTCATCATAATCCTATCCAAATTAACCAATCCTAGTTGTATTTAATTAAGTAGTCTCCACCATTATAAATACCTCATCCTTCATATTTTTCTTCCCCAAATTCCTCTCTTTTTCGTCCAAAAAATAGTCAAAATTCGTCATAAATTCAGCCTCATTTTCTACTAGTTATGACGAATTAAAAAGACGATATCTCCTAGCTCCGGACTCCAAATGAGGCCTAATTTTTTTGTTAGAATGATAATGAGGTTAGCTTTCTGATTATATAAATTGTTTTTCTAAATTATTAGTATTAAATTCTAGAAAATTCGTAGAGCACAGCATGTCCAAAAATAGACGTGTTTCGATGTTTTCGCGATTCCGGGAGAACCAGAAATCAGAATCACGAACCGTTTAAAGTTTCGGAAAGCTAATACCGAGATCATCGACATATATTTTTCCCAGAATTTAATTCGAAGTATTTATATACTGTTAATTCTGTAGAACTTCTAGGTTAGAATTTAACCATCGGTGCACAATACAAAATTTGTATGTGCCATAATTCCCAAACGAATTTGAATTCGGACGAGCTGTAAATTCCAGTATGTTTTTGATGCTGAAATCTACAAGAAATCATGCATAAAAGTTGAGTTTGCATCGGTTGACTTTTTGGTCAACAGATCGCCTCGATTTGCGTGCCATCAGTCTCGAGTTGATAAAATTCAGTTTCTTTGGACAAAATTTAGGAATTAACATAAAAATCAGAATAATAAGATTAAAATAGGATTTTAGAGTAATTATTCCAGAATTAAATAAATTAAAATAAATTATCTTTTGACGTGATAAATTTGTAATACATAGGCTATTTGGACTGTAACTTGGACTCTGATTCATACCAGCAGCAGGACCCCAGGCAAGATACCTTGCCAAATTATTTACAGTACTTTGCATGCTATTTATATTTCTTTTTATTTATTTTATTTCTGTATCGTTCTTGCATGTGTAGTTTTTCTCCAGTCATTACTATGTATTAGATATGTTGACACACACATGGCACCTAGTATCATGGGAGGACAATCATTAGGCGTATGGGCTTTTAACCACTCTGGTAAACCGTAGTATATAGCTCGCACTACGGGCATGTGTCGCGCTGGTCGCTACCCCCGCGGTATGTCGATTTCTGGAGTCTCGCTGGTCGCTACCCCCGCGGTATGTCGATTTTTGATGTCCATTGACGTGTGTGTGAGTTGTGAGGTAGATCGAGTAGCCTATCCTTGCCCATACGTCAAAAAGTTGTCCTCATTTGCATTCATATAGATTGTCTTGTGCAGCGTACTTATCTATTTTCAAACCATATGCATGTTTACTGTATTCAAATTGGCTCGTATTTTCTGTATCTTGTTACGTCCCTCTGAGGACCTGGTCCGCTGCCAGGTGTATCTTTTCTTGAGTATTTGCAGGAGCGCATATTTGGATGGTTACATGTGATCCGAGGATGTCTTCTCTTCGAGCTGTGATGGATAGCTGGTATTCTTATATTGTGTTGTGGTGTTGTACTCATATTGTATTTGCTCTTATATTCGAGTTGGTAGTGGATTTGTTTCCATCCAACTATCATCCTTAGATACTTCTTATTGAGATCTAGTTTCATAGATACTGGTTATTTATTTCTATATAATTTTGGTGGATGAGATTTAGATTTTACCCTGTGACTTGTATTACATTTATACCACTTGTGGATTCTCTATTCATATTACAGCGTACGTATGGATTTGGTTTCCATATATTGGAGTTGCCATATCCATGCGGCTGGCATGCTTACGTATCCTAGTCCTACGTATTTTGGGGACTGGGGCGTGACATGTTTTTGTGGTGGCCCATGCAGGTCGAGAGCATATTGTGTCGGTTACGTAACTGTACCGAACAAGCCTGCACCTAGGACTAGAGTATAGGATCTCATCCACAATTGACTGTGATTCATCTCCTCCTATCTGTCCTATTTTGAACAATTGTATCCTGCTTGATTCATGTGCTTCCCTAATAGTTCCTTGAGTATAGTCTTCTGCTAGAATATAGGAACCCCTGTTATTAGGATGATAATTAGAGTAGCACACCTATTAAGAATACAACGAGAATATAGACACACCACTAAGTTTAGAATATCTAGTGAACCTAGAATTCCTTATCTTTAGATTGTTATACCACTACCCCTTGATGTATTAAGAAGACTTGAGAGTAGTACAGACACTACTAAAGTTAGTTAGAAGTTTTACCATAATGTTTGACACCTAGTATCACATAGTCTTTTGACCTATTAATTGAAGTGTAACCGAATGATATTTATCGCATGCTAGCAAAAGACGACAGTGTTTATTCAGACCATAGAATTTAGAGGTCCTTGCCCTATTTGGTCGACTAGCGACTTAGATAAGAAGGTTGTATGATAACTGTAGAGATTGTAGAGTCTTTTATTATTATTGCTTATGTTATTTTTGCTTTTGCGAACTTGAATTATTTTGTAACTTCTCACATCATAATCCAGCGTTATATTTTTTGTGCTACCTTGAATTATGCTGCTATTATAGCCTAGTTTTTGCAAGCTTAATCTTATATCGAGCTTGTTCATGACATATGTGTTATTGGGGCCTGATCAACCACACTAATACAAATTGTCTAATCAGAAGCAGTGTATTATGGTCTAGCTAGCCATAATGCGCTTGATTCGCCCTTCGCAATAGTATTTTACGTGGATTGAGATGTATAGTGGACCAGTAGGCAAATATACTTACCCTCTAGATACGACAAAGCATATCATATCAAGTACATAACTGCACCGATGTGAGCATGCGAATAGGAAATTATCAAATTAAGATTTCAATCCACAACTGTCTTGACAATTCCCATTTGAATTCTTTAAACGCTTTGATTCTCATACTTCCATTCTATTACCCCTCCTTGAACTCTTTTCCGTTGCTTTCCGTCTTCCCTTGTTTCGGAAAGACGAAATCTCGTGCTTGGATATAAGTGATACACGGATAGTACAAGATATACCCCATAGGCCAATCACATTATTTGGTGACTATCTTTCATAATTGATTAAGGACATATCACATATGATATAGTTGGTGTTAAAGTTTTGAGGATTGAATGACATGAGAAAATAAATTGAGGAATATTTTTCTTAAGTGTAAGAGCCTTATGTGATAGATGGGTAAATTCTAAGTTGGGTAGAAATTATATTATTAAACTTGAGGAAAATTCTTTTAGATTGTGATCAAGTAGGACTAGATTGAGAGATTAAGTCCTTTTAAATGTGGAGAATTTTAAAAGAAGGATTAAGATAATGAGGATTTAATGAATTTTAAAAATCTTGATATTGAGGACCCAATATTTATACTTTGAGCACATGATTTAAATTTTGAATATGGAAGGATGAATCATCGATTTAAATTTTGAGGATAAATATAGAATTTTAGACTTGAACAACTGGTGAATTAGATTTAAATTTTACAATTTGATGATTTGAATTAAAAGTTCAATTTTGATTGTTGGATCACCTATTTGAAATATTGAGGATGTAAATTGAGTTTAAATATTTGAATAGTACAAAATTTTTAAGTTAAGAATAGGAATAAGATTTGATTAGAATTGTTTATTGTTCAAAGTCTAGAGGAGATTATGATAGTTGGAAATTATGATATAAATTTTGATGTGGGATGTCATATAGACTTGAGTTAGATTTGGATGTTGATTATTTAAAAATCGAGAAGAGATTACGACAGGTTGAATTTTGATTTAAACAGTGGTTATATTAATTTTGAAGTGATCGCGATAGATTCGAATAGATTTTGTTATTTAAATTTTTGAAAGAGATTGCGATTGACATACCTTATGTACGAATGTGAAGGATTTAACAAATTATGTCTTATTTTAATTTCGAGGACGAAATTTTTGTAAGTTGGGTAGATTGTAAACCCCCTCACCCAAAATAGATATTTTGTGTATATTTTATATTATTATAGATATTGAATTTCTTTAGAGTATTCTGTTATTTAATTAGCAATTGAATTTCTTGATATATTTACTTATATAAATATTTATTTAGAATCATTTTTAGGTTATTTTAGATTTTTAAAATTAATTAGGATTTATTTGGATATATATAGTCTTAATATTAGATAGATGCTAATTTAGTGTTAATAGATATTAATAAGATTTTATAAATTATTTGTATTATATTTAATTATATTCAAGATTATAAATTATTGAGATAGATTCAAACTCTACTTTAAATTAATTCAAATCCTAAACCTACTAGGAAATCAACTTCATGCATATCATATCCTTATTTAAATTCATCATAATCCTATCCAAATTAACCAATTCTAGTTGTATTTAATTAAGTAGTCTCCACCATTATAAATACCTCATCCTTCATATTTTTCTTCCCCAAATTCCTCTCTTTTTCGTCCAAAAAATAGTCAAAATTCGTCATAAATTCAGCCTCATTTTCTACTAGTTATGACGAATTAAAAAGATGATATCTCCTAGCTCCGGACTCCAAATGAGGCCTAGTTTTTTTTGTTAGAATGATAATGAGGTTAACTTTCTGATTATATAAATTGTTTTTCTAAATTATTAGTATTAAATTCTAGAAAATTCGTAGAGCACAGCATATCCGAAAATAGACGTGTTTCGATGTTTTTGCGATTCCGGGAGAACCAGGAATCAGAATTATGAACCGTTTAAAGTTTCAGAAAGCTAATGTCGAGATAATCGACATATATTTTTCCCAGAATTTAATTCAAAGTATTTATATACTGTTAATTCTGTAGAACTTCTTGGTTAGAATTTAACCATCGGTGCACAATACAAAATTTGTATGTGCCATAATTCCCAAACGAATTTGAATTCGGACGAGCTGTAAATTCTAGTATGTTTTTGATACTAAAATCTACAGGAAATCATGCATAAAAGTTGAGTTTGCGTCGGTTGACTTTTTGGTCAACAGATCGCCTCGATTTGCGTGCCATCAGTCTCGAGTTGATAAAATTCAGTTTCTTTGGACAAAATTTAGGAATTAACATAAAAATCAGAATAGTAAGATTAAAATAGGATTTTAGAGTAATTATTCCAGAATTAAATAAATTAAAATAAATTATCTTTTGACGTGATAAATTTGTAATACATAGGCTATTTGGACTGTAACTTGGACTCTGATTCATACCAGCAGCAGGACCTCAGGCAAGATACCTTGCCAAATTGTTTACAGTACTTTGCATGCTATTTATATTTCTTTTTATTTATTTTATTTCTGTATCGTTCTTGCATGTGTAGTTTTTCTCCAGTCATTACTATGTATTAGATATGTTGACACACACATGGCACCTAGTATCATGGGAGGACAATCATTAGGCGTATGGGCTTTTAACCACTCTGGTAAACCGTAGTATATAGCTCGCACTACGGGCGTGTGTCGCGCTGGTCGCTACCCCCGCGGTATGTCGATTTCTGGAGTCTCGCTGGTCGCTACCCCCGCGGTATGTCAATTTCTGATGTCCATTGACGTGTGTGTGAGTTGTGAGGTAGATCGAGTAGCCTACCCTTGCCCATACGTCGAAAAGTTGTCCTCATTTGCATTCATATAGATTGTCTTGTACAGCGTACTTATCTATTTTCAAACCATATGCATGTTTACTGTATTCAAATTGGCTCGTATTTTCTGTATCTTGTTACGTCCCTCTGAGGACCTGGTCCGCTGCCAGGTGTATCTTTTCTTGAGTATTTGCAGGAGCGTAGATTTGGATGGTTACATGTGATCCGAGGATGTCTTCTCTTCGAGCTGTGATGGATAGCTGGTATTCTTATATTGTGTTGTGGTGTTGTACTCATATTGTATTTGCTCTTATATTCGAGTTGGTAGTGGATTTATTTCCATCCAACTATCATCCTTAGATACTTCTTATTGAGATCTAGTTTCATAGATACTGGTTATTTATTTCTATATGATTTTGGTGGATGAGATTTAGATTTTATCCTGTGACTTGTATTACATTTTATACCACTTGTGGATTCTATATTCATATTACAGCGTACGTATGGATTTGATTTCCATATATTGGAGTTGCCATATCCATGCGGCTGGCATGCTTACATATCCTAGTCCTACGTATTTTTGGGACTGGGGCGTGACAAAGATCTTGCAACAGACCGCTATTTTCTTGAACTCCAGGAAATAGGTGTACTCACTAGATATAATAGATATCCTATGGTGGAAACAAAATCGTCCTTATCACCGGCCCAATCAGCGTCAGAGAAGGCATGAAATACTAAAGGAGTAGAAGCGGAGATGTGAATGCAATGATCAAGCCTGCCAGCCAGATAATGTATAACTCTCTTCAGTGCACTCCAATGTTCACTGGTCGGCTGCTGCATAAATTAGGACAGTTTATTTACACTAAATGCAACATCATGACGTGTCAATCCAAGGTACTGAAGGCTGTCGACCAAGGTTCTGTACTCAGTTGGGGAGGGAAGTAAAGTGCCACCATCACGCAGCAAGGGAGTTTGAGATGACATCGGAGTGGTGACCGATTTTGTATCTGCTATCCCGGCTTTAGTGAGCAGATCAAGAACATACTTCCGTTGAGAGAGAAAGATACCATCCCCAGTGGGTAGAACTTCCACTCCAAGGAAGTAATTGAGCTTGCCAAGATCCTTGAGAGAAAACTTTTGTGCAAGCTTTAAAATTAGATCATTAACCGCAGCAGTGGAGTTCCCTGTTAGAATTGTATCATCGACATAAACTGAGAGAAAAAATGTTGTGAGTTCATGACAATATATAAATAGAGAAGCATCAGGAATTGAATTGGAGAAGCCGAGTTAGAGTAAATAACTCCGTAACTCATGACACCAGGCCCGTGGAGCTTGTTTTAGCCCATACAGGGCCTTTTTGAGTCTGCACACATGGTCAGGAGCGACCTGGTTGACAAATCCAGGTGGTTGGCTCATATAAACCTCTTCATTGAGCATCCCTTGAAGGAATGCATTAATGATATCAAGCTGCTTCACGGACCAACCATGACTCACTGCAAGGGTGAGAACAACACGAACCGTGACAGGCTTTACCACTGAAGGTCTCTGTATAGTCCCAGCCAGGTCTTTGATGAAAGCCTTTTGCGACTAACCGCTCCTTGAAGCGATCAACCGAACCATCTGGGAGACGTTTGATTCGGTAGACCCACTTGCATCCTACTAAATTTTGGGCAGAGGATGACGGAACCAGGTCCCATATTTTGTTGGAGAAGAGAGCATCAAATTCTTGCTGCATCGCCATGTGCCACTCCGGTGATTTCAATGCCTGCGTAATGGTGTTGGGTTCTTGTGAGTGAGAGACACATGCATGGATGTTGAGCTTTTTGATAGGTTTAATGATGTTATTTTTGGACCCGGTAATGATGCTTCGGTCAGGGAGCAACAAATGACAGTTGTTGTTGAGGCGAACTTGAGGCGTAGGAATAGGGTGTATGTGATGGGAGGGAGGAGGTTGCTAATTTTCTGGAGAGTGGGGACTGGAGTTATCAGGTCGTGGGGTGAAAGGAGAAGAAAGAGGGTAAATTTGATTTGTAGTGGTGTGAGAGTTTGAGGAGCTAGGGCCGGCAGGTGTGGGAGGAAAATTAGGTACGCTGGGAGAAAAAATATGAGGTAGTTGGGATGAGATATATGGGGAGGTAATAACCTGGATTTCAGAAGATGGGGCCCCAGGGTGCGATAGTGGCTGGAGAACAGGAAGCTGATAAGTGGTCCACTCATCGCCAACTGGGTTAGTGGGGCTAGATTTTGGCGAAAGACTGCGACATGGGTACTCCTCCGTTTCAAGAAAGCGGACATGACAGGAGGAATAAATACGTCGCGTCTGTAGGTCCAGGCAAAGATAAGCATGTTGGGTGGCCGAGTAACCTACAAAAACACATATAACATACCTGGGTGGAAGTTTATGATTAGTATACAGTTTAAGCCAAGGAAAGCATAAATAACCAAAACTCTTAAGCTTATGATAATTATGAGGCATTTTTAATAATTTAGAAAATGCGACTCGTGATTAAGGACATGGGTTGAAAGACGGTTGATAAGGTACACCGACGTGGTCAAGGCATGAGGCCAATGATCAAGGGGCATACCCGAGTATGTGAGCATGGAGATGCTAGTTTCGACTATATGTCGGTGTCTTCGTTCGGATATGCCGTTGTGCTAAAGTGTGTAGGAAGGGGAGGTATAGTGGCTGATGTCGTGGGAGCTTAGGAACGACCGAAGGGCTATGTATTCACCACCAATATCAGAATATAGTATTTTGATGTTGTGTTTGAAATAATTTTCAACTAGGGATTTAAATTTAATGAAAACAAATGGTGTGTCAGATTTTCGTTTGAGGGGATAGTGCCAAATATATCTTGTAAAGTGGTCAATAAAAATACAGTAATATTTAAGACCATCATAAGACATAATAGGAGATGACCAAATATCAGAAAATATAATTTTCAAAGGGTGTGTGGACACAAGACTGGATTCATGAAAGGAGAGCTTGTGGATCTTGTTTATTTGATACGGGGTGCAATCTGATTGCAAAAACTTAGAAGTCCCTAAACTAAATTGCTTCTGGATGAACTTGAAAATTGTAGAGGAAGGGTGGCCCAATTTGTGGTGCCAGGTTGCAGAGGAGGACAGATGGAGATTATTGACGGTTGGCGGAGATGACGGCCAGACGTAGACACCGTTGACACATGGGCTCTTAAGAATTGTCGTTCCCGTTTGGATTTTCTTCACAAAAAATGAGTCAGGTAAGAACACAATAGCAAATTTAGTTTGTTTTGTGAATTGAGAAACAAATAGAATATTTTTTGACATTGAGGGAACACAAAGAACATTAAATAATTGAAAATCATGAAGCTTAAGAGAGCCAGTGTGTGTAATGCTTAAACCCTTACCGTTACCCATAAACAATTCATCAAGGCCATTATATAGATAGTGCAGAGCAAGGTTACTGAGGTCATGGGTGACATGGTGAGATGCCCCACTGTCAATGAGCCAATTTGGATCTGCAGATGGTGTGGCTAAGGTATTTGCTTGTGGGGGGTTGTGGAGTGGGAAAATGGGCTGAGGATGGCAGTGGGAGGTGCGGATGTTGTTGACGGAATATTGGGCATTGTGTGAGGACATGACCAGGAACTTTACACCATTGGCACCGACCAAAGAAGGGTTTTGGTTAGTGTGAATGTGGACTGGATCGGGGTTGAGTACGAGGGGAATTGGCAGACCGGGAGGGTGGAGAGGCAGGAGAAGACCATTGCGACAGGGGAGCATGGTGATGTGGCTTTGGTTTCTGCAATTTGGACTGCATATTAAGAGCAGTAGTTGGCCCAGACAGGGCCTTGTGTTCAATTTTGATGGACAATTCCTGGTTGATAAGCTTCTCATGAAGCTCTTCGAACGAGATCGGGGTGTCCCTCTCATTGACACCATCGACCACCAGTTTATACGCAGCATCAAGGCCTCGCAAGACATAGTCGGTGAGATCCTCGGAGTTGATGGGGTTGCCAATGGAGGCAAGAAGATCATCAGTTACCTTCAGAGAGTGCATATAGCCGGTAATGGAGAGCGAGCCTTTATTAGAGGAGCGTAACTTATCCTTGAGTTGTTTGATATGTCCGCGGGATGCTTTAGCATAGGTGCGCTGAAGTAAATCCCAGATTTCATAAGTATACTTCGTTTGGGTTACTAGAGAATCAACCGATGGGGATAAAGTGCTAAGAACAGAGCCATACATGAGATAATCTTGCCGCTTCTAGGAGAGAAAAACCGGTTTGGGGATCGTGTATGGCGGTGTTATTATTGTGTGGGCGGTGGGCTTCGGAAGTGGGTGTGAACCATCCAGGAACTTGAATAAATTATGTCCCTCAAGAGTAGCATGGATCTGAAGCTTCCAATTCAGATAATTTGTAGGAGTAAGCTTTATGATGTTGGAAAGATGAATCAATGTGAAGGGTTAGGATTTTTCGTATGGGTTAGAAAGGTGAGAGGTGAAGTCAATAGCCATGGGAGAGATGTGAGGGAGCTTTTGTATTTTGTGGGAGGACCATGAGTGTTTAGCTTTGATACCATATAAAGGTTGCTTAAATGCATTTCACTCTTCTTATTAAATGAAGCAGATACTTATACAAGAGAGTTTTAGCAACTTTGGAGATAAAGTCTCCAAGTGGTTGCAAGGAATAATGACATCTCCTAGTGGTTGTAGGTTGTTACAAGGGATAACAACAGAGATAATAAATAACATAAACTAAGATAATGCTAAGCACTGTCATTATTAACACTCTTCGAATTCATAGAACTGTAAGCTTATTTAGTTCTAGTACAAACTATTTATATCTGTAGAGGATTCTTAATTTGGTTAGTTGGTCATGACGTTCTCTATACATCTGAAGAACAAAGACACGAAAACTAATCGTAGTTATCATCCAAGGCTACTGCATCAGAAAAATTTACAAGTTTTTAGTCAACAGTCATTAATGTTGGAAAAGAAACGCGAAAACCTTTTCCCAAACCAGAGAGTACCTGCAAGAGAACTAGCAATATAACATACAAACCAAACACCAAATCACACAAAAATAATCCACGCAAACATATAGAATTTTGACGAAGAAAATCCTTGCAGAAAAAATTACGGGACGATCGGAGTATAACCCTGAAGAACCTTCACTAATGGAATAAAGAGAATACACCCTCTACAAGCTCCTCCCAATCCAACACGGATCATCACAACAGTTATGAATAGAAAATATATTACACCACGAAGATTGAAAATAATAAAAAATTATCAAAAATGATCTCCTCCTCCGAAACGGCCTCCAATCCTTCCTTCTTCTTTCCAAAGTTGCAATGGCACTCTTGCCTCATCTTTCCTCTTCCTTGAGATGATATGTTATGTATTCTCTATTGATCATTGGAATTAGGATTAGGATAACCTAATATATATTCCCTAATCTCGCAGCTAATCCTGGACAGTAGGATATGATCCAGCGATGTATATAATACCCCTGAAATTTCGTTCAGCCCGCCGACCGAATTCGGACCGACTTCGGTTTGGAGGTTCTGGAACACCACACCGAGTTCGATACGACTTCAGTTTTGAGGTTCTGGAATACTATACCGAACTCGGACTGAGTTTGACCCGAACTCTGTCTCCCCATGTACAACAGACTGCTCCTTCTTCCCTCCAGAGTTTCTTCGACCTCTTGAATGGCTCTCGTCACCTCCCCGAGCTTCTTTGACTACAGATGGTGCTCGTCGCCCCTCGTCGTCCTCCTCCCGAGCAGCCACTCCCCGGCCACCCCGAGCACAGCCACCCTCCGATGAGTCCCCGGCGCCTTGCGACAGAAACCCTAACCCTAACGCAGCACGGACACAGGACACGGACGCAGGACACGAAGGACACACTCGGACACGAGAAATCGGACTTCACGGAGCCCTGTTCAGGTAGCATTTTCTCTCTCCTCGTGATTTTCTTTTCGATTGCGGCAGTTGCGTCGCGTAGACTGTATAACCCTCTCGATGCCCGTGCAACTCACTCGGTGCGTCGCGTCCTGTGGTGATCGCAAACCGCGATCCAAAAACAGGAAAACCAACGCCTTGTTTCACCCCGGAACTGAGTGCGCTCCGCCAAACGGAACGACTTGGTCGCACGCGGTCTTTACCGAAACGTGCGCGACGTTGATACGGACGTGTGGGATTTCGCAGAAGTTGATTTGGATGTGCGTGCACACCGAAATCAACGCGTATCCGCCGACAACGCCCCGTATCCGTCCATTCTAGAATATGCTGTAACTTTGTTTACACACGTCGGATAGAGACGAAACTTATGCCATCGGACTCGTAGCAATACGCTGGTCCTGTGACCCAAGTTTTGTTCGATTCTGAGAACGTTGACAGAATCGCGTATCGTGGGCCCCACAAGCTCCACTTGACGGGCGATTTTGTGATCGGCTCATCGGAATCCAATTCTGGAAGTTCCGTTGGGTTCGTATCGTCGTTCCTGACTTGTTAACACTAAGTTTGACGAATTTGGAGACCTTTGACCCTGACACGTTTTTCGGTGCAAAGTGGCCCACATGTGGACCCCGCTTTGGTCCGGAAATATCATTTTTGCCCTTGTGTCCAAATTGGAAGTTCTGTTGGGTTTGTATCATCGTTCCTGACTTGTTAACACTAAGTTTGACGAATTTGGAGACCTTTGACCCTGACACGTTTTTCGGTGCAAAGTGGCCCACATGTGGACCCCGCTTTGGCCCGAAAATATCATTTTTGCCCTTGTGTCCAAATTGGACTCAAAGACAGGCGTTTCTAGCTATTTGATATTTTTTGAATATAATGGTAATATTTATTTCAGCAACCGGAGTAGTACCTGCAGATCACACTGAGACCAGAGCTACAGTTGGAGCCAGAACCCCAGGCAAGTGTACCTTGCCAAAACTTGCAGCTTTGCTACTTATTTTCTTGACTTATTTATACATCATTGTGCAAGTATACCTTGCCAACTTTGCAGTTCTTGTTGCATATTTCCTTGCTTTATTTATATTGCTGTGCATGCTTAACCTAGGACCGTGTGACGTACTTAGCGTCCGATTATTAGTCGGGTGCCAACACCGTACGAGGTGTTGTATATTGTCATCTAAAGATGGACATTCGTGACCCCTTTGCATTCTCGTACTTGTCTTATCAAGTACATTATACCCAGGATACTTGACACTATACATGAGACAGGATCTTCTGAGATATTCATGGTAATTCTGTATAGGATACAGACTTCTGACAGAGACATTATATTCCTAGATACTCTATGACTTGTTGCATTAGATATGATTGTGCGTGACATGGACATGGTGCATCATGGACATGAGACGTGTGATTACATTGGGTAGGGAGAGACACACATGCTACAGGCTGATTATATATATAAACCCCTATTATTGTGAGGCACAAGACTCTGAAGCCCTAGCTTGGCCTATTACCGGATATTACTGCTACCGGCTCCCCGACACAGAGCCTGTAGTGGCTCAGCCTGAGTACTCGTGATGCTCTCATCTTGTATTTTCACATAGATGGTTATATAGCTTACCCTATTTATTTCATTATTGCTGCACTATATTTATTTTGGCTTGTATTATCTGTACCTTGTTATGTCCCCTGAGGACCTGGATCCGGACTTTGTCCCCAGGATTAGCATAGGAGATCCACATAGAGTTATATAGTACAGGAGCATCATCAGGAGCAGAAGCAGGAACAGGAGCAGTTACTGGAGCAGAACGAGGATCTGAGGACGAGATCATACCAGACGACTTCTCTTGAGTATTGGCGTGAGATACTCATTTATTTCTGTTCCTAGTTATTTTATTTTTAGTCTATTTCTTTGATGTACCAGACTTATTCTCGGATTGTTCTCCGAGACACCTTTATTGAGATTGTTAGTTTATTCCTATTTGTATTTAGTCTGGCATTTGATCTGTGATTATCAGTTGTGGATGAGATTAGAATATACTGTGACTTATAACATTGGATCTACTTATTGTTATACTACAGCTTAAGTATGCCCCGATGGATCCATTAAATTGGGTTTGTCCATCGGTGTGTGCTGCTGGCCATTAACACGCGTCTGGTCCCTCGATATTTTGGGACTGGGACGTGACACGTACCATACTTTCTCAGGCACATCACCTTACAAAGGAGCACTAGGAGATAAATTAATAACATAAGGAGCTATGTAAAGTGCCTCACCCCAATAGCTGTCTGGCAAGTTTGCTTCTGACAGCAAACATCACACCCTCTCCATCAGCGTCATGTTTATCCGCTCTGCTACACCGTTGAGCTGCGATGTCTTTGGTGGAGTCTTCTGGTGTCATATCCCTTGCTCTCTGTAATAAGCATCACAGCAGCCTGAGAACGTCTCAGCATCTCTTCATTCAGTACCCTGCTCCTGGAAAACTCCAGACTGACCACGCCTCCGGAGCAGAAGCGATTATAGACACGCGTACGGTCTCCCACGAGTCTGACAATGTACACAGCAGCCATAGTCCCTGAATCTCGTTGTCGAACTTGACTCCCATCGAGGATAGATGATCAACCATGCCCTGTAACTCACTCAAATGATCCGTAATAGACGTCCCATCTTTGTACCGCAGACCCATCATCATCCGGATCAGGAACAATTTATTTACCCCGGTCTTCTTCGCATACAAAGATTCCAGCTTATCCTACAGTGTCCTCGCGTGCTTAATATCGAGCAATACAACGCACAAACCAAATACCAAACCACAGAAAAATAATCCACGCAAACACAGATAATTTTGACGTAGAAAACCCTTGCTGGAAAAAACTATGGGACGATCGAAGTCCAACCCTGAAGAACCTCCACTAATGGAATAAAGAGAATACACCCTCTACAAGTGTAGTGCTGTAAACGCCCTCACCTAAAATTAGGGCTACCTGGCTTAGATAGTGAAATTAGGGTTAGTTTGAACCCAATTAGAATTAGAACACGGCTTTTATTTAATTATGCAATAGTTAAATAACGTGTAGCGCACCTTACCGTGCTTCGATAATTGGAGTACCTCACTAGCCATTGCCATCTAGAAACTTCACAATCTCATCCTAGACATGCCCGCCTACTATTCTGACCCTTGTGCAACTTATAATATTGCTTTCTTGTGCTACATTTTAGTCGCACAATAAACGTCGCAGGCGTTATTTATTAATTATAAATAAATTCTCAATTTTGTACCCTTGTGCGTCCCAATCAAAATTGGGGACACAATCTCGACCGTTTTGTGCAAACCGAATTTTATTAATATTCTACACTGTCCCCTCTACGCCCCTGACAATTATGGCCGCCTGATTTAATCCCATGTACTCCTAATTAATTCTAGAATATCGTGCGTGGTTCAATTTAATTAATTAAATCTAATTCCTGCCTCTGTGCAAATTTTCTAATTCTCGGGGGGCTTCATTGCAAAAACGTATTAAGGTGCCCCTACCATTGGACAATTCGTGAAGAAGTCTATTTTTCCCTTCACGTAGATTTTTTCCGTAATTTTCAGCATGTGCAACGCGCACATCGCCTCCATTTATTTTAAACACATCCTCGCATTTTAAACCATGTGATTTATAGCCCCAACATCCCCAAGTGAGCTCAAGGTCCAACTCCAAGGAGGGTTGACCAAGCCCAAACTTTTAGGTCAAACACCCAAACCCAAATTTTATGTATAAATAATCACTTTTCTCTTTTTCCACAAATCCCAAACTCAAAACCCTATTCCTAGCCGACCAAAACTCATCCCTATACTATTCATCTCCTTCTTCCTCCTTCTTTCGATTCCCTGGCCGGAGCCCAATGCCTCCTTACCTGAGACCCCCGCTACCTGCACGCCGGAGACCCGCCTAGCCTGGCCATCTCCACCGGGCCATCCTCCCGCATGGATTCATCTCCTCCCTGCTCTTCTCCATCTCCTTTCTTATGTGCATCCTCCCCGCCTCGATCTCCCACGACCGGAGCCCGCCGACCCACCATCACCGGAGTATACCACCAGTACCACCACTTCCGCCGGACTTCTCCCCCTCGTCGTCTTCATCCTGGCCCTCATCTCCGAACCTCCCCGGTTGTCCTCGACCTCGACCACAGATCCCCACAGCAGCTGTCACCACCACCAACTCGACTGAACTCCTCCTCCGCTCCTCGACTTCCCCGACAAGCCACCCAAGCCAACACCACCACCATGACCTCCCTGTTCGCCTCCCCGACATCCTCGCCACTCGACCGTGCACCACCAGCGTCTCCTCCGCCTCGCCTGGACACGGCCGGAGCAGAATCACGACCTGCCTCCTCCTTCTGGCCGGAGCAGCACCCGAGCCATTCTCCTTCTCCTCCTCTCGTCTGAGAGCAACACCCCCGACCACCACTGACCTCCCCGACCACGGCCCCTGCTCCCTGTCCTCCTCCTCCTGCTGACCGGACTTCTTTCCCCTCGCTGGCCGGAATTCAGCAGTCGCCATCATCATCATTAGCATCATCACCATCAACATCATCTCCAAGTCTTCATACTAGCTATCACCATCACCACTACTATCATCCTCGACAACATCGTCATCCTCGTCATCATCACCATTGTCCACGTCATCATTATCATCACCACCACCATTGCCAACATCATCATCATCACCCTCGTCGTCATCTCATCACCACAACTCCTCACCATTCATTATCATCATCAGCACTGTCATCCTCACCATCATCGTCGTTATCGTCGTGAACCTCTCTTCGTCGTCATCCAAACGATTCTGTGCACGTACACCGAGGTTCGAACCTGTCCCACCTTCTTATTTCGTATGTGTGTTTGATTATATATTATTAGGACATGCGTATTTCTTATAATTGCTAGCTGATATCGGACCCTGAGTCGGTGAACCCAGTGCTGCGTACACAAACTCGTACTCGCACGCGTATAGTATTCAGTTTGATATATCTATATATATATTAGTATATGCATACTATTCAACTTAGTATACATATAATTATTGGATGATATATATGTATATATGTATATATATAAATGGTATATATGTATATTGTAATTAATTATATGATAATAATAATTAAGAGTAGGTGTATTCAAACTGTACGATCCTAGGACACCGTGGACTGTCCCGTATTTACCCTTGACCCTGTTGACCCTAAGAACAATGTTGGTGTCTGCCTTGTGTATACCAACGTACTGACGAGACCGTGTTAGTTGACTGACTTATTGTGTACAGTATTTAAAGACCCGACACCCGCGTAATTCAACGCATGATTGACCGTGTTAGATGACTAGTGCCACCCCTAGTGTACCGAGTCCAGTATAAATATTATTGTGTGTGTACTAGTGTAATAACTAATGATTTTATTGTATTATATCATATGTACATAGGATATTGGATTGTTCTGCGCGATTTCTGGAGCAGGTTATGGGTACATTGCAGCTTCCTTGCCAGGCAAGTATACCTTGCCATTATACTGTTATTTATATTGTATATGTTGCATGCATCTTTATTTACTGTCTTTATTTTATATATTTTAACTGTATATAAATGTACGCGACGGTATTGTCGCGATATATTTTTATTTATGTATTTGCGTTGACCCTATTTATGAGACTACCCCATTATCATGTAACATCATTAGGTTCATTGGCCGTGACACAGTTGTTACACGAGTTATGAGTCTCATGTAGATCACGGACTTGCGTGTAGGTTGGCCTCCTGTACGTGTGGGCCGTGCGTTAGGAATAACTGCTGTTAGAAACTTTGTATACTAGAAGACTTAGCAGTTATTAGAGGTCTAGGGACATAGTCTATTGTAGTACGGTGGTCCCATCCTTGTTTGGTTGCAGGATTGGGCTAGGGTACTAAGAATAGGCTATGAACCAAATCATGTCATGGATGTGACATGCTTAGAGCATGGGGTGGGGAGAACAACAAGTACCGCATTTGAGCTCATTTACACTTTTCCTTCTGTAACCCGGAAGCTCCGCTGGAGATACGGGCGGTGATGACCCCTTTACTACTTGGCGGGCCTCTGCCGTTCAAAAGACGACATGCCTTTGAGGCCCCTGGTTCTCCGAGAGAGTCATGCCAATCCCAGTTCTCAGCCAGATATCTCACTTGTTAGAAAGTTGTTCTCAAACTGCATTCACATAGATGGTTAGGCGACCATTGGATATTTATTTCAGTACTTTATTGGCATGTGTTTAAGTATCTTGTTATGTTCCTCTGAGGACCTGGTCCGCTGCCAGGTGTACCTGTTCTTGAGTATTTACAGGAGCGCAGATTTGGATGGTTATAGATGCTTCGTGGATGTCTTCTCTTCGAGCCGTGATCGATAGCTGGTATACTTATATTGGGCTTGATTGTGTTGTACTCATATTGTATTTACTTTTCCATTTGAGTTGGTAGTGGATTTGTTTCCATCCAACTATCATTCTTAGATACTTCTTATTGAGATTTAGTTTCCTAAACATTGGTTATTCTATTCATATTTGAATTTCGTGGATGAGATCTAGATTATACCCTGTGACTTGTGACTTATATTATACCACTTGTGGATTTGATATTCATAATACAGCGTACGTATGGATTTGGTTTCCATATATTGGAGTTGCCATTTCCATACGGCTGGCATGCTTACGTGTCTTAGTCCTACGTATTTTTGGGACTGGGGCGTGACATATTTTTGTGGTGGCCCATGCAGGTCGAGAGTATATTGTTTCGGTTACGTTACTGTACCAAGCAAGCCTGCAAATAGGATTAGAATATAATATCTCATCCACATTTGACTATGACTCATCTTTCTCCTAATTTGTTATATTTTGAACAATTGTATCCTGCTTGATTCCTGTACTTCCCTAATAAGTCCTTGAGTACATATAGCCTTCTGCTAGAATGTAGGAACCCATGTTATTAGGATGATAACTAGAGTAACACACCAATTAAGAATACAACGAGAATATAGACACACCACTAAGTTTAGAATATCTAGGGAACCCTAGAATTTCTTATCTTTAGATTGGTATACCATTACCTCTTGATGTATTAAGAAGACTTGAGAGTAGTATAGACACTACTAGAGATAGTTAGAAGTTTTACCATAATGATTGCCCCTAGTATTGAGGAACCAATAGGACTGCACCTAACCTTCCTAGTTAGATAGTATTAGAGAACTATAAACTTAGATCATTGTCTTAGGAAGCCTAGAGGAGTGTAGTCAATATTTTTCCTTCATCATGCCTCGAACATAGCAACTAGCACCCCACTCCCCTTTAGAAACCATGATGCTATCTAGAGCCCCTATTTTAAATTTCATATATTGTTCCTCTGAAACCCTAGCGCTCGCCACCCGCGCGACAACTAAATTATGTTCTTCTTTTCTCCATCTTTCAATTCATGCCAATCTGATGCTTTTGATTATAGACCAAGCAATTGTATTCTATGATAGGATATATGGTTGTTAAAGTGATAGTCGTGATCTTGAATTTTGAATTGTGTACTTTGTCGTTAGAACCTGATAGTGGAGTTGTTCAATTAGATTGTGATGATTACCCTAGTTGTAGACCACGTAATTTGTACCCCCACCTCGATACAAGTTAGACCCTTCCTCCTTAACGGCCAGTAACTCTTCTATCTTTACCATTGACACTTGCTTATAAGTGCTATGACTAAGACTTAGGATGACCATTACCTACATAAAAAGGATACCCTAATCAGTACCAAGATCTTTTCTCATATACCCTAATAAGAGTTTCTGCTCTATTTATATGTGCAAGATTATTTGTAGGACCATCATAAGACTGTCACAGTATTAGTTTAATTATTTTAAGTTGGGTAGTATGCCTCACAACCTAGTATCTCATAGCCTTTTGACCCATTATTGAAGTGTAACTGAATGACATTAATTGTATGCTAGCATAAGATGACAGTGTTTATTCAGACAATAGAATTTAGAGGTCCATGTCCCTATTTGGTCGACTAGCGACTCAGACAAAGAATTAGTATGACAACTGTAGAGATTGTGTAGTCTTTTTATTATTGTTGCTTATGATGTTTTTGTTCTGTGAACTTGAATTAATTTGCACCTTCTTTCATCATAATCCAGCGTATTTATATTTGTTGTACTATCTTGACTTATGCTGCTATTATAGCCTAGTTTTTGCAAGCTTATTCTTTATCAAGCTTGTTCACTACATATGTATTAGTGGGCGCGCACACTAATACATTTCAGGATCAGTGTATTAAGGCCTAGCTAACCTTAGTGCGCTTGGTTCGCCCTCCGCAATACTATTTTTCATGGATTGAGATATATAGTGATTAGTAGACGAATATACTTGCCCTAGACATGTCTAAGCGTATCGTATCAGCTACATAACTGTACTAATACGAGCATGCGAATACGGATTTACCAAATAGGATTTCAGTCCACAACTGCCTTGGCAATTCCCATTTGGATTCCTTGAAATGCCTTGATTCCTATACTTGCATTCTATTACTTCTCCCTTGAACTCTTATTTATTGATCTACGTCTTTCCTTATTTCAAAAAGACGAAACATCTTGCTCGGTATAAGTTTGATATATAGATAGTACTAGATATTCCCCATAGGCCAATCACATCGTTTGGTGTCTATCTCTTATAAATGATTAAGGGCATATCATAGAGGATATGTTTGGTGTTAAAGGACTTTGAGGATTCAATAACATGATTAAATAAATTGGGACATGGCCTCTTAGATGTATAGCCTTAGATGATAGATGGGTAAATTCTAAGTTGGGTAGAAACTACCATGTTAACTCAAGGAGAATTCTTCATACTGTAATCAAGTAAGGTTAGGTAGAGATACCCTACCCTAGTTTAATTTCGAGGACAAAATTGTTTTAAGTTGGGTAGATTGTAAACCCCATCACCTAAAATTAGGGCTACCTGGCTTAGATAGTGAAATTAGGGTTAGTTTGAACCCAATTAGAATTAGAACACGGCTTTTATTTAATTATGCAATAGTTAAATAACGTGTAGCGCACCTTACCGTGCTTCGATAATTGGAGTACCTCACTAGCCATTGCCATCTAGAAACTTCACAATCTCATCCTAGACATGCCCGCCTACTATTCTGACCCTTGTGCAACTTATAATATTGCTTTCTTGTGCTATATTTTAGTCGTACAATAAACGTCGCAGACATTATTTATTAATTATAAATAAATTCCTAATTTTGTACCCCTGTGCGTCCCAATCGAAATTGGGGACACAATCTCGACTGTTTTGTGCAAACCGAATTTTATTAATATTTTACACTGTCCCCTCTACGCCCCTGACAATTATGGCCGCCTGATTTAATCCCATGTACTCCTAATTAATTCTAGAATATCGTGCGCGGTTCAATTTAATTAATTAAATCTAATTCCTGCCTCTGCGCAAATTTTCCAATTCTCGGGGGGCTTTATTGCAAAAACGTATTAAGGTGCCCCTACCATTGGACAATTCGTGAAGAAGTCTATTTTTTCCTTCACGTAGATTTTTTCCGTAATTTTCAGCATGTGCAACGCGCACATCGCCTCCATTTATTTTAAACACATCCTCGCATTTTAAACCATGTGATTTATAGCCCCAACATCCCCAAGTGAGCTCAAGGCCCAACTCCAAGGAGGGTTGACCAAGCCCAAACTTTTAGGTCAAACACCCAAACCCAAATTTCATGTATAAATAATCACTTTTCTCTTTTTCCACAAATCCCAAACTCAAAACCCTATTCCTAGCCGACCAAAACTCATCCCTATACTATTCATCTCCTTCTTCCTCCTTTTTCCGATTCCCTGGCCGGAGCCCAACGCCTCCTTGCCTGAGACCCCCGCTACCTGCACGCCGGAGACCCGCCTAGCCTGGCCATCTCCACCGGGCCATCCTCCCGCATGGATTCATCTCCTCCCTGCTCTTCTCCATCTCCTTCCTCATGAGCATCCTCCCCGCCTCGATCTCCCACGACCGGAGCCCGCCGACCCACCATCACCGGAGTACACCACCAGTACCACCACTTCCGCCGGACTTCTCCCCTTCGTCGTCTTTATCCTGGCCCTCATCTCCAAACCTCCCCGATTGTCCTCGACCTCGACCACAGATCCCCACAGCAGCTGTCACCACCACCAACTCGACTGAACTCCTCCTCCGCTCCTCGACTTCCCCGACAAGCCACCCAAGCCAACACCACCACCATGACCTCCCTGTTCGCCTCCCCGACATCCTCGCCACTCGACCGTGCACCACCAGCGTCTCCTCCGCCTCGCCTGGGCACGGCCGGAGCAGAATCACGACATGCCTCCTCCTTCTGGCCGGAGCAGCACCCGAGCCATTCTCCTTCTCCTCCTCTCGTCTGAGAGCAACACCCCCGACCACCACTGACCTCCCCGACCACGGCCCCTGCTCCCTGTCCTCCTCCTCCTGCTGACCGGACTTCTTCCCCCTCGCTGGCCGAAATTCAGCAGTCGTCATCATCATCATTAGCATCATCACCATCAACATCATCTCCAAGTCTTCATACTAGCTATCACCATCACCACTACTATCATCCTCGACAACATCGTCATCCTCGTCATCATCACCATTGTCCACGTCATCATTGTCATCACCACCACCATTGCCAACATCATCATCATCACCCTCGTCGTCATCTCATCACCACAACTCCTCACCATTCATTATCATCATCAGCACTGTCATCCTCACCATCATCGTCGTTATCGTCATGAACCTCTCTTCGTCGTCATCCAAACGATTCCGTGCACGTACACCGAGGTTCGAACATGTCCCACCTTCTTATTTCGTATGTGTGTTTGAGTATATATTATTAGGACATGCGTATTTCTTATAATTGCTAGCTGATATCGGACCATGAGTCGGTGAACCCAGTGCTGCGTACACAAACTCGTACTCGCACGGGTATAGTATTCAGTTTGATATATCTATATATATATTAGTATATGCATACTATTCAACTTAGTATACGTATAATTATTGGATGATATATATGTATATATGTATATATATAAATGGTATATATGTATATTGTAATTAAAATATATGATAATAATAATTAAGAGTAGGTGTATTCAAACTGTACGATCCTAGGACACCGTGGACTGTCCCGTATTTACCCTTGACCCTGTTGACCCTAAGAACAATGTTGGTGTCTGCCTTGTGTATACCAACGTACTGACGAGATCGTGTTAGTTGACTGACTTATTGTGTACAGTATTTAAAGACCCGACACCCGCGTAATTCAACGCATGATTGACCGTGTTAGATGACTAGTGCCACCCCTAATGTACCGAGTCCAGTATAAATATTATTGTGTGTGTACTAGTGTAATAACTAATAATTTTATTGTATTATATCATATGTACATAGGATATTGGATTGTTCTGCGCGATTTCTGGAGCAGGTTATGGGTACATTGCAGCTTCCTTGCCAGGCAAGTATACCTTGCCATTGTACTGTTATTTATATTCCATATGTTGCATGCATCTTTATTTACTGTCTTTAGTTCATATATTTTAACTGTATATAAATGTGCGCGACGGTATTGTCGCGATATATTTTTATTTATGTATTTGCATTGACCCTGTTTATGAGACTACCCCATTATCATGTAACATCATTAGGTTCATTGGCCGTGACACAGTTGTTACACGAGTTGTGAGTCTCATGTAGATCACGGACTTGCGTGCAGGTTGGCCTCCTGTACGTGTGGGCCGTGCGTTAGGAATAACTGCTGTTAGAAACTTTGCATGCTAGAAGACTTAGCAGTTATTAGAGGTCTAGGAACATAGTCTATTGTAGTACGGTGGTCCCATCCTTGTCCTTGTTTGGTTGCAAGATTGGGCTAGGGTACTAAGAATAGGCTATGAACCAAATCGTGTCATGGATGTGACATGCTTAGAGCATGGGGTGGGGAGAACAACAAGTACCGTATTTGAGCTCCTTTACACTTTTTCTTCTGTAACCCGGAAGCTCCGCTGGAGATACGGGCGGTGATGACCCCTTTACTACTTGGCGGGCCTCTGCCGTTCAAAAGACGACATGCCTTTGAGGCCCCTGGTTCTCCGAGAGAGTCATGCCAATCCCAGTTCTCAGCCAGATAGCTCACTTGTTAGAAAGTTGTTCTCAAACTATATTCACATAGATGGTTAGGCGACCATTGGATATTTATATCAGTACTTTATTGGCATGTGTTTAAGTATCTTGTTATGTTCCTCTGAGGACCTGGTCCGCTGCCAGGTGTACATGTTCTTGAGTATTTGCAGGAGCGCATATTTGGATGGTTATAGATGCTTCGTGGATGTCTTCTCTTCGAGCCGTGATCGATAGCTGGTATACTTATATTGGGCTTGATTGTGTTGTACTCATATTGTATTTACTTTTCCATTTGAGTTGGTAGTGGATTTGTTTCCATCCAACTATCATCCTTAGATACTTCTTATTGAGATCTAGTTTCCTAAACATTAGTTATTCTATTCATATTTGAATTTCGTGGATGAGATCTAGATTATACCCTGTGACTTGTGACTTATATTATACCACTTGTGGATTTGATATTCATAATACAGCGTACGTATGGATTTGGTTTCCATATATTGGAGTTGCCATTTCCATACGGCTGGCATGCTTACGTGTCTTAGTCTTACGTATTTTTGGGACTGGGGCGTGACAAGTGCCCCGCTCCGCGTTGGCACTATGTACAAGAGATATCGATTTTCTAAGTAAAAAATGATATCTTCCTTAAGAGCTCCTTGTTGAACCAGGAGATGACTGATCTAGGTGAATGGGCAGAACTTCGTTCTCTAATTCTTGCACGCCTTAATAACGAATATGAGTTTTATAATGCTTGTTGCTAAGAAGATTATTGTTTCCATTGCATGAATAATAGAACTGCATGCTTAGCTTAAACTGGAATGCTTGTCAATAGAAACCACTGCTATGCTAATAAGAAAGAGTAAGAGTTTGCTTGAACTTGTCTCCATATCGCTTGTGTTTTGATAGAACTACTTCGTGCTTGAACTTGATTTAGAGATGGCGGCCACTCCGTACCAGAGATAGAAGAGAAGAGATAGATGGTTTGCTAGTTCATTTTGTCTACATCATAGAGTTTATCTGATAGTGTTTCATGCATTCGCATTGGTCGGACAATGGCTATTAGTGCAGAGCTGAACCTTGGTCCCGGCTGCTATAATGTTAGTGAAGAGCAACCATGAGTCACAGCTGCTAATAGCATCAGATAAATGAGTCATTAGTTAGCTGAATTTCTACTACTGATCCTGAGTTTCTCGGGGACCGAAAAGCATATAGATAGTTCATCTTATTTGCTTGATAGAAGGATAGTTCCTAGATAGTGCATTGTCCCTAGAGTCTTTGGATATAGCTCACGAGATACGCTGTGCACACCCTGATAGTAGAATAATCGGCTTGTCTTGTGTGCTTGAATAAATCGAACATGAACTCTGATTTCAAAGATGTTTCCAAAAGGAAGTAATATGACTCCGTTCTTGTACTGCATGTAACGAACATAGGTAAAACTAGAAAGATCACTAGTAATGTAATATTTTATAACATAATTACTTAGTGTTGGTTTTAGTGAATGTTGCTTCTGTTCGTTGATTTTATACTCACCAGTGCTTTCTCCAAAGTGCTGACCCACCAACAATTTGCTTGTTCGCAGGTGCTGGATCGTCCGAGGAAGCGATAGTCGTGCCTCATCCCCAGGACCCGAAAATCTGGTTTGGATGCCTTGAGCCGTATCGATTGCTTTGAGCTGCTTTTGTATAGAGAGACATAATGTATGAAACGATGCCATTGTATTCAGAGAACCTCGTGCCTCGATCTTTGTCCCGTATACTCAGATGGATTATTGTTTGCAGCACTGTCCCTCCGCCGCGTACTCGATCGAGTTGAAGATAGCCAAAACTTTAACGATGTTGCCTTGTGCGGGCGTAACTCCAGGCTAGTACGGCATCATGTTCCGATGGAACCGATCGTCCCGCGAGAGCGCTGGCGCGGTGATTCGCGCCTGGCGAGGGCGGTCGATTCCTGCGGGAGATCGGGGCGTGACAACAAGCTCCTCCCGATCTAACACGGATCACCACAACACTTAGAAATAGAAAATAGATTACACCACAAAGATAGAAAATAATGAAAAATTATCCAAAATGATCTTCTCCTCCGAAATGGCCTATAATCCTTCCTTCTTCTTCCTAAAGTTGCAATGACACACTTGCCTCCTCTTTCCTCTTCCTTGAGATGATATGTTATGTATTCTCTATTGATCCTTGGAATTAGGGTTATGAAAACCTAATATATATTCCTAATCGCGCAGCTAATCCCGGATCGTAGGATACGATCCAACGGTGTATAAAACACCCCTGAAATTTCGTTCAGCCCGCCGACCGAACTCAGACCGACTTCGGTTTGGAGGTTCTGGAACACCATACCGAGTTCGGCCCGACTTCGATTTTGAGACTCTGGAACACCATATCGAACTCGGACCGAGTTCGGACCGAGTTCGGACCGAGTTTGACCCGAACTTTGTCTCCCCCTGGACAACAGACTGCTTCTTCTTCCCTCCCGAGTTTCTTCGACCTCTCGAATGGCTCTCGTCACCTCCCCGAGCTTCTCTGACCACAGACGACGCTCGTCGTACTCCGGGATATTCTCCATATAGGTTGGGAACCCCACCCAATCCAACAATTAACCCTCTGTTTGGACGGAGCCAGCACTCGTGTTGGACAGGAGCAGAGCACCCGAGCAAATTAAGAAAAGAATATTTTAGCAAATGTCCTCATTACAAATATAGAAATTAGCATTTGTTGACATGGACCACTACAAGAAAAATGATATTTGTTTATCCGAAACATCGCATAAACATTAAAGACTAGTAATCTAGCATCAACAAAGAACATAAGTGTTGCCAACGAGAATAAATAAAGAGATATAAGTGACCTTCGAAAAACATAAATAATTAGATAATAATAAAACAAATTAAATAAACCTAATTATGTATATGTGTTCAGTGTCCAGACTTTCTCTTGTGATTGTGAATGTCCAATTGAAATCCTAAGTGCGTATAAACCTAATAAAAAAATTAGTTTTTTTTTTTTTTTCATGGAGAGGCCAGGGCCCCCTTTGGTCTTAACATAGTTTTGTCACTGAATTCATGGACATTTTAAGCTCAACATTGTCATTCAAATTTTCTTAGACTATAAAAGAGTCTAGACGAAATATGTAGACGTAGTCAAGTAGCACGTAACGTGACTGTGTGTCTAATGTTTGGTTGCCACTTCGATGGAGACCACTTTTCATGTGGGGTAGATAATTAAACACGAGGTTTCAATTAGCTATCAGGTTAGGTATTTTGTCCCATGACTTAAAGGTTTTCAATTTAATACAGGGCCCTAATTTACACTACACCTTCCCAAGATTTGACAGCCAAAATTTCTACATTTGGAGAGTCAGTGTAGTGTTAGGTCACACTTGATCATCAGAATCATGCACCAATCCACCAAAACAAAGAAGGAATGGATCGATGTGATTGAAGAATTTCCTATATACTTTGCTGTATCTTAATTTCTCTAACCTAAGCCTTCCTATATATGCTGATGCTAGCTAGTGATACTTTGCCTCCAATATTATAATTAATTGCAAAAAGACGTTAATTAGTTGGAATTGCAGGTTCTACGTACCTAAAGTTAGGAATGAGTAAGAAAGCATTCCAACTCCCCTGAGTTCCCTCGGGTGTCTATTTGATATATCTCCATATCCATATCTTATCGTATCGTACGGGTGTCTATTTGATATATTATATGTACACGATTGTACTAATAATTGAAGGCGGTGCTAGTCAATGGCGGAGCCAGCATTCAAAATTAAGGGGGGCAGCAACATGGGGACGCTAGTATCGTGTCGTCTAAAGTACCAAAATTTTGACTTAATCATCACTTTATTGTTGTATACTTCAAAACCAAACAAGATTATAATTGAACACACCACTAAAAAAAATGAAGATTTCTTGTTAAGGTGAAAACCAAATGAGATCGGAGATGATCACCAAGTATGTCTTGAATTAGAGCTGTTTCGTGCTTGTGTTTTAGAACATTTTCACATCCATACTCATCAAGACATCAATACACTGTTTTTCTAAAACGAGTTTTTTTTTTAAATCCCAACACATTTTTGCTGTTACAAATTTCTAACACTAAAAAACCGTTGGCAAATAAAAAAAATCGAAGAAAGAGAAGCACATCAGCTCACCGGATCTGCTCGTGCTTTTGTGCTTGCGGATTTGGCGACTACAATGAGAGTCTTTTTGAAAGAAGATTTTTTTTTTTTAAGTTTAGGTTGTCAAAGAATTTATCTTTTATACATTCATGTACAAATATTACTTCTTGATATGACAAAGCCACCGAGCACGATAACAATCAGCTAAACAAAGGAATCAAACTTGATAGTAACAACCATTATTCTGTCTGTTGAAACAACCACGCGAAAGAGGCCAGAAAATATTTCTCTAACCAGCAAAAAGAGAAAAAAAATTGTTTTCATGAATATTTGTGTGTGTGTGTGTGTAGCGCAACCCCCATGCCATACTTGGGCTCTCCGCCCTTTGTGCTAGTTCATTGTTCTTAGATAAACTTAGATGAATCTGATACCAAATACTTATATTATCTGTATATCAAACTATATACGTCTAAATGATAATTGCAATAGTCAGTCTCTCTCTCTCTCTCTCTCTCACATATATATATATATATATATATATATATATATATATATATATATATATATATATATATATATATAATATTCTAAAATTAGTCGGATGATTTTATATTATGAAATCAATCTATATTATAAATGTTAGATTTGGATTGCAAAACTGTAGGTGGAAGTATCTACTTAAAAGATATAGATATAATTTCTGTTTTGCAATCAAAATTGAACAATTTTAACATAAGTTGGTTCTGTAATATGAAATCATCCGACTAGTTTTTCAGTGTATATATATATATATATATATATATATATATATATATATATATATATATATATTCAGATGTTGACAAAAATTGCACATGATTATGCATGACGTCCTCCACCCATATATCTCTTTTTTATTCATTTTTAGAAATGAAGCAGTAGATAGATACACCACCTCCCTTTCCATTTCCAAACGCTAAAGAGGTCAATTCACAGTACACCAAAGTGCCACTATGCACAAGTATAATGGTCACACGGACACGTCTGTCTCTGTCGTCTAATTAATCCATATTTGCTCCTAATTACTTTTGATAACTCTATGCAACCGGAAACTCCAGTCATAAATTCTATAGGTCAATATCATATATCAGTTGGTACATTATGCCTCCATGCATCAGCATCAAAGGATTTTTGTCCGATTTATTTTTTCTTTCTTTCTTTCTTTCTTTCTTTTTCATGTGCCTAACCTCTCCCTAGCAATAGCAACTTTTCTCATGTGCCACAACTAAACTCACATAAAAAAAAAAAAAAGAGAGAGGTAAAAGTAACTTTTGAAAGCAGATTCTTCCTATTTTGAATGTTGTCCAAAATTAAGTAAGATCATAGAAAACGTAAGCAAAAAGTCCAAATATAGTTTTTTTACGTGAATATAGTCTAATAAAAGTCTGATGTGAAATCCGATCGAAAGTGGAGGCAAGTCAAAATCCAAACTTGAAAAATCTTACATAAATAAAATCTGAACTTGACCTAGAGTATCAGACTAAAGAGACATGACTTAGTCCTGCATGTAGGCTTTATAGCATCTCCAAAGATCGATAACCTTGAAAACTTAGGTAGATCATGGATCTTAAGGGATCACTTAGGTAGAATATAAGCTCGAATAGTTGTCCTTAAGTGTCCTCCTTAACTATTATTTATTAATGTTTTATAAATGTTGCAAATTTTATATCAGTTTATTTATTTAAATAGGATCCAACTATCTGCATTTGTATATTAAAACAATAATAAAGAAATAAAAAAAAACTTTATTTATTATTAAATAATATTAAATCTCACTTGAGATAAATTTGAAGAACACCTTATATGATTGAGAGAATTTTCTCAATCTCTAATTTTATTTTTCCATCCTCTATTTAAACATAAATAAATAACTTGAATTTAAGACTCAACGAAGGTGCTTGGTCCCATCCGGTCCATTACTTTTCACTCTTCATCATAGACGGAACTATGTAGGGACTGGAGTACTGGCTCCAACACACACACGTTTGTTTTTTTTTTTTTTTATTATTATTATTATTATTATTTTCATATCAGTCAGTCCAAGGGCGGAGACAAAAAAAATTTATTGGGAATGAGAGCAAGGATGAAAAAAATAAAAAAAATTCATGTGATAAACTAAAAAAATCGACAAAAAATGAAAGGAAAAAAAAAACTATGAATATCCATTCTTTGGATACATGATTCGTTGGAACCAAGGATCTGCCAAATAAACTCAATCAGCATAATACATCTAGCTGCTCTACCAATTGAGCTAAGACTGCTACTTGTTGATAATATACTATTAGCTTCTAGTGAATTTTTTTTTTTTAAGTCCAGACTACAGTCTAGTTCAGTCCAGCTTTATGCTCCGCCACTGGGTCATTCCACGTATAGCTCATCCTAACCCACTCGAGCCTACCCCAACTGGAATTTATGGCTCCGTCTTGGTCTTTCTGAATAGCTACATATTAAAAATCTCTGCACTTGGCGTTTCTTTCTCATAATACAAATAGAATAACCGCCCACGTTACTAATACTAGCTAGGAGAGGAGAGGAGAGGAGAGGAGAGGAGTTACTGAGACCCCATCTCTTCACTATTTCTTCCTTCAATTCGTAGAACTCGATCGAGGGGGGAGAGGGAGAGAGAGAGAGAGAGATGGGCAACTGCCAAGCAGCAGAGGCAGCGACAGTGGTGATCCAACACCCGTGCGGCAATAGGGTGGAGAGGATCCACTGGTCCGTCAGCGCCAACCAAGTCATGACCTCCAACCCTGGCCATTACGTTGCAGTTATCGTCACCTCCAAGACCACCTCAGCAGCATCTCCTCCTCCTCCGGTGAAGTATCTTAAGCTGCTCCGTCCGGACGACACCCTCCATCTTGGCTATGTCTATAGGCTCGTTAGCTTCGAAGGTTTCGTTCACAAATTAAACACACTACTACTACTACTGTATCACCAAATGTCTGTACGTGTTTGGCTGGCCATGCATGCTTTTTTAATTTGGATCAAACTTCCATACTCATTCAGACCACGTGATAATTATCCTTAATAGCTTCATCATATATATATACATTGAACATATATTTTTTTTTTATTTGCAGAGGTATTGAAGGAATTTGCCTCCAAGAAGCATGTGAAGCTGAGTAGATTGCTTGTTGCTAATAAGGACGAGGAGAAGAAGAAGGAGAAGGAGAAGAAGAAGAAGAGACGATCAAAGAGATCAGAAGAAGAAGAAGGAAGAATAATATTGGACATTAATCCAGCAGAGAGCTCGCCTCAGGTGAGAAAAATTAATAACTAGTACTGTAAGTTTTGATACATAGATAGGTTTAAGACGAATATTAATTAATTTCCTTTTTTTTCTATTTATTTGGTGAAACTAGTACTGTAAGTTTTGATATAACTATATATATATATATATATATATATATATATATATATATATATATATATATATATATATATATAAAAGAATTCAAAAGGATTGTATATATCGTGTGTATATATATATACACACGATATATATATCGTGTGTATATATAAAAGAATTCAAAAGGATTGTATATATCGTGTGTATATATATACATATAACTATATATATATATATATATATATATATATATATATATATATATATATATAAAAGAATTCAAAAGGATCGGATCGGTTGGCTATGTATGCCACGCTCGCCCTTGACTGGTGAGTGCTGTATAGCTATCAAGACATATAGACGATATAATTTGTGGGAACTAATCAGGATGTTGGCTAGACCGACCCCTTAAAAAAAAAAAAAAAAAAAAAAGAGAATTTATCATGTAATCAAATATATATTTATCTATAAAGGTCTATAAGTGTACTATGGCAAACTAAAATTAATATATAAACAACGGAGCATTCTACATGGATTTGTAAGCCTCTGTCGGTTTAACTTCCTTTATGTTTTAGACGTACGGTTCTATGAGGTTACTTCTGAATTTACAGCATACATGTAATCAAAAAAAAAAAAAAAAAAAACACACACACACATACACACACACACACATATATATATATATATATATATATATATATATATATGGACAAATGACGTCTAGCCAAGTGGTTAAGACCGATGCACATTATCCAGGAGGTTACGGATTCAAGCCTTGTGGGCGTTATTTAATTTTTCTGAACCATTATTTCATATTTCTACATGAAGTCATGCACATGTGGACAAATAGAAATTAAGTGTTTTAGTACACATGCCAGTAGGACTCCATGTATATTGGTCCATATGTGCATGATCCAAGCATGAAAATTTTGAAAGTCATGCAGCCTCATAGAGCTCATGCACCCTCAAAGAGAGAGTAGGCCTAAGAGGAGCCACAGAAAGCACATGCGGCTGAGGAGCTCGTACAGCCTGTAAAACATCCATGCGGCCCGAACACCGAAGAAGTTGGTGGTCGCATAGGATCCTTGCCACATCAATTATGACATGTCTGACACGACATTTATTGCACTGAAATGCTTCGACACTCGTGAAGACGACGGCACGTGAAAAGACAGAAACGTCACATCAACGCATTATTGACCATGTCAGATGAACAGTGTCACGTGGTCACTCATATGCGTCCTCGAGTCTACGAGGCATCGTCATCATGTGGCCAAAGTGTCCATCAGACCCAGCCTAAACGAAAGCACATATGTGATAACATGTTATGTGGCCCTCAGCTTGCAAGATCTTTTTCGTTACAATCGAAAGGATCTTCACACAGTAAGTATTGACTACGTGTCCAGCTGACCAAGTCACACAACCCCGAAATATCATCAACAACCTATCCCAACCAAGGCCACATGGCAGCACGTCCGTGGTATGCGGCTACAGTTGTAACCACAATTTGTTGAAGGAGCCATATAAGGCCACCAAACAGAGACATATGTGGCACCTATAATCCGTCAGCATGACGGCTATAAGTAGCAAGGTAGTAAAAAAGAAGGGAGAGCAACGTACGTGTGCACAAGCTCATGAGAGAGAAAAGAGAAGAGAATATCTTCATTCTCTCGTTGGACCGTCAACGAAGTAAATAAGTCGCTGCAGTACTCGATCTTCATCGTCACATTCTCCAGATCAAAAAATATTATACTTAGATCTTCTGTTTAGGATTTCTTTGTACTTCTTTTGTTTGTATTCAACCAAGTTCCTTTCAACACTTGTAATGGCAAACAAGGTGGCGACTCTGTTGGGGACATCATTCTCCTCCGATGATAAGGTCGTGATGCAGTTCGACGCGTAGAAGCTGGGTTCGAACCAGAAGATGCTGGTTGTACGCTTCGACCAACAAGCCTTCGAAAAATTGCTTTCTGAGGACAGTGCTTCGCCAAGGCTGGCAAAGCCTAAGAAGACCCGTAGGACATGGATGGCCAAGGCCGCTGCGCCTCGCCCAACTGCGGAGCATGCTCTATTCGTCTCTCTCTCTGCCGCAGGAAACGTACATCATGCGTCCACACGAGCTGTCCCCACTCATGCGGCAGTCTCTTCTGACAAGAAAAGTGCTCAACACTTGAGGCTCTCGCAGAGAAAAATAATACGCCAGGAGTTTGAGTGTTAAGGCACGTTCCATGCGGCCACAACAAAGGCCACATAAGAAGGTGTTAGAAATATTGTCGTTTTCTTATTGAAAAATTTATGAATACAAAAATAAAATTAGATTGATGTTACCGGCCTCTGGGAAGTCGTGCATGAAGCACTACACTAAGAGTTGATTCGGGATCTGTGTGCAGACGTTCCCGAAGCTCCTAGTGGTAAAACCCCCGCACTACCGGTATCTCGTCGCCGCACACGACTTGGAGAGAACGAGCAGGACTTAGCTCTGCCCAGAGCTTGGAGACGATGAAGATTGAATGTTGGCAGCAAAAGTTTGGAGGAAAGAATTTTTTCTCTAACCTTTACAAAGAAAAAACAGACAAATATATAATACTAATATGTAACGGTCTGAATTAATTTTCCTATTAATTCAGCCGTTACACAGGAGAAATAAAGAATGAACCTGGACACAAAAAATTATAACGGTTCAAAAACAATTTGTAACGGAAGAAATTAATTTTTCAACGTTCAGAAAATTAATTCAAAAAGAAGAGGAGCAAAAAAAAATTTAGGGTCCCAGCCCGAACCCGAAGAGAAAATCGAATCGGCATTCGGCGCCCGCAGATGTGGACGCGTACCCACACCCGTTACGCGAACCGAACCGAGCCGAGCCGGACGGCGCGCGCGTGTGGCCCAAGGGGTTCCCCACACAACAACTTTAAGAGAGCAAAGAAGAGAAACTAATATATGTACACAAGAAGGGGTTGGCCCATCCGATGTGGGACTAAAGAAAAAGAGGAAGCTTGAGCTTTTGAAAGCAAAGCAAAACCAACAGAAGGCTCATGCGACATCAGGCTCCAGCCGCAGGCATAAGGCTATATGCGGCCTCGACGACAACAGAAGTTCAGTCTTCGACTGAATCTCATGCGGCGATGTTTCCACACACCATGCTGAGAAAGAAAAAAATGTAAACTTGGACTCTTCGTACTATGCACCGATGCGTGTTAGAACGAGCAAGTATAGGACAGTACGAGTTCGCCAAGCTCAAGCGACTGCTCATCCGGCAGACCGTCAGCAGACACCACTAAATGTTATGCGTGTTCCTGACGAAAAGCTGTACAAAATCGATCCATACGTCCAGTCCGCAGTGACAAACGGACATGGTCGATCTTAAAAATCTTCTACTAACGATCCAAAAAAAATTTTTGTACAAATCCCAGATTAGAAAGCAAGAACAACAACTACATACCCATTAACCAGCTATGAAACTAAAAGTGGCATCGCCACTTTAATCCCTGAACACATGGCTATGAAACCTCTCAAATGAAACAAGATTTTCTTGTACGATTACTACGACAACAATAGTCCTTACTACATATTCTTGGCATCGCCCACTTTAACCCTTGTGCTGACTGGCATTAACCAGCTAGCATAAAACTAAAAGTGTAATAAAAAAAAAAAAGAGTGCGTGGCCAGCTTGCTTGCTTTCTTTCAATCACTAACGTACTCACAATCATTATGACACATTTTGTCTGGCCTGGCTTGTGTCAACTTATGACACAAATATTTTTCTAATTTTTTACTTACACTACCATTTTGTATTATTTCATGAACAACACGGCTTATTTCATTACTATCAAACTTTTGACATCCTTATAATATCAAATTTTGGACACAGAAAAGTCAGTCTGCCTTCTCACTATCAACTTGATGCTGGTCACTAGAGTTGTAGTGGTAGTACACAAAACGTAATAACTTTCATTAGTGTTCAGGTAGTGGAGGAGGGCCTGCAGGTGGACGCAGAAGAAGAAGCGGAGGAGGAACGATCGAGCGGGCCAGTGCCACGACCGGGGCAGTGGAGGCCAGCCTTGCAGAGCATCGCAGAGATTGGGAGCTATATATAGCTCCACGCTTCTCTCTCTAAAGTAAAAGCAATGTGATCATCTATATATCCCTCCTGCTGAAACTTTTCTTTTCCATGTTACATGTAGGCTGGCTACGCGTATGTAATATATATATTACTTGCCTCTGTTATGTTACAAATCTTCAGACAACCAAAATAGTAGCTATGGTACTGCACAACTGCAAAACTATTGTTTTAGCCTACATTTAACCATGCTAAAAAAATATGGTGTTGAAAAGGGTAACGTTTTAGATTGGTCGGTGTCTTGAGCGTTCCATATTCGATGTGGGTACACAAAGTTTCATGCAACACTACCAAAATCTATTCTACTATATAATGAGAAAAGTAGGCTTCATCGTGAAAATTTTCTTTCCAAAAATACCCTTCATTATATTTACTAATTAAAAATAATACCTACAATAAATTCCAATGACAACCATTTAATGGATGCATTAATATATTATAGAAATCAAAGAGTTCATGCTACTTGCTAAGTTTTTTAAGCTATTACCAAGAAATTCCAATGGTTGAACTCTTAACCTATATAATTAAAAGCAGCAAAGTTAAACCAACTCATCAAAATCATCCACTCCAAGATACGTGCAAAGCACGTGCATATATACTAGTACTGTTAAATAGCAACGGATCCGTCGCTGTGTCAGCTGTTTGCCATTGAAGTTGAGTTTGAAAAAACTTCCGTTTAACAACAAACAAAAAAGTACAAAGAAATCCTATACAGAAAATCTAAGTACAATATTTTTTGATCTGGGTAATATGACGATGGAGATCGAGTACTGTAGCGACCCTCTTACTCCGTTGAAGGTCCGACGAGTGAATGAGTAATGCTCTCCTCTTCTCTTTCTCTCTTGAGCATGTGTGCACGTACGTAGCTTGTCTGGAGGGGTATAGTCGCTGAAGCAGAAAAATCAGTCAGCCGTTTGGAACGTCCAAGTTGTTCCTATTTATAGTCATCATGTTAATGGACTATAGGTGCCGCATGTGCTTCTGTTTGGTGGCCGTAAGGGGCTCCTTCAACAGGATACAGTTGCAACTGTAGGCGCATATGATGGACATGTTGCCACGTGTGCATCCTTAAAAGGATGCAGTTGAGTCCAGACCGAGCTGTCATGTGGATGTTTGTTGCGATTTGTTGTTGCTGAAGATGTGGGCAGTTTTCGTCTTTTGTTTGCGTGACTTGGTCAGCTTGACACATGGCTCGCATTTAGTTGGAGAGAATTACTTCAGCCGTAACAGAAAGATTTCATCTTAGGGAACATTGCCACGTTGGACGTATAGAGTCCGGGACATATTGGGCCAGAGACGCATGGAGTCTGGAACACATGGGGCCAGAGACGCATGAAACGCACGGGGTCCAAGATGCATGCATGGAACGCATGGAGTCTAGGACGCATAGGACCAGGGACGCACGAGGCACATGGAACACATGGAGTCTGGTATGCATGGGACGCATGGAGCCTTAGCCGTGTTGTACACGTGGCGCTGCACGTATGTCAGGAGTCATTATTAGTCTGACGAGAGCTTCTTGTCGCTTAGTGTGCTCACATTTTTCAAGGCGTTCAGAAAATTCTTTTTGTCAGGATTCTGTGTCAGACTCAATCTTTGTGTCAGGCCTTTATGTGACCAATATTGTGGCGCATGGATACTGCTTTTGTTTGGCCGCATGGTTATTCTGCGGTATAATTTTTTCAATGTCGATCTTGGGGCGCATGGTTGTTAGACGCATGGATCCAGATTTTTCATGCTTATACATCAGCGACGAATTTTCGACAAAATTATGACTAATTTATTTATGTAAACAAATTATATTATTTTTTGTCAATATTTCGTCGCTGTGAAAACTTAAAAATCTAGAACGCGTTTTATTTTTCCCCATTCTCAATCTCTCACTCTCGATCTCTCTCTCCCCGACCCCGGCCTCGGCCCCCTTCTCCGACCTCGACCACCCTCTCCGGCGACCCCGTACGTCAGCGACAGCGCCCCCCCTCCTCTCCCTCTCCTCCTGTCAGCGGCGACCCCCTCCCCAACCTTAACCCTAACCCTAACCCTAACCCTGTCACGCCCTAGTCCCAAAATACCGAGGGACTAGCCGCGTGGCAATGGACAGCAGCACACACTAATGGACAGACCCAATTTAATGGACCCATTAGGGTATACTTAAGCTGTATAACAACAGTAAGGGTCTATAATACTAATCTCATCCACAGAAATAAATACATCAATAAGAAGTATAAAACAACATCAAGTCTCAATAAAGTATCTCGGAGAATAACCCGATAATATGTCTGATACAGCAGGTCAATAGACAGGAAATAGAAGTCCGATGTGGGACTAAAAAAAGGAAAAAGTTGAGCTTTTACTCAAACAAAGCTAACACCATCGATCAATTGGCTTGCAACCAATGGGAAGTTGGCCTTCTGAACATTCAAAGACAAGGCATGAACCGAGTATGAGTAGCAAAGATTGAAATTTAAACCAAGATTCGTCAAAGAAATTAAATTTTAGCTTTTAGCTTTTAACATTTTAAGTGATATGTTAAAATTTGAAATATATCCATAATTCGTTCTCTCGTTTAGTGCTCCAATGAATTTGAGGATGGAGGAAATCCTGAATTTAGTTTGAAGAAGAATTTTGAAGAAGAGAATTGGATTTGTGAGAGAAACAAATATAAGCTTCGTTGTATCGATAATTAGGGATATGAAAAATAAATAAAATTAGAAGTAAAATTATGATTAGGGATGATAAAATAATTAGGGACAAAACTATTTTTTCAAACTGCAAATTATATAATATTTCAAAATATTTTAAGTGTAAATTGTCAAATAACTAGGGACAAAACTGTTTTTCGGTATTTGGGGTTAATAATTGGTTGATAGATCGAACTCAACTAGTTTTTGTGGTCAGCGAAAAAGGTATAATTTTTCTGACTAGACGAATGGTCTCAAGATCAAACTACGGGAGAGGTATACATGTGTGTGTAAAAATTGAAAACAGCAGACCCAAATGACATGTAACACAATATGTACAAAATTTTGTATGTATCGTCGGACATTACAAAATGTGTATATATATATATATATATATATATATATATATATATATATATATATATATATATATATATATATATATATCGTTGATAGTTCTCAGCTTTCTCCTGACTCAACAATCAAACAATGTTTCACAAGCTATTAAGTTCAGATAGAAGTTGGAATGCTTAGACGGTGATTTCCTGGCTCAAATTCAAGCTTTTAAGAACAAGAACAAGAAGGAATTAAACTAATAAAAAAAAGGCTGAACTTGAAAGTGATGTCCAAGGAAATATAGATCCAACTAATTACATAGGAACTGCTTGGCTAGCATGAATTCAACAAGATTTAAGTAATTTCACAACAGCTTGCATTCTAAGTATTATTTTTGAACCATACGTGGTGATAATCCAATAATTAATAGTAACTTAGTCCCAACTTTTAAGGATATACAAAATTCTTATGTTAAGAAAACTGATTATGTTAGTGTTTTCTACTTAACTTTGGAAGTTTTAGTTCCACATTAAAAAATCATCAATGTATATATCTCAATGCTTGATATATGCACATGGGATGGAGGTCCATGTGGGTTGACTTTTCTAGAGGGATTAAGTGTGAACTCCATTATGACAATCTTTGTTTTGTCACCACCTTTGGAAAGTTTTTTTTATGAGCTAAGTCCTGAAGAGGCTGTTCGTCATTAAATTTGAAAGTTCTAAAAGAGTTTAATTTAATTAACCAACGAAAGAAAGTTGACGAAATCCCGTTTTCGTGGGCCCCACGGCTCTACTTGACGGGCGATTTTGTGATCGGCTCAACGAAATCCAGTTTTGGATGTTCCGTTGGATTCGTATCATTGTTCTGGACTCGTAGACACTAAGTTTGACGAATTTGGAGAACTTTGTCTCTGGCACATTTTTCGGTGCGAAGTGGGCCATATGTGGACCTCGCTTTGATCAGAAACTGTCAATTCTGTCCATGTGTCCAAATTGGACTTATGGATAGTCAATCCTAGTTATTTCATGTCTTCTGAGAGTAATGGCAATGTTTATTTCAGCATCTGGAGGCGTACCTGGAGATTTAGCTGTTACCGGAGCAACTGAAGTAGTTCAAACCCCATGCAAGTGTACTTTGCCAACTTGCAGTAGTTACTGTTATATTATTTGCTTGAGTTCTTTCTATCTATCTATCTATATATATATATATATATATATATATATATATATATATATATATATACTCTTGAGATGTACATATTCAACCTAGGACTGTGAGACGTTGCTTAACGTCCGAATAATACTTGGGTGTCGACGCGTGTAAACACCCTAAATTTTCAGATTTTTTAAATCAATTTTGGGAATTTTTCTGCAATTATTCAGGAATTTACATAGGTCCTGTGGTGAATTTAACTTTTTTTAATTGCTAATAAATAATATTAAAATGTGATAAAAATATGATTTTATGGTGTAAAATAGAAAACCTGACTTAGGGTAATTTTCTGGGATTTTATTGGGCCTCAGACCTATTTTTAAGAGCCTAAAAACTATTTTTCTAATTAATTAAGTATTATTAATATTATTATTTTTTCGTTATTATTATTTTTATTATTTTTCGTTATTGGGCCCGGCCCGGCCAAGTGGGCCGAGCCCATTATAGCAGCCCAGCCCCAGCGCCTTAGCGGGTCGGGCGGGTCGGCCACACCCGTCGCCCGAACCCGACCCGGATCCTCTCCCCTGTCACCCGCACGACCCCCACGACCCGCGTTCTCCGCCGCCCGCCGCTTTTTCCGGCCGCCACGATCCGCCTCCTCTCCGCCAGTCCCGCCCACGTCGCCCCCGACCTTGGCCGCGCCTCCCCCTATAAAAACCCCTCTCCCCCGTTCTCCTCCTCCCCATCTCCCTCAATCCCCCTCGCCAGAACCCTAGCCCCGGCCATCCCCTCCCCTAGCCGCTGCTCTACGCCGGACCACCGCCCCTGCGCCGACCTCCTCCGTCGAGCCCCGGCCTCCCTCTCCTTCTCCTTCCTCCTCCGTCAGCGCCGCAGCGGCATCAGCAGCAGCAGCGGCCGCCTGCGCCGCCTCCCCGAGCCGCCAGCGCCGCCTCCCCGAGCCGCCAGCGCCGCCTCCGGCGAAGCCCCACTGCCCCCAGCCCTCTCCGGCAGTCCTCCGGCCACCGCAGCGTGTCCTAGCCCTAGCCCTAGGCCGGACACAGCGTGGACACAGCGTCCAGGACACGAACTCGCGTGTCGGACACAGTTCAAATCCCCGGTTTTCGGGTCCCCTTCAGGTACTCGTATCTCACACCTCGGACCTCTGATTTCGATTCTGTAAATTGCGTTGCGAAGCCTGTATGACCCTCTCGGTGCCCGGACAAACCGCTCGGGGTATCGCGTCCTGTGGTGATCGCACACCGCGATCCAAAAACAGGAAAAATCAGACCCTGTTTTACCCCGGAACTGAGTACGCCCCGCCAAACGGGACGACTTGGTCGCGTGCGGTCTTCACAGATACGTGCGCCTCGTCCATACGGACGTGTGGGATTTCGCGGAAGCTGATTCGGGTGTGCGTGCACACCGGAATCAACGCGTATCCGCGGACATCGCCCCGTATCCGCCTTTTCTGCATTTCTCCCTAACTTCGTGCACACACGTCGGATCGAGACGAAACTTGCGCCATCGGACTCGGAGCGATACGCTGGTCCTGTGAGTCAAGTTTGGTCCGATTCTGAGAACGTTGACGAAATCGCGTGTCGTAGGCCCCACAGGCCCCGCTCGACGGGCGATTTCGTGATCGGCTCATCGGAATTCAAATCTGGAAGTTCCGTTGGGATCGTATCAGCGTTCCTGACTTGTTGACACTAAGTTTGGTGAATTTGGAGACCATTGACCCTGACACATTTTTCGGTGCAAAGTGGGCCCACCGGTGGACCCCATTTTTGTCCGAAATTGTCGTTTTTGCCCTTGTCTCCAAATTGGACCCAAGGACAGGCGATCCTAGCTGTTTAACACCTTCTGAGCATGATGGTACTGTTTATTTCAGCTTTCGGAGACATCTCTGGAAATTTCCGAAACCAGGACCTAAGTGGAATTCAAACCTCAGGCAAGTGCACCTTGCCAAACTTGCAGTCATTATTTTCATATTTTCTGTAAAAATACTCTGCTGGATGTCTTGTGTAAACTCATATAAACTGATTTAAACTGCTTAACCTAGGGAACGTATGACGTACCTAGTGTCCGATCATAGTCGGGTGCCAACACCGTACGCGGTGTTGGGTTCGTCATTAGAGATGGATTTACGATTCCCTTACTTTTGTACTTGACCTATCAAGTACCCTACAACCCAGGACACTTGACACTATCATGGACAGAATCCTCCTGAGATATTCGTGGTGATTCTGTATAGGATACAGGACTTGACAGAGTTATTTTAGTTATAGACAGTATGACTTGTTGCATTAGCTATAATCCCGCTGACATGGACATGAGACGTTATGGTCATGGCATGCGTGATTACATTGGGTGGGGAGAGACACACATGCTACAGGCTATTCTACATATATATCTACTATTATTGTGAGGTTGTAGACTCTCCAGCAGAGCTAGACCCTTTACGTGTTATTACTGCTACCGGCTCCCCGACACAGAGCTTATAGCGGTCTCAGCCTGAGTACTAGTGTTGCTCTCATTTGCATATCACATAGATGGTTACTTAGTTTACCCTGTTGTTCATTTATTTATTGCACTGCTTATTCATTTGGCTTATTTTATTTTGTGCCTTGCTATGTCCACTGAGGACCTGGAATGGATTATGTCCCCAGGTTTAGCAGAGGAGCAGTACCCCGAGGTATACGGGACCGGAGCTGAAGCTATTGCTGGAATAGAACCGAACACTGAAGACGAGGTGACTGCCGAAGACTTCTCCTGAGTGCCTGTTCCAGTACTCAGTATTTATTTCATGTTTATCTCTTGTTCCTGGCCTATAGAGCCAGTTTATTCAGACTTAAGTCGGGTTGTTTCTCCGACTGACTTGCTGTGATTATTGTTGCTACTTATTTCCATTCCATTATGCAGTTATTTCTTTATCTTTATGGATGAGATTAGTGTGACTTGTGGTAGTAGACCTTATTTACAGCTTAGGTATGTCCTGATGGTTCCATTAAATTGGGTTATCCATCGGTGCGTACTGCTGGCCGTTGCCACGCATTTCCAGTCCCTCGGCATTTTGGGACTGGGGCGTGACAACGCGTTACGCGGAGTCGTGTAACGTCACTTAGAGAGTTGATAACCCGATCCTATATTTTCGTGCTTGCTTTATCAAGTACTTCATACCATAGTACACTTGATACTATTCATGAGACAGAATCTTTTTTGAGTTATTCATGGTGATTCTGTATAGGCTTACAGGATTCGTGACATATATCTTGCATATACATAGATATTATTATGACTCGTTGTACTAGCTAGAGGTCATGATCTTGCGTGTTATGGACATGAGACGTCTTGGACATGAGACGTGTAATTACATTGGGTGGGAAGAGACACACAGGCTACAGGCTGATTACATATATATATTTATTATTGCGGTGCTTTAGCCTCTATATCAGAGCTAGGTCCATTACGTGATATTACTGCTACCCGGCTTTCCGACACAGAGCTTGTAGTAGTCTCAGCCTGTGTACTAGTGATGCTCTCATTTGCATATCACATAGCTGGTTACATAGTTTGCCATGTTGATATTTTTTTTTACATACATCATTTTATTTGGCTTGAGTTACTCTTGTACCTTGTTATGTCCCCTGAAGACCTGGATCCGGATTATGTCCCCAGGTATAGCAGAGGAGATCTACCCCGAGATATACGGGACAGGAGCAGACACTGGAACAGTACCAGCACCGGAGGACGAGGTGGTGCTAGAGGATTTCTCCTGAGTATTTGTTATATAGTCAGTTATATCTGTTTTTAGATACTCTATCTGTCTCTTGGATTACTGTACTAAACTTATTTTTGGGTTGTTCCCCGAAATTACTTTTTATTGAGACTTGCTGGATTATATTTCTTTTTGATTAGTCTCACATCTGAAATATGATTACCTTCTGTGAATGAGATTAGAATTAGACTGTGACATGTATCGTAGACCATTATATTTGTTTTACAGCTTAAGTACACTCTAATAGGTCCATTAAATTGGGTTTGCTCATTGGAGTATGCTGCTGGCCATTGCCACGTGGCTAGTCCCTCAGTATTTTTGGGACTGGGACATGACAGTCTACTGGCTTCTTCCAGAAAAAGGAGATCGTTGAGATTATATATGAGACACTTTTCATCATATAGTAACTGAGAGTTGGGTTGTAGCGTCTGGATGTGAGCTAATTGCTTTTGGATCTGCTGGATACGTTGTCTGATATTACTGAAAGTAGAGGCTCCCCAAGAGTTTAATTTAGAAAGAGTTTGGTGGAGGGTGGAGGTTACCCCAGTCCATATCTCGGAGAGTTCGTCCTTGAAAGCATCGCTATGAATCCAGAATGATTTGGCTGCACTATGATCAAAATTGTTGCCCCCTACCTTTTCCTTCTCATTAACAATAGCATTTTAGTCTCCCATGCAGCACCATGGGTATTGAAAAGAGTATGCCAGAGATTTGATAAGGGACCACAAGTGTGGCATGTCTTTCTTCTTAATTTGGGCACCCGTAGACACAGAGAAGGTTCCATTCAGGCATGTTGGGAGAAGCTGAAATATTAAGGAGGATAAGGTTTGCAGAAGAGAATAGGATCGAGGCTTTGATAGAGTCCTCCCAACCTATCCACAGCCCTCCTGAGCGACCAACGGGTGGAACGGAGAATGTGTTGGGGAAGCCGAGGGTCGGGAGGACACGAGAAGAGTGGGTGGGAGAGGAGATTGTTTCAGAGAGGAAGAAGATGGTTGGGCGGGTTGATTTGAGGAATGAGCGAAGAGTACCAACTGTCGGATCATTTCCCACCCCACGACGGTTCCAAGATAGAACTAACATTTGCCTTGCGGCTGTTCAAGGTCAGCCGCCACGACCTTATTGTTAGAAATTTTCCTTACTTTGGTGATCCTGTCAGAAAGGTTGGAAGGGGTGGAGTTTGTTTTTATGATGGTTGGATGTCGATCATATGGAGAAGCAGATTATTTCATTTAAAATTTTAAATTATGGTAGGAGTTAAAATAAAATAAAATAAAATGGTTTGTTTTTATGATAATTGACATCACCGAGCGCAGGATATCTACAAGAGCTTGTATACAAGTTGGGCAAAGTGGGTCCAATCCAACTTAATATTGGCAGCTTAAGTTAATTAAATTTAAATTTTAACCAATATCAAAATTGATGGTATCTATTATTAAGCCATCCATAGGTGGTTAGGTTGGTCAGATAGGTGGTGTCCTGATTAGAGCTACTACATCTGGCTTGAGTGAGGTTGGCATCATCATTCATTCAAGAAAGCAACCCCCAACTGCTTGTACAGCCAAAAGCTCAATCCCTTTATAAAGGCAATCAATTCTTAAGGAAGGTGCTCGATAGCTAATCCCACTTCCCTCGGCAAATCTGTTCTCGTTGTGAAGTTATTACAAGTCCCATCTTTCTCGTGGGATCTGATACATATATTTTTAGGTACAAACTGAAGAAATTTTCTACCGTTTTCTTTCTCCTTTCTCTCAAAGGTTCAATAAATTTTTTAGACTAAATTATAATTTGATACTCTCAACTATTCAAAAAATATTAACTTGATATTCTAAACTTTAAGACAATTTGATACCATCAACTATTAAAAAAAATTATGTTGATACCCTCGTCAATCAAAATTAACTTTTCCGTAAAAAGAAAAAAGAAAAAAGAAAATAAAAAACTTACGGCTATTTGATACCCTCAACTATTCATGTATTTAAACTTAATACTCTAAACTTTGATAGCAGACAACATGATACCACCAACTATTGATTTTTTTTTTATGTTGATACTCTTTGTCAGTCAGGATTAACTTTTTTGTTAAAAAATAAATAAAAATAAACCGACTAAAATACTCTCCTTCCTCCCTTTGCAGCCCCTCCCCCCCTCCCCGGACGCATCCCACCCTCCCTCCCGTCGCGTCCTGGTCGTTGTTGCCGAGGAGAGAGGAGGGGTAGAGGATAGAGGTATCGTGGTCATTTATTATTTTTTGTTAATACCATTAAAATATTAAGTTATAAAATTGTAATTGAGATATGAAGTTATAGACTGAATTACAAGTTGATACGTTCAATTGTCCCAGTTTTGGAACCTGATACCCTAAAACTTTGATATCATCAACTTAATATCCTACCCTCGACTCTCTCCACGTGCAATGGCGCTGCCGTCACCACCGCTAAGTGGTTCCTCCCACCCAACTAAGGATTCATTTTCCTTCTTAATTTTGTTGTTCTTTCCAAACAGCAAAAAAAAAAAAATTTGATAGAAAAAATAATTTTTCAAAGGAAAAAAAATACCAAGTAAATGATTTTCTTTCTTTTCCTTCTCCTCCATCCAAATTCTGGGAAATAAAGAATGTGACCAACCAAAACAGTACTAGACACGAGTGCTAAGAATGATTTATAAGAGGGTCCTGGCATATAGCACTGACCAGGGCTCTACTTTTAAGTTTGAATTGAATCATCGGAATGCAGTGACAAAGGAGATTATCTCCTTCCAGCCTCAGGCATCATCTACAGGAATCAGATTGTAATATTTGAACAGATCAAACAGGAGAGCAGCTCGTCTTTTCTATATTAAGGATGCACTAATGTCGCTACTAATAAAAGTTGAACAAGTACACAAAGACACCCACATTGATCAAATAAACAAGAAGGATTGAAAAATTCTTAACAAGTATGTCCAAGTCCACCAGCCAAGAGACACTGCTCCTCTCCGCTCAATCATCCCACCACACTTGCACCAGCCACAGCAGGTCTGCGCTAGAAGCATGCGTCCAGAAGGCAACAACAGCAAAGTGCAGCCAAACTGTGAATACAAGAACATTTGTATTCAATAAGTACTGGGTTTATATTTCACAAGTAACAGGAAATACATAATTATAAGACAGGTGTATATAATATATGTTAAGAAGTAAATTTTTCATCATCGTTCCCATCTGGATTGGAAAATATACCGGATCATCTTATGTCTCCATACTCTAGCCACTTAGAGCTACCAAGTCTCGACAAGAAAAACTCCAGTGGCAAGAGGGCGAGACGTTAAGCTCAAACCGGACGGGTTTGGTCCCGGAGTGGTGGAGCTGCGTAATTCCTAATTTACAAACTCATTTCCTAGAACAACCTACGCAAAAGCCGAGGGTCCCAAAATTTACAAATGTCTTCTAAATTTTACAAAAACCCTCTAAAGAAAGTTTCTTAAATTTTACACAGACTCCCAAAATTTTACAAAGCCCCCTAAAATTTAAGAATATGTCCATATTTTCAGAATCTCTTGGAGCCCCAATTTTTGCTAGAGCCGAGTAGCCGATTAGAAACCAATATAGTGTATGGAATATCATGTATTCTTATATAAATTTTGTGTTAAAATTTGAATGTTCTACCATTTTAATTTTTATTATATTTTACCAAATCCTCCAATGTTATAATAAGCCTTAGAAAATAACTAAGGCATATGTTTTATTCTAGCGTGGTGAGAAAAAAATTAAAAACCATATGAACATATAATAAATCTAAAAAAATATTCAAATTTTAAATTATATTTAAACTAACTATATGGTATTATTTAATTAAACATATATCAAAAAAATTTAGAAATATATTTATCACAAATCATAACTAAATGTATTCAAATTATATTAAAAATATTATAATTAAATTTATATCTAATTTTTAATAATATTATAGATTTTGTTTTTTATACGTACAATGCATGTCAACGTAGCTAGTTTGATTTAAAAAATAAGTTAATTATCCAAACGGTGTCTGAAGAATGTAGTGGTTGCCGTCTTGGTGATCAAACTTTTTTTTGTTAATTTGGTACCTAAGTTTTACATTTTTGTTTAAAGAGTGTCTGAACTATACTTCTTTGATATTCGATAAAAATGGACATGTGATGGTCACGTGCCTTATTTTTCATAGTTATTTTATTATTTTTTTAATTTTACGACTAAGAATATTGGTGTTCGAAAAAAATTTACAGCTTTTGTCGAGTACAAAATGACGGCTCCAACAAAAATAATCATAAATAAGACACGTGACCATTACATGTCTGTTTTTAATTATTTTCATCCAAAATATTAAAAAAAACTAGTACATGGACTGTTTAAACCAAAATATAAAACTTAGTACCAAATTAAATAAAAAAATTGGTTTCGACAATGACATTCTACAGACACCATTCCGACAATTAACTCTTTAAAAATACTTGAATGTATATAGGATTTAAAGTTTTAAACCTACTAAATAATATACAGGTATCAACCAGACTTAATTTAAGTCGTTGGATTGGTTACAACGTCGCTGTCATCAAACGCACCCACGTTCGCAAGAAAAGTAAACCGGAGTCAAAGCTGTCAACATCGCTTCTCAGCACAACGGTGAGAAGCGACACGTAATAGCAGAAGACTCGATCATTCCGCCGACCCTGGGCCAGCTCACAATAGCAAGGCACGGAATACGACAAAAAAACTCTCGGAGAACCGGACACCAACTATCATGCGCCTCCACCGGGGCAATGCCCCGCCGAGCCGATCCAACGTCATCTCCGGCCGGCGAGATGCGCACGATATCGCAGTGGACGGGCGTCCGCTATCGTGCGCTGCCGGCCAGGTCGGAAGGATAGATCCGTAATTAAAGAAAAGTATATGGAGAAGAGGGAATGGATCTGTAGATCCAATAGAGAGATCCGTAAGAGAAAGGAACGTACCATCCTTCCATGAAGGAGGGACCGCTGCTCTGCTGCTGCTGCTGTGGGGGTGGCTGGGCGTACTGGGGTGGGTACCCTCCCTGCGGCGGGTAGCCCTGCGGCGGGTAGCCCTGCGGGGGATACCCCTGCGGAGGGTACCCTTGCGGGGGAGGGTAGCCCTGTGCGTAGCCCTGGGGAGGGTACCCGGGGGGCGGGTAGGCGTCCTTCGCATACCCCTCCGGTGGATAACCTAACAAAAACAAATACACAACCAATATCTCAATCACGAAACTCCTAATTCAACAAATAATCAATAAAAAAAAACTAACCCCTTCAACAATCACCAAACCCCTAATTCAACAAATAATTAATAAAAAAACTAACCCTAACCCTAACCCTAACCTTGAGGAGGAGGGACGCCAACTGGGGGTTGCTGCTGATTGTAGTAACTCATATTTTTCTTCTTTCTTCTTCTCCTTCCTCCTTTGTGATGTGATTTTGAGATGGGAAATAAAGAATTGGGGGCAGTGTGGGGAGGCTTTTATAGGGAACCAGGATAAGGGGAGGAAGTTACGGTCCCCCACGCGCAACCGGACCGGATGTATTGTTAATTGTTTTCTTCTTCCTTTTCTTATACAAATCTTTATACCATACGGATACCTTTTATTTAAAACATGCATGTCTCTAAAAACCAGATAGAAATTTGTTTTCCTTTTTCTTTTTTCTTTTTTTAAAAAAATTGAAACATCAAAGAAATTTCGAGGAAAATTATATCCGGGTGGAAAAGTGAATATTTTAAATGGATAGAGAACCACTTTTTTCTTATATATTTATTTTTGAAATATAATTTTTTTTTTTTGCTATTTTTTTTCATCCAAACACATAGAAAGAGAAATTTTTAGTTGTCCTCCCACTTATTTTAACATAATTCAATGTGCACCACACCGAATTAACATAATGCATGAAATCTTTCACTTTTAACGAAATTCGTCAAGTCAATTCCTTTGACCCCTCATTTGTGACCAAAATACCCTCAAATAAGTAGTATGTACCTTGAATTATGACCAAAATATCCTCAAATTAGTTGGATGTACATTAAATTATGATAAAATAAGTGGAGTGCAAATCAAAACTTCTCTTTTTATTTATTTATGTCAAACGAATTGACTGTTAGTCATTGACTATTTTCGTTAAAAGTTGAAAATTTAATACATTATGGTAATTCGATGGGGTACACATTAAATTTTGGTAAAACAAGTGTGAGACAACTAAAAATTATGACTTTTCTTTTTTAAAGTTTTGATCCCCTACAACAAATGTTACCTTAGGTTTTCAAGAAGGAGAAAATAATCTTCAGAAGGATAATAGTGTTTGTCTATTTTCTCTTTTATTTCAATTAAAGTTCTCTACTACAACCATGAACCATGGACAAGTTATTTTGTGGACTTGTTGATATCTCTACTATTATAATGAGGTTTGGAAACGATTAAAGAACGAGACATCTAAGCCGCATGTTTATCATCATCTAAAAGAATTTAAAAAAATTATTAAGAAAATAATTATATAACTACATAAATATTCTACTAATTATTTTTTTAAAAATAGCCAACCATTTAACTATCTAATATGATATATTTTATAATTAAATAATTCTAACTCAAGTGGTTAAAATGGAAGGTATCTTCATTGATTGTTTGAGTTCAATTCCACCGAAATGTATTTTTTATAATAAATTATTGATTAATTTTTTTATCACATTTGGAACCATCATTTGTTACATGATATATTTGATTGAGATTGAGTTTATAAGATTAAAATGTGGTAGAGTCTGTCTATACATTTTAATCTCACCCACTCCACTTAATCCAAATCCAACTCATGTAATGGTTCCATAATATTAAACACTCGGGTGGTTCTCTCTCTCTCTCTCTCTCTCTCTCTCTCTCTCTATTTATATATATATATATATATATATATATATATATATATATAACAAAATTAAATAAATATTCTACTAAAATTAATGTTACAAAGGATACCAAAATAAATATCATTAATATACAAATCATCTATCAATTTTACCAAAATTGACCAAACTTAGTAGATTGATTTCAGCTATCAAAAACAATAATGACAAATTTTGATACGATCAACTCAGCAATTAAACCTTACCAAAATTGATAGGAGAGAAATATTTTGTGCCATCTAACCGCTATAACCTCAACTCAGTTATTAGGGCACATCCACCACATATATATATATATATATATATATATATATATATATATATATAACATCTTTTTTGTAAGGAGATGCACGTGACATTGTATGTATATATGTATGTATGATATTAATTTTTTTTACAAAGTACTAGTATATATATATACACATATATTTTACATATTTTATATATTATTGTTGTGAGAAAAAAAAAAAAACAGTTGTTGTAGTTATTTAATTTTTATTAAAATTACATAGGAAGATTAAAAAATTGCTTATATAATTACCTAAGTGCTTTTAATAATTTAATGAATAATATTAATTGAAAAATATAAAAAATGACAGTATTTGAAAAAAAAAAATCGTGAATCTAACTTTTGCTCATATATAAGATAAGATCTAAAAAACATTAAAAAAATACTTTCTTTAATTATCTAAGTACCCCCATTACTTTAGTCAATAATATTAATTCATAAATATAAAAAAAATTAGTTTAAAAAATTTGGTGCACCTAACTTCTACTATTATGAGTAATATTATTCTTACCTCCAAAATATTCCTTCAAACCATCCATCTTTATGTTACAACTGACGTGACATGTAAAATAGCATTATGTGACAGCTGACATGACAAATTAAAAAAAATTTAATCGTAAACCCTCTCACCCAGAGATTTAGCTATTTTAATTTAATATAATATTTAGAATTATTATTTTTACTATTAACTAGAATTAAGTAAACAAAAGTATCCTTTAAAAATATTTTTCGCAGCTTTAATTTTTAGGAGCACAACATTAGCCATTATCTCCAAACAAATTTTATATGCATGATCTGGACGAGCCCACCTTAATTTATGATTATCATATCCCACTCAAACACATCTCCTTGTGCTCTATTTTTTAATATAAAATATTCGGGTCAAAAACTCAATTTCTAGCACTTACAGTGCAACCCTTGATCATTCCAATTTAAATTGGAGATCCAATTTCGATCAATTCTTTCGACCTAATGCATGATCATGATCTAAACTAGGTCTAAGATACACATGATACTTGTATCCCACTTTATTGAACCTCTATGTGCTACCTACCCTCAATAGTCACAAATGATCAACTTTCTAGTGAATCGGATCAACCTAGTCAAACTAAACCGCAACAACCCGAATCTGACCCAAGTAGAAGTAGTTGGACTTAACCTAGGTTGACTAAGCTAGGTTTGACCATCCATATTAAATATTATTTCAGTTTTAGACAGCCATGGGCTTATTAAATCATTAGGGTAAAATGTGAAAGAGAAGGGGTTATAACTTGTAACATTTTCTTACTCCATTGGTAACTCCAAACCCTTTCCCTCCCCACTAGGCTGTCCATAACCCCCTCTCTTCACCTCCCCCATTCAAACCACCTGAAGCAAACTTCTTCCTAACTCTCTTCCTCACATTTTCTCTTCACAAACTGTCACGTCCCAGTCCCAAAAATACGTAGGACTAGGACACGTAAGCATGCCAGCTGCATGGATATGGCAACTCCAATATATGGAAACCAAAACCCATACGTACGCTGTAATATGAATATCAAATCCACAAGTGGTATAAATGTCACAAGTCACAGGGTATAATCTAAATCTCATCCACAGAAAATTATATGAATAAATGAATAATATCTATGAACTAGATCTCAATACAAAGTATCTAAAGATGACAGTCATATGGAAACAAATTCATTGCCGAACTAGAATATAATAGTACAACACAACAAACACAATATAAGAATATCAGCTAACAATCACGGGGCTCGAAGGGAAGACCTCCTCGCAAATATAAGTAACTAGTCCGGATCCGCGCTCCTGTGAATACTCATGAACAGATACACCTGGAAAGGGACCAGGTCCTCAGAGGGATATAACAAGATACATAGAAGCATGTCAATAAAGTACTGAAATAAATATCCAATGGGTCGTATAACCGTCTAAGTGAATGCAGTTTGAGAACAACTTTCTAACAAGTGGGCTATCTGGCCATAAAATAGGATTGGCATGATTCTCTCGGAGAATCAGGGGCCTACAAAGCATGTCGTCTTTTGAACGACAGAGGCCGCAAAGTAGTATAGGGGTCATCACCGCCTCTCTCCCTGGCTGGATGACCACTTCCCCTGCTTTACTGCATCAATCATCGCTCAGTGAGCTATTAATTGCCGCCAATAGAGCTTCGCTTGCATGCAAGGCGGCAAGCCAGGTAGACGCGCGCCTACTTAGAGCAAAAGGAATGAAACTTAAGTGGAACCCTCCTTCTTTAGTGCCAACCCGGGGATCCAATAGAGATGCCAGAAAGGGGACTAGTCTCTTAGTTAGCAAGTCAAGGTGTCAAACGAGCAAAGCAAGGGCTAGGATGCGAAAAGAAAAAAGCACCTTTCCCTAAGCCATATCTCCAGCGGAGCTTCCGGGTTACATAAAAAGAAAAGTGCAAAGGAGCCAAATTACGGTACTTGTTGTTCTCCCCACCTCATGCTCTAAGCATGTCACATCCATGACACGATTTGGTATATAACCTATCTTTAGTACAATAGCCCAATCCTACATAAACAAGGTCTATGCATATACATAAATAAAAATAATCACAACGACACCGTTGTTGCACCCAAGTTTTCATGGATGCGCATTTTATATATAGCAGTTAAAATATATGAACTAATGACAGAAAATAAAGATGCATGCAACATATGGAATATGAATAATAGTACAATGACAAGGTATACTTGCCTGGCAAGAGAGCCACAAAATATAACGTCCAGATGTCAAACACAAAGAGTCAGAAACTATGTCCTCAAAATGAACGTCTCCGGATGCTGAAATAAACATCACCAATATTTCCAGAATAAGCAAAATAGCTAAAAAATACTACCCTTTCGTCCAATTTGGACCCAGGGGCAAAACGGTAATTTTGGATGAAAGTGGGGTCCACGTGTGGCCCACTTTGTACCGAAAAGCGTGCCAAGGATAACAGTCTCTAAATGAGATAAATTATAGGTCAAACAAACTCTAAATGTCAGTACGAACTCAACGGTATGTCCAAATGTAGATTCCGGTGAGCCGAACATAATTTCGCCCCAAAAGTCAACCGTGGGGCCCGCCAATTGGCGACTTGGTCAACTATCTCAGAATTGCGTGAAAATTGGGTCACAGGACCGGCACGATACCACGAGTCCAGTGGCGTAAGTTTTATCGCATTCTGATGAGCATGCACTAAATGCGCAGGGCTTTTGCAAAAGTCACGACACGGGAATTTGCTATGGATACGGGCTGATTTCGACGCGCACACGCGTCCAAATCAGTTTCTGTAAAATCTCACACGTCCGGGTACACTGCGTGCACCTTTTGGTACACTTGGTACACGACGGGGCGGTCCCGTTTGGCGGGGCGCGCTCCGTATCGCGATTTCTGGAATTTGAGAAAAAATATATTTTTGGGTTTTTCTACCTAATTTATTTTTACATACAGCAGCTAATAAAATATTATATTTGACAGAAAATAAACTAGGTTAAGTGGTCTTCGTATACCAAAAAGAAAATCTGAAATCGGATCTCTGTGGTGAGAGATATGAATCCTTGAACATAGGTAGTTTATCGCATTTTTCTGCGTTCACAAAAGTTGTTATTTTTGGTCAACTTGGACGCTGTTTTTGCCTAGGTTTACGCGCTGAACTAGGTAAACTAATGCACAGTATTTAAAGAGGGATAGGTGGTGATCGTACCGACGAAGACGGGGTCGAGTGAGGAGACGAAAAACTCGTCATGAAGAGGGGTACTCTGCTGAAATTTTCTGCGCGGCGAGGCTCGCGAGCGCCCGGCGTGCGGCGGCTGCGGCGGTCTCCGGCGCGGCTGGGGCGATCGCTGGCTGGCGGCGGTGGCACGGCTAGGTGGCTGGAGTGGTGGAGAGGAGAATTAGGGTTCGGGTTTGGGGTGAGTGTATATATAGATGGAGTAAGGCGGTGGGAACGTTCGCGCGTGTGGGGGGATGTCGGTTTGTAAAACAGCTACTGCTGATGCTGTTTTCTTTCTTTCTTTCTTTCTTTCTTTCTTTGTTTTGGTTTTGGGTGGGTCGGGTAGGTTATAGGGTTTGGGTTTGAATCCATTAAGGATCCAAACACATTCTCTTTTCTTTTTCTAATTCTCTTTTAGAATAACAATATATATATATATATATATATATATATATATATATATATATATATATATATATATATATATATATATATATATATATATATATATATACAATAGAAAATTTTAGAATTTATATTTGTGCATACCATTAAGCTATCAACTGTCCACCGGGTCTTCCACATGAAATAAATTAGAAAAAAAATTATAATGGCTCTATAAATCCCCTAAATGCACAAACACCTCAAATAAAAATTAAATAAATTATATTTTCTCTATTTAGCTCATAATTACGATAAATAAAAAAAAAATTAATACGTTTTCAGAATTAGGGGTTTTACACAAACTATCTCCAAATTCCTTCTCTATCTCCCTCCACACCTCCATCTATCCAACCCTACCCAAGCTGAATCTGAATTCAGTAACACCCCCACCAATCCGACCCTATATCTCTCCACAGTAAGTATCTTTCTCTCAACTTTTGTATGTTTCTTCCTATCCCTGTCCTTATCACTTTCTCTTCACTAACTTTCCATCAAAATTTACTCTAAGTTCCTCAAAACAGCCCTCCATCAGAGGTGTCCAGGCTGAATCCGAATTCAGTATATCCTCTTCTCAGGCCACTCCACCACCTCCATAGCCTCCAAAACACCACCACAAAACCTAAATATCCTTCTCCTACCTCTTCTTAATAAGTTTTATTTATAACTCAGCACCTAAATCATCCCACAACTCCCCCAAACACCCTCTACAAAACGAAGACACCTTGCTGAATCTGCCAGCAATAGCACCACTTCAACACCTTGTTGCTACCACTTCCAGCACCAAAACCCCTTCAACAACCACCCTATCTTCATCCTCTACCTCTTTTCTAATCTCTCTAAGCCCCAAAGTACTTGAAAAAATATTTTGAAGCCCCGGACAGCAGCTACGAGACGAAGTGTCCAAATTTGAACAGATTTGAGCAAGCAGTGCACAACCCTCTTTTGCCTTCCAATTTTACTTTGGTAAGAGCTCCAACTCCCCATACTCAACCCTTTCTACATGTAATTCATATCCCTATTAAATTTCACTAACTTTCTTGTAAACCCCCTGAATTTTCAAAATTTTAAAAACTGGACTTTTCACAATTTTCTGGAATTTTCAGGGATTTTTCAGTAATTTAAAACAGGGTTTTAATTATTCAATGATTTTTAATTGGTATTAAACAGTATTAAAATATTATGAAAATAATATTTTTGGATGTAAAATGAAAAACTTGACTTAGGGCAATTTTTCTGAAATTTATCGGACCACGGACCTATTTTTAAATGCCTAAAAAGTATTTTATTATTTAATTAATTAATTATTTAATTAATTACTGATTTTTAAATATTATTATTAATATATTTTTATTTTATTTTATTTTTTAAACCGGCCCGCGGCCCGTTGGGCCGGCCCAGCCCAACGAACCCAAACCCAGCCCGCGCCACTAGCGGGTCGGGTCGGGTCGGTCGGACCCGCCCGCTAGCCAGACCCGACCCGGATCACCCCACGCCCCCGCTTGACCCGGTCGACTCCGCTTCCCGCGCCGCTGCCGCCGGCCGCGCACCCCCGCTCGCTTTCCCGTGCAACGCGCCTGACCCGCCCACGTCCCCGCCCGTCTCGGCTCAACCCCCGCCACCTCGGCCTCCGGCCACCCTTTATAAACCCCCCTTCCCCAGTTCTCCTCCGCCTCCATTCGCCTCAACCCCCACCGCCGTCGACGCCTCCCCACGCCGCTGCGACTCCGTCGACCACCGCCTCCTGCACCGACGTCGCTCCGCCCAGAGCCGCCGCGCCCAGCCCGCGTCCGCCCAGCTCTTCTCCTCCCCTCCCCCTTCGTCTCCGACGGCCCCGACCTCTGCAGTGCCGCCGTCGACGACCTCGGCTGCCCCGCCCTGCTGCACCTCCTCCGGACTCCGCCTCAGCCGACCCTGCCTCGCCGACCTCCGCCTACTCCGTCGTCAACCACCCCGTCCAGCACAGCCTCGGACACGGACACAAGCGCCTGAACCCTAACCCTAGTTCTGGACACGGCTGGGAATAGTGTCGGACACGACACGGACACGGAGGTACGCAGTTCATTGAACCCTGTTCAGGTACTTCCAACTTCCTGCTCGTAACCCCGTTTTCGATTCCGCAAATTCCTACGCGAAGCCTGTATGACCCTCTCGGTGTCCGGACAAACTGTTCGGGACATCGCGTCCTGTGGTGATCGCACACCGCGATCCAAAAACAGGAAAAACCCAGACCCTGTTTCACTCCGGAACTGAGTACGCCCCGCCAAACGGGACGACTTGGTCGTGCGCGGTCTTCACAGACACGAGCGCCTCGTCGATACGGACGTGTGAGATTTCGCGGAAGCTGATTTGGGTGTGCGTGCACACCGGAATTAACGCGTATCCGCGGACATCGCCCCGTATCCGTCTTTTCTATAATTCGACCTAACTTTGTGTACACACGTCGGATCGAGACAAAACTTGCGCCATCGGACTCGTAGCAATACGCTGGTCCTGTGGGTCAAGTTTGGTTCGATTCTGAGAACGTTGACGAAATCGCGTGTCGTGGGCCCCACAGGCCCCGCTCGACGGGCGATTTTGTGAACGGCTCATCGGAATTCAATTCTGAAAGTTCCGTTGGGTTCGTATCAGCGTTTCTGACCTGTTGACACTAAGTTTGGTGAATTTGGAGACCTTTGACCCGGACGCGTTTTTTGGTGCAAAGCGGGCCCACCGTTGGACCCCATTTTGGCCCGAAACTGTCGTTTCTGCCCTTGTCTCCGAATTGGACCCAAGGACAGGCGTTTCTAGCTGATTGATATTTTCTGGATCTGATGGTGATGTTTATTTCAGCAACCGGAGTAGTACCTGCAGATCACACGGAGACCAGAGCTACAGTTGGAGCCCGGACCACAGGCAAGTGTACCTTGCCAAACTCTGCAGCTTGCTAATTATTTTCTGGACTTAATTATGCAATAAAGAACAATTAAAGCTTGCCAAATCTCAGTAATTCTTGACATAGTATTTTAATGGATTTCTTGTGGAATTAGATATGAATATATTTTAACTGCTTAACCTAGGAAACGAGTGACGTGCTTAGTGTCCGATCACAGTCGGGTGCCAACTCCGTACGCGGGGTTGTGTAACGTCACATAGGCATGGATATCGAGACCCGATAATTCTCGTACTTGTCCTATCAAGTACACCAGAACCCAGGACACTTGACACTACTTCATGAGACAGAGTCTTCCTGAGACATTCAAGGTGATTCTGTATAGAATGCATGTTATATGACATAGGCTTTACATTCCTAGACATTTTGATTCATAGCTATCAGACTTACTGCATTAGTTATGATTATGCGTGTCATGGACATGAGACGTGTGATTACATTGGGTGGGGAGAGACACACAGACTACAGGCTGATATTATATATATATAACATAGTATATATCATAGTGAAATTCATAGTTATTGCCGCTACCGGCTCCCCGACACAGAGCTTGTAGTGGCTTCAGCCTGAGATCTAGTGCTGCTCTCATATTGCATATCACATAGTTGGTTACTTAGTTTACCCTGCTGATTATCTTATTGCTGCACTGATATTCATTTGGCTTGAGTTTTTCTGTACCTTGCTATGTCCCCTGAGGACCTGGAATGGATGATGTCCCCAGGTACAGCTGAAGAGAACTACCCAGAAGTGTACGGTACCGGAGCACTCCTCGGAACAGAACCAGGAACAGAGGGCGAGATAGTGGCCGAAGACTTCTCTTGAGCGCCGGCTTCAACTACTCAGTATTTACATTTTCCAGCATTTTACTTCCTGTCTTTCCTTTATTGTAACAGAATAATTCTCGGATTTGTTTCCCGAGATAACCTTATTTCATATTGCATATTTCCATTACATTATGTCTGGCTTCAATCTGTGTTATCTGTGGATGAGATTAGAAATACCTGAGACTGTAACATAGTATTGCTAGACTACAGCTTAAGCATGCCCTGATGGATCCATTAAATTGGGTTGTCCATCGGTGCGTGCTGCTGGCCATTGCTCACGTGCTCAGTCCCTCGGCATTTTGGGACTGGGGCGTGACATGGTTTTTGTGGTGGCCCATGCAGGTCTACGACTAAATTGTTCGGTTTCAACTTAGGGACCGAACAGGCCTGCAATAAGATAGGATAAGTTTTTAGGATCTCATCCACTTGCTTGAATCATTTTTGATCTCTATATCGACTTCAAATAATTTACTTGCATCTTGCCTTGATTTCCGTGCGCCTCTTATTGGTTATTTTTGATACAGGAAAATGGACCCCCAAGAATGCAACGAGACTCCCGTCGGAACCCCACAAGCTACAGGTGTCACCTATGACGACGAAGTGACACCAGTCGGAGAAGTTCCACCAACTCAACAGAGCCAGCAAGCAGGTCCACCTACCTCCCGATTCCGACGCGATGACATTCCACCTCCGCCGCAGTTCGTCCCACCAACCCCCGTACTCCCACAAGGACAGCCAATTGACGGGCAGCAGATATTCCAAATGATCTACGCGATGATGCAAGCCCAGCAACAAGTCCAACACGAGGCTCAGCGTCGCGAAGCCAACTTCTGGAGGGACAGCATCGTAACTGTACTGGAGCAGGCCAACCTACCAGCTCGACGGCCATCTACAGGCTCTATCACTGACTTCCGCCAACTGAAGCCCCGCACTTTCTCCGGCAAGGAAGAGCCCACAGAAGTTCACGAGTGGCTCACCAACATACGGCATCAACTGGAAGCAGCCGAGCTCCCACGAGAACGCTGGATGACTGCCGTCCGAATGCAACTGACGGACAACGCCCATCACTGGTGGCTATCCGAGGAGGCGCGACTCGGACCAGACCGAGTCACTTGGGAGGAGTTCTCCAGACTCTTCCAAGAGATGTATATTCCGGCTATCGCACGATCCGAATTGCGGGACAAATTCAACCGTCTCACTCAGGACTCTATGACAGTGGAAGAGTACAACGCAGAATTCATTCGTCTGAGCCGCTTCGCCCCAACTCTGATCCCGACAGAGGAAGAGAAGGCCGAGAAATTCTTCGACGGACTGAACATTGAGCTGCAGAAACTCATCGGATCCGTCGCACCTACCTCCTACTCGGATGTTCTCGCTGCAGCCCGACGCATGGAACGCGTCACCAGGAGAGAGACTCGCCTCAAGCGGCCAAACACCACAGCACCAGACAGATCATCACCGGGAGAATCTGCAAAGAGATCTCACACGCACCAGCCACCCAGGACAGCTTCGCAGACCCTTCCTACCTGTCACTACTGCGGCAAGCTAGGTCATGTCGAGAAGGACTGCAGACGCAAGTTGGGATTGTGCCTGATTTGCGGCACCAATCAACACATCGCCAAGGACTGTCCTCGGCATCGAGATGGAGCACCAAGGGCAGCCCAATCAGCTTTACCGGCACCTAGGCCACCTCTGGCTCCTCAGGCGACACTCTTCCAGCAAGCCCAGCAGCAGCAGAGGAATCCACCTCAAGGACGCGGACAAGCTTATGCGTTGACTGTGCAGGACGCTGATGCGAGTAAGTGATTTATAGTTTTCCGTTCTAGTCTTGTTGTAGTTCGTGCCCGTTGGTTCGTGACCTCAGCCCCAACCTAGTAAATTACAACTTGTTAATAATAACCTGGTTTTCATAAAAGTTATAGTTTTCACTAGATTTTCCTGGAAAGTGTAAACTTTCAATTTTTAGGGAAACGGTATTTCCCTGAAATCTCTTGTGATGTGTTTGCAAACGATGCTTGCGACCGCGTCATCTCTGTTGACCGGTTATTCTTTTGATTGCGAGGACGCAATCCTCTTAAGGGGGGTAGATTGTAAACCCCCTGAATTTTCAAAATTTTAAAAACTGGACTTTTCACAATTTTCTGGAATTTTCAGGGATTTTTCAGTAATTTAAAACAGGGTTTTAATTATTCAATGATTTTTAATTGGTATTAAACAGTATTAAAATATTATGAAAATAATATTTTTGGATGTAAAATGAAAAACTGGACTTAGGGCAATTTTTCTGGAATTTATCGGACCACGGACCTATTTTTAAATGCCTAAAAAGTATTTTATTATTTAATTAATTAATTATTTAATTAATTACTGATTTTTAAATATTATTATTATTAATATATTTTTATTTTTATTTTTATTTTTAAACCGGCCCGCGGCCCGTTGGGCCGGCCCAGCCCAACGAACCCAAACCCAGCCCGCGCCACTAGCGGGTCGGGTCGGGTCGGTCGGACCCGTCCGCTAGCCAGACCCGACCCGGATCACCCCACGCCCCCGCTCGACCCGGTCGACTCCGCTTCCCGCGCCGCTGCCGCCGGCCGCGCACCCCCGCTCGCTTCCCCGCGCCCCGCGCCTGACCCGCCCACGTCCCTGCCCGTCTCGGCTCAACCCCCGCCACCTCGGCCTCCGGCCACCCTTTATAAACCCCTCTTCCCCAGTTCTCCTCCGCCACCATTCGCCTCAACCCCCACCGCCGTCGACGCCTCCCCACGCCGCTGCGACTCCGTCGACCACCGCCTCCTGCACCGACGTCGCTCCGCCCAGAGCCGCCGCGCCCAGCCCGCGTCCGCCCAGCTCTTCTCCTCCCCTCCCCCTTCGTCTCCGGCGGCCCCGACCTCTGCAGTGCCGCCGTCGACGACCTCGGCTGCCCCGCCCTGCTGCACCTCCTCCGGACTCCGCCTCAGCCGACCCTGCCTCGCCGACCTCCGCCTACTCCGTCGTCAACCACCCCGTCCAGCACAGCCTCGGACACGGACACAAGCGCCTGAACCCTAACCCTAGTTCTGGACACGGCTGGGAATAGTGTCGGACACGACACGGACACGGAGGTACGCAGTTCATTGAACCCTGTTCAGGTACTTCCAACTTCCTGCTCGTAACCCCGTTTTCGATTCCGCAAATTCCTACGCGAAGCCTGTATGACCCTCTCGGTGTCCGGACAAACTGTTCGGGACATCGCGTCCTGTGGTGATCGCACACCGCGATCCAAAAACAGGAAAAACCCAGACCCTGTTTCACTCCGGAACTGAGTACGCCCCGCCAAACGGGACGACTTGGTCGCGCGCGATCTTCACAGACACGAGCGCCTCGTCGATACGGACGTGTGAGATTTCGCGGAAGCTGATTTGGGTGTGCGTGCACACCGGAATCAACGCGTATCCGCGGACATCGCCCCGTATCCGTCTTTTCTGCAATTCGACCTAACTTTGTGTACACACGTCGGATCGAGACGAAACTTGCGCCATCGGACTCGTAGCAATACGCTGGTCCTGTGGGTCAAGTTTGGTTCGATTCTGAGAACGTTGACGAAATCGCGTGTCGTGGGCCCCACAGGCCCCGCTCGACGGGCGATTTTGTGAACGGCTCATCGGAATTCAATTCTGAAAGTTCCGTTGGGTTCGTATCAGCGTTTCTGATCTGTTGACACTAAGTTTGGTGAATTTGGAGACCTTTGACCCGGACGCATTTTTCGGTGCAAAGCGGGCCCACCGTTGGACCCCATTTTGGCCCGAAACTGCCGTTTCTGCCCTTGTCTCCGAATTGGACCCAAGGACAGGCGTTTCTAGCTGATTGATATTTTCTGGATCTGATGGTGATATTTATTTCAGCAACCGGAGTAGTACCTGCAGATCACACGGAGACCAGAGCTACAGTTGGAGCCCGGACCACAGGCAAGTGTACCTTGCCAAACTCTGCAGCTTGCTAATTATTTTCTGGACTTAATTATGCAATAAAGGACAATTAAAGCTTGCCAAATCTCAGTAATTCTTGACATAGTATTTTAATGGATTTCTTGTGGAATTAGATATGAATATATTTTAACTGCTTAACCTAGGAAACGAGTGACGTGCTTAGTGTCCGATCACAGTCGGATGCCAACTCCGTACGCGGGGTTGTGTAACGTCACATAGGCATGGATATCGAGACCCGATAATTCTCGTACTTGTCCTATCAAGTACACCAGAACCCAGGACACTTGACACTACTTCATGAGACAGAGTCTTCCTGAGACATTCAAGGTGATTCTGTATAGAATGCATGTTATATGACATAGGCTTTACATTCCTAGACATTTTGATTCAGAGCTATCAGACTTACTGCATTAGTTATGATTATGCGTGTCATGGACATGAGACGTGTGATTACATTGGGTGGGGAGAGACACACAGACTACAGGCTGATATTATATATATATAACATAGTATATATCATAGTGAAATTCATAGTTATTGCCGCTACCGGCTCCCCGACACAGAGCTTGTAGTGGCTTCATCCTGAGATCTAGTGCTGCTCTCATATTGCATATCACATAGTTGGTTACTTAGTTTACCCTGCTGATTATCTTATTGCTGCACTGATATTCATTTGGCTTGAGTTTTTCTGTACCTTGCTATGTCCCCTGAGGACCTGGAATGGATGATGTCCCCAGGTACAGCTGAAGAGAACTACCCAGAAGTGTACGGTACCGGAGCACTCCTCGGAACAGAACCAGGAACAGAGGGCGAGATAGTGGCCGAAGACTTCTCTTGAGCGCCGGCTTCAACTACTCAGTATTTACATTTTCCAGCATTTTACTTCCTGTCTTTCCTTTATTGTAACAGAATAATTCTCGGATTTGTTTCCCGAGATAACCTTATTTCATATTGCATATTTCCATTACATTATGTCTGGCTTCAATCTGTGTTATCTGTGGATGAGATTAGAAATACCTGAGACTGTAACATAGTATTGCTAGACTACAGCTTAAGCATGCCCTGATGGATCCATTAAATTGGGTTGTCCATCGGTGCGTGCTGCTGGCCATTGCTCACGTGCTCAGTCCCTCGGCATTTTGGGACTGGGGCGTGACATTTCTATTCATATTTTTTATGATATTACACCAAGAACACTTATTACTTCTCATGTCTAGACTTGAATGTTATTTATGCACTTGTTATCCTATTCACTTTGCCATGATCTAAAACCCAAGAAACCACTTATAAAATATAATTTTTACTCTAATTGTCACTAAATTTCAGAATATATAAGTTTTGTTTAGGGTGTTATATATAAATAAATACATGGTTGAGACATGATTAAATATTGTGCAACTAGTAGTGCACTTTGCCTAGGTTTTGTGATAGCTAGTTTATTGTTTATAAACACTATGTTGGAATGTAGAAGATGCATGCTAAGGTTGTTCACTAGTTGTATTAGTGTTTGCACACATGTTTCATGATAAATACAAGTTAGAAATGAGGTATATGCCATGATCTTATTATAAATTCAGATTTGACTTGTCTATGTATACTTGACATTTTGTAGTAGAACGAGAGTTGTATATAGTTGGATGAATGGATATACTTAAGAAATACAATATGTGATTGACTGTGATGACCCTAACTTGACCTATTGTTAATGCTCATGTGCATATTTTAATAGACAAAACTAACCCTAGGTTGGTTAACATAGTTTGACACATAGTGAATACCAATGTTGATGATATATTGTATATGAAAATCTAGTGTGAGAATACCTAGTACCTACATGAACCTTCATTATAACCATGTTTATGAGGCTTGATGATGTTATGTGACTAGTAGGCTTGGTGTTTACACACTTTCTTGGTCCTTGACTAGTGAACCTTAGCCAACCTACTTTGTTAGAACCCCTAATTATTTTAGACTCTAAATAACTGATGACATTGTGTAAGTTGTATCTTTGGTTTATTTAGACCCTAATTGTCTAATGATTAATGACGTAGAGTAGTTGTACTCTTGTGCATGATTAGTGAACCGTGTCATAGTGACTAATTTTATGATATTATATATTTAGGCTCTTGGGATCGCACGAGCGTGGATTCGAGAGCATGTTCTTTGTATTATCAGCTTGGAGTTCCAGGCAAGTGTACCTTGCCAACTTACAGTAAATCTTGTTATATTATTTACTTGTGTTTTATTTTATATATTCTTGTGATGTGCCTGTTCAACCTAGGACCGTGAGACGTTGCTTAGCGTCCGAACAAGATTCGGGTGTCGACGTCGTACGCGGAGTCGTGTAACGTCATTTAGAGATTTGATTCTACGATCCTATTTTTACGTGCTTGTTTTACCAAGTACATCATACCATAGGACACTTGACACTATTCATGTGACAAAATTTTTCTTCAGTTATTTATGGTGATTCTATATAGGCTTACAGGATTCGTGATATGAGACTTGCATATACATAGATATCATTATGACTCGTTATACTAGTTAGAGGTCATGATCTTGCGTGTTATGGACATGAGACGTTGTGGACATGAGACGTGTGATTACATTGGGTGGGGAGAGACACACAGGCTACAAGCTGATTATATATATATATATTTTATTATTGAGGTGCTTTAGTCTCTATATCAGAGCTTGGCCCATTACGTGATATTCTTGCTGCTACGGGTTCCCCGACACAGAGCTTGTAGTGGTTTCAACCTGAGTACTAGTGATGCTCTCACTTGTATTTCACTTAGATGGTTATATTAGTTTACCCTTGAGTATGTGGCATCACTACTAGAATAAGCGGGATTAGCGAAGTAATTTAGCGACTCTTAGTAAATACGTCGCTAAATTAGCGACTCAGAAAAATCGTCGCTAGGCGTCGCTAAATGGCGACATTTAGCGACGTTTAGCGACTTTTATTAAGATTTTAAAAGAATAGTCGCTATAAGTTCAATTAAGGTCGCTAAACGTCGCTAATATATCTGATTTAGCGACGTTTAACGTCGTAATTAGCGACGTATCTATCAAAAATATTTAGCAACGTATTTAGCGACGTCTTTGGAGTCGCTAATTTTTATTTTAGCGACGTTTTTATTTGACGTCGCTAAACGTCGCTAAATTTTGGTTAATTATGGCTCAGTTTTCTTTTCTCCATCTGTCGAAAATTTTGAAAACGTTTCGATTTCCCCCGTCCCCCCCCCCTCCGGCGACTGGGTCTCCACGGCTGTGCCTCCTCCGGCATCCCCCTCCTCCTCCTCGAGCTCTAGGTAATCTCTCTCTCTCTCTCTCTCTCATGTGACACTGACACAAGACACACGCACACAGACACGACACACGCACACAGACACGACACACACACAGATGCAGACACACACACACGACACACACACAGACGCAGACACACACGACACACACACACGACACACACACAGACGCAGACACACACAGACGCAGACACACACACGACACACACACACACAGACGTAGATTAGGGTTAGGGTTAGGGTTAGGTTTAGGGTTTTTGAGCAGGGGTTAGGTTTAGGGTATCACATTAAAGTTTTCAATGACATTATTAATAGGATTTCCTCTGATTCTAGTCTCCTAGCTCACTGACACAACACACATGGGACCTTGGTGTGTGTAGGTGTATAAGACCTAGGCATCAATTGTTAGTTTGGATATTTGCAACAATCTTAGTCCCCGGCACTCTATTGTGACATCACTACATAAGCCCTTACTTGTTGGTCTTTCCCCATTGTCCCCCATGACATCAAATAGTTTCTTATCTGATGAAGGAAGGCCAAGTCTTTCACTAAAAACTGTGTCAATAAAGCTGTGGGTTGATCCTGAATCAACCAAGGTCATTGCAGATTTGTTCTTAAAAGTACCCCTAAGTTTCATAGTGGAATGATACATGCTGTCTGATAGTGCTTTAGGGAGATTTCAAATAGACTCTGAGGATCGTTTGTAAAAGTATGATAATTTTCTGATACTGACCCTAGAGTGTTAGTGCCTCCTTCATCCTCATCTGATATCACATTTATAATTTCTTATCCTTGCGCCAGTACGCTAGTCCACTTTTCATCACGGAGGAAACATAACCCCAAATTCTCTCTCCTAAAAAGTTCATTAAGTAGCTAATTGAGGTCTAGTATTTGTGGTAATATCTTGAAATCTAGCTTTTGTTCCTGTATAAGACCCTTCTTAGCTGCTTCAGTATTGGCTAGAGGATAGCTGTTAGTGTTCACCAAATCTCATAATTCAATTTCAATTTTAATTACAATCATATAATTTAATATTGGATCATATTTTCAAACTAGTTCAATAAATCGGTCATTTTATTTTGTGACACGTAGGATATAAATAAGATATTATGGTATCATTATTATACTGCAACAAATAGCTAATTCTTTGTGAGTCATCTAATTCTTCCGTTCCGGTCCAATAGCTAATTCTTTGCTAATTCTTTGTTTTCATCTATCTTACCAGATGGCACCCAAGAGAGCGACACCTCCTACTGTTAAGGAGGAAGTGATGCCTCCTACTGTTAAGGAGGAAGTGATGCCTCCTACTGTTAAGGAGGAAGAGATACCACATGCGGGGAGTTCCAGTCACCCAGCACCTATCGCGGCTGTATCTCAGACGGGGAGTTCTAGTCACCCAGCACCCATAACGGAGCTTGATAACATAAACACTGTTTATGCGCAGTATTTGAGGGACTGGTATCTGCCCCATTTTGGAAATCCTCGAGATTGATACTATAATGTTTCATATACTTATATATTATGCATTTTGTGTTACTGTGATACTCTGATACTTATATATTATGTATTTTGTGATGCTGTTTATGCCCATTTTGTGTGACTGTGATACTGTGATACTTTTATGACTGTGATACTTTTATTGTCTGTCTATAATATTTGTGTGTATTAATTGTATGACTGTGATACTTTATTCATATTAAATATTGTTAATCCGGTGTTGAGTGTTCCACCGAAGGGGTCGACGAACCCATAGAATTCAACGGAGGGTTGCTCCGGGTCTATTTTTAATTAAAAATTTATAAATTGCAGGAATAATAGTTTGGAATAATTCAGGTTTTTTTTTTACTTTTTTTATAAATTTAGCGACGTATTTAGCGACGTTTAGCGACGTCTAGCGACATTTTTATAAGTCGCTAAACAAGTCGCTAATTAGCGACGTGTCAGTAGCCGTCGCTAACGACGTCGCTAAACGTCGCTAAATATGTCGCTGTACGTCGCAAATTGCTGACATGGCAGTACTGCCAGGTCATTAAAGACGTCGCTGTTACGTCGCTATATAAGTCGCTAATGAGCGACGTTTAGCGACTTTAATAAACGTCGCTATTTCGTGACGCCGCGTCGCTAAACGTCGCTATATTTAGCGACTCAATAAAGTCGCTAAAAAACGTCGGCATAGCGACGTTTAGCGACGTTTTTCCGTTCAGCGACTTGGTTTCTTCCGACTGCGTTAAAACGTCGCTAATTACGTCGCTAAACGTGTTTAGCGACGTTTTTTTGTCATTTGGCGACGTTTTTGGGCGTCGCTAATTTGACTTTTTTTGGTAGTGCATTATACTGTTTTACTTTGGCATGCTGTTTCTTGTACTTTGTTACGTCCCTTTGAGGATCTGGTCCCTTGCCAGTTTTGCAGCATAGGCCGTTGTGGAGCTTGCATGTAGTTGCTGATGTGTGTTGCTTTGTCTTGCAGGCATTGGTGCTAGGTACTTATATCATTTCTACCAGAGTTATGGTTATTTATTCTTATTGTCTATTCATCTGCTGATGTAGCCTAGTTTTATAGACTCATATTCTTTTTCTCGAGTCTATTCGAGCTTATGTGTTACTGGCAGCCGACTTTAGCACATGTAGTTCATTATCGATATTTTGTTATTTATGTGGACTAAGATATAGAGATTTCAGTATTTATTTACCCTTATTATACAGCTTATACGTATTCGGGTCGGACCAGAGTCTGGTCGAATGCGTAGCTGGCATGTTACGTATTCCTAGTCCTACGTATTTTGGGACTGGGACGTTACATTAATCACAAAAAATATTCAATTAATATTAATGTTAATATTAATATTAATATTAATATTAATTCTAATGTTAGTATTAACATTAATTTTAAATTTAATTTTATAATTTGTAATGTGAGTTGTCACATTAACTATCTCGTAGAAATGATTTGAAAGAATATTATTATTCTGCTGTTATATATAAGATATAATATATACTTGGTGGTGAAGTATATGTCCCTCCGTCATATTATCTAGTTAATGATAACGTGACGGGCTGGTTCTTTGGTCGGCGTTCCCCACGCGTTTCTTATGTCGTATTTATTCGAGCGCGTGGATTTTAGCTTCTTGCCGTTACGGAATTCTCGCTATGGCTTCTGCCGTTACGGAATTTAGATCCCTCGAACAATTCGGCAGCAACCAATTCAGCTTGAGTCGGTCAGTCCAACATCAGCCGAGAAATTGAGGAGCAAGCACTGCTACTGCTAGAAATTGACATCTATCCTAACAAATTAAAAGGAGGACCAACTTAGTTTTAATTTACATGTCTGTGTGTTTATGGTTTTTGTAAGCATTTTTAACATAATTACATCTTGTTTTTATCTTTTATTTATTTTGTCACAGAAACCAGAAAGATGGCACACGACAAACATCAGTGCATATTGATTTCGACCATTTTTTGTATGTTCTTCACCATTTTTAGTTCACTCCAAAAGAAAAAAAAGGTGTAATAGTGATGTACCATAAATAAATTGTATAAAATGTTGGATTACAAAATATTATTATTATTGTCTCATTTTCATTAGTCTGGTTAGCTGCAAATGTATTGTCCAGTTTATAAATACCTACGGGTCCGAAGGTTTACCTACAAATCCGGTCCAAAGTCCTACAAATTCAGTCCGAAGACTACATTCCGGTCCGAATGTCACATAACAGTTTGAACGCCACATCGTGGTCCGGAGGTCTGCATCCGACTCGAAGGTACGCTCCTGCACACGCTCTGTCAGTCCGCGTCCACACCTCCGCCTGGCACATACCCGCATCAGAGAGAAAAGATTGCAACGTGGTAGCAACATTTATTTTCACTGCAAGTTACAATTATATTATGCTGTCGTACAAACTGAAATTGTTAGAGCATCATTAGTAAGGCCCATTCGACAATCTAGATTCTAGATTCAGAATTTAGAAGCTTATTTGGTTGAATAGTAAAACTCATCCAAAGTTTCAATTTCTAGATTCTCATGTCTGATCCATCCACATTAGCTATAGATTGGGCCTGAGAATTTCTAGATTCAGAATGTAGAAAATCATTTTGTAGAATAATAAGTCCCAATTTGAAACTCTAATTTCTAGATTCTAGATTTACATTATTTTTTTGCTACATTAATTTTTGAATTTTGGGGCACCAAAGGTCATTTTATTATTTATACTATTTTTATACAAACTCAATCTATTCTATATTTACCTCTAAAAAAAAAAATTAGACCTCAAGATACAATTTTGAGCAACATCTACTAAGGTTTGCTCTTATCAACCGCAACAATTCTACATGAAGATGTGTACTGATTCATATAGTATTAAAAAAAAACTAAATATTTCAATAGAAAATATAATTTCCTACCAAGATTTTCCCCTTCGTCTATTGTCCATTGCTAGCTTGCTTGCATTTCCGTGATAGTTGCTCAGTGCCAGTGTCCAAAACTTTTGGCATTGTCTACTCTCTTCTTCCAGCTAGAAAAAAAAAATACAATGAATTTGAATCATTGTCTCTGCCACACCATCAAAACTTCAGAAATACGATAATGATAGAGGTTTTTTTTGTTTTTAATTTTCGTATTATTCCCATACTTATAGCCCCAGCAGATGGAAAAAAACATTTTGGGTGAAAGTCGAATTATTCGTTCAGCAATATAACTCTTTATACAATCAAAATCCTCTTCCAGTCTAACAGAAAGATTAATTTAGAGTTAAATATTTATATTTGTAGTTGTAGTAGTTGTACTAGTGAATAAAGACTGGCTTTCCTCTGGTAAAGTAACCTTTAAGAACAATACTGCTACTTTTGCTCTGCTTTCTAACAACAGTGCAACTTCATCTTGATTATCATATCGAAAGCAACTTAGCTGCATTTTTTTTTTTAAAATTCCATGTAATATTGCTCCAATAACATATACAAATATATATATTTCGTCAACTATATTTCTTTATCTAGAACCTCAAATCCACACAGTATTATTCAAATGGCTACCAGATGTTGCGGATATATAGTTTGTTTAAAACATTTAAATAACAAAACAACCACATATAAAATTTGAGAAAGGCTTCTTGGAAGGACTAAAAGTATATATCATTTGGCCACATGAAACCTGAATATGTAATCTACATTATCAGCCCCACATGCGTATAATGGGGGTCAACCTAATGAAACCTAATTTATCTTCCATCCGCTATTGATAAAAGAATCCATGAGCCCGATACTAGGTCGATCGTAACTACAGCTAAGACGTGAAACTGTACAATATCATCGCTACTAACAAGACTTGCTGAATTCATGATTACTTACGATAGAAAACTAATTAATCAAAGCAACACAATCTTCACATATTAAGTCCAAATTAACAGTTAGGACGAGATCCAGATCATCTCATGGACAATATAGAGACATAAATATAATTTTTTTAATATTATACGAGATCTTAAAACTAAATAATCCAAAAAAAATATTTCAAATGGGAACTAAATTATTCCTTAAAACCAGCTACGACGACAACAACAAAGGCTAGTGATGTTCTCCTTCCCTCTACCTCGTCATCACACAGACATAGATGAAAATATATCTAACATATGGTGGTTAGAAATTAAGCAAGCTTAGGTTTAACTAACTCAACTAGGAAAAGTAACTCATACAAATACTTAAAACAGAGTTATAATATATAAAAGAAATGATAATCTTCATCATATACTTTACACTGTCAATCGCTATTATATTCCAAATTGAATTAATCTTTAGACTTGTGCTATAATCGACCGCAAACCTTCTAATATAATTTGTAAGTTATTGTTTAAGGATCTGACAAAAGCTTTAATTTACTTATTAACAACAGCTTATTAAATAGTCTGAGGAGCTTCAGTCAACTTTGAGGTGACTTGACAAATAAGGTTTCGACTTCCATGTGGCCTAATTAAGATTAGGGAACAGGATGTGATGTGGGCTAGCTAACAACAGCTTACTAATTTGGTAGTATTGCCATGGTTATTTTCGTTCACCCAAATCCATTTAGGGGGTCATTGGGATGTCAATAGTGGTAATGTTGTTGGCGACAATAGTCATTAAAAATGCTATTAAGAAGAACAATATTCCAAGAATTATTGGAGAGGATCAGAAGCTTTTGGAATTACTGGGCGATGTAATCAACCCATCGTCAATGATTTTCGTCTTTTCACGCAACCAAACTATGGTATTTGCATTGAAATGTTCACAAGATGGGGGAATATGTCAAAAAAAGACTCAAATGTAGCTACCTCTGTTGCATCATCTCACAAAAGCCACAGCAAGAAAGAAAAATATTCTCCAGTCTAATTTTATGACATTGTCTAGCAAGCTAATGAAAGCTTCATTGGACTAAAATAAACCAACTAAAATGAACAAGATGCAACTCGTTAATCATTGTGCCACACTGGCTTTTGTATTTCCTCATCCATCCAATTCCAATCTATGGAGTTGTAGTACTAGTCGAGGCAGCAGCTGCTGCTGCTGCTTCTTCTTCAACTTTCTTGTTGTTGGAGTCTTCAAATTTATCTATCGCAACCTGCAGCTCATCTGTGCCACCCACTGCTCTCATGGTGTAGTAGTACACGCCAAGGACAAAACCTGACAAGCCGCCTGCTACAATCAGGTTCTTGGTCTTCGGAGCAAGGTTGCTAAATCCTGTGAATGAAGGCATCCTGTTGAACAGTCAGTCCTACAGAAAGAAAGAAAGAAAAAAAGTAGGAAGGTAATCAATCAAATAGTGGGGGATTATAATATTCAAAATTTCGATGAGATTTTGAGTCGGCATCAGCGGAATTTTTTTTTCCATGAGCTTAATTCAAATTCTAATGGTAATCCCTGATCACGGAGAAAAACCTTTCCACTGAAACAAAGTGAAAGATATCAATTAATAAAAGTCCACAATTACACTCAGAAGACTGGAGAGATCAATTAATAAAATCCACGATTACATTCAGAAGGCTGGACCCATGGACCGTAACACGGAAACGTGGATGCAACATGAAGCAAAGGAAAAGGAGGCATCAACGTTTAGATCCTAAGGAAAAGCTGACAGAGGTTAAGATAATGTCATCAACTTTGCATTTCATCTTTACCTCTTCGTCTAGACTTTTTATAGTCTAGAGGAACATAAAGAGTTTTCTCCCATGAGTTTAACCTTAAAACCAAAACCAAAACCAGAAGGTAGGTATCAACCCGCCAAATGTCCGTATAGGTTTTATTGCATAGTCCTTTCATACTTACAGCTACCTTGGCTGAAAATTTGGTACAAAATAGAGGATGAAAGTCAAGTGGACAGTTTGTCATGGAAACTTTGTCAATTCTTTTATGGGCTTTCTTATGCTTCATAGTCGACCCCATTCATATGGAAGAAGGCATGAATGATGATGATGATGATGATTATTATAATGATGACTAGGCATTACATATGCATTCACTTATATTAGTTTCTCAATATTGCTAACTACCCTCGTCCTTCCTACTTGGAGAACCACCGAAATTTGCCCAAGCCCTCTGTGGTTATAATGATGACTAGGCATTACATATGCATTCACTTATATTAGTTTCTCAATATTGCTAACTACCCTCGTCCTTCCTACTTGGAGAACCACCGAAATTTGCCCAAGCCCTCCGTGGTTTCTCCATGAAGAATCTGAAGAAAGCATCATTACATCCTAATCTCGGATAAGTGTTCAAAGAGAAGCTCTAGCATGATCATTTGTCGATATATGGACTTGAGTATACTTACTTAATTTGACCTCCGACTAAATAATAAACAAAATATGGTCAACAATAGTTGCATAGTCAGAATTTTTATCTAGGGGGATGCAACACTTAAATTTTTTACAATAAACACATTTATAATTTTCATATATTAATACCAAATATCATAAACTATTATTGGATTAATACGAATAAAATTATTAAATACTAACCCAAGTAATGGATTAATACAAATAGGAACATTATGATTCACCTACCAGTTTAGGTTGATCCATTCATTGGGTTGGCTCCAAGTAAGGAATATGCCGGCACTACAATCAATTATAATAGAGTTATTTGTGTTTACCCCCCCCCCCCCCCCAACCCCCCCCCCCCCCCCCCCCACAACCCCCTCCCAATTCATACATTAGCAAAGTATTTTCTATATTTACCCCCACACACCAATATTTAACACGGGAGAGGGGGGGGGGGGGGGTGTAAGAGCGTTATAAATATCAAATAGGGTGGGTTGTGGGTGGGTGGGGGGTGGTGGTAAATACAAATAATTCATTATAACAAGGGTTCCAATAGGCCTATTTCATTTGAATATGACTTCGTTACACATCTCAAACTCACATATACTAGTTTAAAATTTCAAGATTCAAGACATACTATATGAGGAGGTTTGTGTTACATACATATCTAGAGTACCAACTGAGTCAAAATTAAATTGGCTCAGATGGGATCTAGACAATGACATCCACTTCAATTGCATCCACTTCAATTATTTTCTTTAGCAGACATTCTCATGCTGCTAGATAAGGAGGACGGATTTTTTTTGCATTTAAATCCAATATGACAGGTTATGGGAATAAGTCCCATAGGAGCACGATAGACCTAAAAGTGTTGCTCCATATGAAAAGCTGACATTACTTGAAATAAGATAACTGGATAATCTTGACCAATGTGACATCAGTTTTCTACAAAAGTTGGAAGATGGAGAGAAATTCAAAGCAAAAACTTGTATGTATTTCTAAGAAATATAACTACTATGCTAGTGTTTTCTAGCCACCATGTCCAACTTTGGAGGAACCATGGTATCAGTCCTTCCAATTCTTCAATAATCAACATGTTTGCTGAAGGCATCATCTAATACTTGAAGTTAGGAAAGACCTACAAGCCAACTAATTGTTCTTTTTTATTATCAAGTTAGTTACTAATTCATGTGTTCAGATAGGTATACAAACAAACCATATAAATATATATAAATAAATTCAAAATCCGACAATCTATATAAATAAAACAAAATAAAATCAAAATCTAATATATATAAAAAAATCCGAGGGGGGAGCAGCACTGGATATCAGTTTGTTTTTTTAACCTTGGCATTTAACTGGATACGATAGGAATTAAATTGTGATTGTAACCTGTTGCATTTTGACTACAGTTGTAACTTTGAGAACCAAATCTAATTCAGAACAGTTGCAAGCCTCAATGCTTTAGAATGTCCTTTATAAACTAGTAAAGTACACAAACAATCTCTTCACAAACCGCAATTAGAATACCTCCAACCAGATTGGCTACTGAATAATGCAAGGTACATTCGTCCTTCCAGGAAGCTCCACATATCTCACATGGGTATGCTTTAATTAAGCATAGCCCTCACAATTTCTTGTGTTGAGGAATAAAGTGTGACATAATCTCACTATTCAGCCAACAATTAAATTGCTTTGTGTTCTACGCACCAAAAACAACACATTAAAATCTTTTGTCCTTCTGTTCTCACTTTTAACTGATTCAAGGTTCCCGTCAACAGTAACCATTGGCAGCCACCAGCTTCAAGAATTGGCATAAGAACTTTGCAGTTCCTATTAACATTACTAAACAATCAGCTTGTTCCCATTTCAGCAACGATTATCAAGAACCATCACATTAGCAACGACTAATCATAAACTACAACGTCCAAAACTGACATTGACAATCCATTCTTGTCATCTATTTGATCACATGTATCATGTATACATATCCGCCATTTTACAATCTACCGCCTTCTTGGATTTCTCTTCTAATCTGCTCTCTCCATCTAATCTTTTATTCCCCTTTACTTTTGCCATCAGTCTGAACTTTCAAATCTATATTTTGACTCGTAAGGTTTTTTAGTAAGTACAATCTTTTGCCTTCATTCCTCCTCATCACCAATCTCCCCACCCTACCCAACACTCGGCTCTCCTTTTTTCAGTCCATTATTAACTTTTTTTTACATGATAAACATATTTACCTTCCCTACCTGGTGTCTTGGTCTTCTGAGCACAATTACAGTTTCATTGAGAAATGTATTATTGCCTCTTACGTGTGAATAAGTGGTTGTGCATACTGTCTCAGTTTTCTTCATAACTCAAAAAATTGTGAAACTTAATCTTTTAATATAAACTTTACTTACCCAGAACAAGATCCCATGGATCATGGTTTCTTCCTCTTTCCAAAACACTAGATACAGCTTAATAGTTAATACATGTGTATGCTATGCCTCTAACCCACTATATATGAAAAGGTTTGAATTGGCATCTGGTTGTCATAACCCAGTTAACTAAGAGATCAAAAGAAAACCTAAATTAGAACACAAATTTGTTGGGCAGTTCACAACAATCTTAATCAAGAGATGTAAAAAGGAAGCACAGTAGTAGGATGCCTTGGCAATTATTAAACAGCAGTAGGATGCCTTGGCAATGTTGGCATGCAACCATCAGGAGATGTAAAAAGGAAGCACAGTAGTTCTAAACAGGGGATGATCACCAGCAGTGTAGGTTCTACCATTGAGGGGCAGTAGTGATGCAAAATGCATTACACCACCAAGCAGTATAGCAAGAACTCCTGTATATACTAAAAATAAGAGAGAATGAGATGTTATATTCATAGTGAATTTTAAATCATAGATGCCCTTTTAATCAGCAAGCTTCGGTTGTTGAATATTTATCTTCATAAAAGATAAGATTTACTTACTGTGATACTACTAAGACAACTGTAGCTTTCAAAAACCGAATTGTGCTTTCAATAAAACAAGTGGACACCCCTTGTTTTTAGCCTTATACTCCACCTTAGAGAGCATCCAACAATGGTTGTAGTAAGAGTGGGAAAAATAAGAGAAGGAAAAAGGACTAAAACAGGTGATTACACTTCAACTCCTAGAACAATGCTATGCCAAGTAGCTTGAAGCCTCAAAGCAGGTCTCTATTATTCTACAAAGGGAAATGAAAAACTATAAAACCCTGCATAAGTCTTCAAGATATTCATCTATTGTATTGAAATTTGTAATACTTCTTCAAACATTTTCTTAGACTCTCACATAATAAGCCCATGTTTTTAGTTTTACTTTCAAGTTTTATTTTCAGTCTTGTGTACAATGAGGGGAAAATAGACGCAAGCAATAAATGAAAATTTGTACTTTAGCTCTAGATAAAATAAGGATAAAGTGTCCCAGTACTTAAAAAGATTGCCACTTCTCTGTACATCTAAATTAATGTCCACAAACTAAATCACCCTCAAAACCTTGCATTAAATCCAATACCCTTTTGAGGCCCTGATGGAAACTGCTCAATAGGAGAAAACATGTCGATTAATCTACAATGCCCATACAAAGAAATGGCTATCTACCAACCTCCTTAAACTGTGTATAACAGTATAACCTATTTTTAGACAACACCAATCACCCCTCCTTATCACGTTATTCATTTTTTTTCAACCGATCTAAATTGTTATAATGAATAATACTCGGGTTGGTAGGACTCAGGTCCCAAAAGCCTTACCAGGGTAGTAAGAATCATGTGAAATCAATCTTGGAACCAACCTGGAAAACTTTCATCCGGAATCGCCCTAAACCTGAGGTAGAATTCTGGTCGCATAACTCAAAAGAAAAAGTGTAAATGAGGTCAAGCCAAACTCCCAAGCAACATTATAAATTTAACCAGGCATATCAGACCTAAACAAATAAAGGCAAGACACTAGCAGCTTTGTATATGTACTCTGTCCATATAGACACCAGCTATATATGCTCACACCTGAGACCCGAAATGGTTTAGATTCAAAATTCGTGGACAATTTTAGCTAGTTTGCTTACGAAAACTCATCAAATATGTTCCATTTGTTACGTTTATACAACGATTCAGATCTGCTGAAGTCCGTGGACAATTGAATTATATGAATCTGAACCTAAAGCAGTTAACTAGCATCCAATATTTACTGTATAACGTTTTAGTGTTTTATGTTCTATAAAAGCAATGACCCTTTTTGGACATTTCCACAAACATGTTATGTGCAAGTTAGTGGACCATAAGCTACACAAATAAAATCACAAATCCATATATAATATATAAGTTTTTTATATGATTCCGTAGTGTTTACTAATGCGTTCATGATAATGAATCAATTAGTTGAGCCGTAGAATCGTCTCGATGACATGAGAAATTTTAGTTTTTTAACCCAGTTCAAGATGAAGTGAAAGTGGAATTCCATGATGTGCAGAAACCCTAACCCTAAATTATTAGGTGGAATTGGAAAGGAAAATGCTTATTGTCTTCTCCTCCTCTTTTTTCTTCTCTCTTTAGAACTTTTGGCCACACAAAACGCTGCCTGAAGTTATAGGTATTACCTACAGGCCAAGGAGTCGACCCTATAAAATAAATACATAACCCTAAATGCATACATACAAAGATAGTGCATTTGTAGTTACATGATACAGCTATCTACCAGACTCCTTAAACTGTGTATAAATAATAATGGTATATCCTGTTTTTAGACAACATCAATCACCGCTCTTTATCTCGTTATACACTTTTTCCACAGATCTACGTTTTAATAATGAATAATACTCGGGTTGGTAGGACTCAGGTCTCAAAAGCCTTAGCAGTGTAGTAAGATTCATGTGAAATCATCCTTGGAACAACTTAGAAGACTTTCATCGGAATTGCCGTGAACCTGAGGTAGGATTATGGTCGCATAACTCAAAAGAAAAAGTGTAAATGAGGTCAAGCTAAAGTCCCAAGCAACAGTATAAATTTAACCAGGAATATCAGGCCTAAACAAATAATGGCAAGATTCTAGCAGATTCGTATATGCTTTGTCCATATAGACATCCCGTATATATGCTCACATCCGACACCCGAAATGGTTTAGATCCAAAATTCGTGACAAATTTTAGCTGGTTTGCTAAAAAAGATGTCTAATGCGATAAGCCACATTAGTCCTTGACCAAAGGAAATTGAGAATAAACCTATAACCCGAATAATAAATATATCCTAGTTGAACTTTAGTCGTGAAGTGAAATTGAGTTCCCAATATCATTTAATTTCCCTGCAATTTTTCTCTACTAGTCTATTCCATATATATATATATATATATATATATATATATATATATGACCCTAGGAGGACGGATATCCCAATATTGGTGACTTCTTATGTCAGGTCCGTGTTAGATATACTTCATGGAGACTCTCAAAAATGGTTTTAAGGCTAAAGGTGTCTACCTGAAGATATGTTAGGATAAGTTTATTGATTCGAAAGATATGTTTTAAGGTTACATTCCTCTATAAAGATTATGAGAACTTTTTTAGACAGATTATTGATTATATAAATTATAGATAAAAGCCAGCATCTTGTTCTATTATCTCTTCTCTAAAAGTTTGCGTGTTCTTGTGTGGGTTTCGTCGAAATCTGTTTGAGAGGTTTTACATTTGACGTTTGATATCTGGATATTGCCATTTTTCCCCCTATGTCTATTATCATTCAGTGTCCTAACTAGGGGGGCATTCCGAGCGAAATGGATCTAGGGTTTTGCAGATATGTGGAGCATTTGCAATGCGATACAGTTACGGATTATCCATTTTCTGGATTTGGATATCCATATTCTTATAAAATCATGTAAATCATATTAATATCATTAATACTATTCTACATTTATAACACTAGACAACACTTAATTCATTAATAAACATATTAGATCGTCCATACATATCAATAACCAAAATAAAATAAGTTAGTTAATATTCAACTAAGCTTATACAAAATCATCACTTCAATTGACAAGCCATATGTCAGTTTCTCCAAAACCCTATTACAGTCGATCCGTACTCATATTTGATTTATCCATATTCGTCTTTCTATCCAATCCGGTTCTCCAATTTTTGCGGAATATGATAATTGATTTGTATTTCCGAAAAATATCCGTGTACATATATGTTATCGGAAAATAAATACAATACCCATATCCGAACCATATCCGCTGCTAACGCACCCTAACGCATACTCAAATTTTCTATTGTGCTCTACTACACATTCTATTGCTTAGAAATGGAACAAATTGACTAAAAATAGAGTACTATTATCCAGATTTACCATAAATTGCTCAACCCCCGGCAATTTGCGTTCAAGAATTTGTAACACTTGCCAACCGAAATTACTCCTCCTCCAATACTTCTGGTTATTTCGATGATAAAAAGGACAGATTCAGACAATTCCAAGACAAAATTCATCGAAAAATAAAATAAAATAAACCTTACCAGAACTGGAAGGTCAAAGGCAAGCAGATGATGTTTGGATCAAGTGCTATACCCACCTCGAAGACTTAGTGAAAGGGGGAAGGGGAATGCTTGTTTGACGTGGGGATCCCTATTATTTAGGGTTTTTCTTTGGAGAGGGCTAATATGTTTCTTTCTAGTTGGGAGTAATTGGGCCGGGTCCAGGCTATCCATATATATCCATACATCTTTTTTCAAAAAGAAAATCCCACTCGGGTTAGAGTTGAATGGCCAGAACTCTCCACCGAAATGACGCAAATACCCTGACTTAGCAGGAAACCCTAGTGTCAAATATGTAAATGCGGAAACCCCATCTAGATATAGGATGCCTTCCTCTTATCATTTGCAGGTTTCACTGTTTCAGGAACAAAGCAAGCAGCAGCAGCCGCCGCTCATTTCTTTTTCCGTGAGACCTCTCTATTCCTCCTCAATTAATTTTCTTAGATCTCTCCATCAATCCCAACTCTAACCCTAATCTAAGGTCTCATCACTTCTTCGATGTTAAGATTCTTTTTCTATGATTCCAATACTTTAGTTTTGTTTCTTTGTTTTCATAGAGAAGAGTCTGTGAAGTGAAATTTCTTTCGGATCTGTAAATTTTATTGTTCAATTCGATGCTAGTTTCGCTACTTTGAGTAATCTACATTCAGTTGAATTGTTCCTTTTAGATCTTTATTCTGTAATAATTCGATGTTTTTTGCTGAGTAGGCACGTAGATCTGTGTAAATACTTTCTGATCTGTAAATTTTTGAATAAATTTGATTCCATGTTATGTATACTTACTCGTCTTGCTTGAATAGTCCCATTTCTAATTTTGTGTATATTCTAAAAATATGTTTTTTGTTGTGATGATATATGGCTGTATCTATAATTTATTTAATCAATTAGTTTATCCAGAATTATAATTATAATTTTGTTTGTGGAGAGTTCCTTTAAAATACCAGAATACTTACAAAACTTTGTAACATGACTCATTTTAGGAACTATCAAGTTATGTAATGAAATGTTTTGAGGTTTCAGAATTTCATTCGGATCTGTGAAGTTATGATGGATTTAATCTTAGGTTTCCGTTACTTATTAATATGACACAAGAGAGTGAAACTATTTTTATTGAGATTTTATACAATACAAAGTACTCAATTTTTGCTGGAATAATCATATAAATTATAACCGAGTGTTTGTTTTTATCTCTGTTTTTTTCCCACAAAGATAACATTGTTAATAGAATCAGAAATATTTGTTACATTTATGCAAGTTTTTTAAAATATTGATTTATGCTTGAATTCTTGTACAAATTTTCTGATTGTGAGTAAAACTATAGAATTTTTTGAAATCTGTGTACACATGTTTTCTTAATGATATTTGCTTTTCTACCCTTTCAAAATCCTTATTGTTGAAATACTTACACTTCACTTAAACGTCCCTAGAAAATTACTAGTCTAAAAATTTATATTTTCTTCAAATATACTATTTTTTTCAGAATCTTTATACTTGTGTTATGTATCAAACACATGTTGAGATTAGTTTTTTGGGGGGTTAAATTTAGTTTCCAGCTTGAACTTGTATGCCTGTTTAATAGCTTGGAGATAACTATGGTATTTATGTTTAGCATGGCAATGATAAGAAGTTAATAAAAATAATGCTGAACTTGTTGTTTTTATTTTGAAAAAGCAAACAGTAAATTTCAAAAGTAAATTATTATCACATCTCATTTAGTTTTCATGACTTCTTAACAATCTAGATGAGTAATAGTGTGGTAAGAAGTATTGCGCTCCATTCCTGTAAGGCTGTCTTCATGTGTGTATAACTGTGTAAGATTGTAGGCTCATTTTGGTTTTTTTTTACCAAACTAATGAAATTTGGATTAAAACTAGTACTACCCAATACAAAATGCGCATACCACAAGGTATGTCTATCTGCCTTGGCAGGCTAGGTTTTGTGGCATTACCCTCTCGTATGGCTTGAAAATTGGTACCAAAATAGAGGGTTGATGTCAAGTAATATGCCAATCGTGTGAAATGGGAGCAGAAAACGAAGAGGATACTAATTATTTTACTTTCCTATAACTTAAGGTTTTAGACGATCATGGACTTCCACTTTCACTTCAGCATCTTGCATTGCTTTATTTTAAAAAAATTGAACTGCTCGTCTCCAATACAATTCTATGGCTCAATTAATTGCTTGTTTTATTATCATGAACACATAACTTGCCACTACTTAAAAAGTTTCCACTTCTCTACACTTATAAATTATTTTCTACAATCTCAACAACCCTCAAAACCTTGCTTTAAATCCATAGTTTAAAGTATCGGCCGATACCGATCCGATACGGCCGATACCGATACAGTTTGGCATCTCCCGATCCGATACCGACCGATATCCGATACTAACCGATACCGACATTAGATGTCTCTTTTCCAGTCAATTCGGCAAAAAAAATTGAATTAAAAAGACCAATTAGAAAGGGTGTAAAAGCATAGTAAGGTTGTAAAAACATATAAAAGAGGAAAACTTATCTATCACATATAAATCAATCGACAAGGATGACTACTATTTCATTCAATATAAAAAATACTAAGAAACAATACTGGAAATACTTTAAATTATGCATAAATGTATAAAATATATTCTCTAAAATGTTAATAATTTACTAATATTTGTTTGCTTTCCGATACCAAAAAATCCGATACTCCAATCCGAAACCGCCGATACTACCGATACCGCCGATCCCGATACTCATAGGAATAGTCCGATACCGATTCCGATACCGATACTTTGAACCTTGTTTAAATCTAAAACCATTTTGAGGCCTTGCTGGAAACTGCTTATTAGAGCATATTAGTAGTTGGAATTCTAGAATGCACAACTTGAGGCCCGAAATTTCAAAAAAGAAGGTAAATGTAGTATGGGTTGGGTTTGTATGAGAATAGTAGGAAATGATCAAGTGAGCTCTGGTCCCAAAGATTGTGTTGTCAAAAATTGATGTGTAAAAAAATAGTGGAAAATCTAGAATCTAGAAAGTGGGGCTCCAAATTAGGACCTACTGTTCTACAAAATGAGTTCCTTCAATCTAGAATCTAGAAATTGGTAGGCCAAGCCTTAGGTCCTATGGGTGGGATGGGACCGAAAATCTAGAAATTGGAATTAGGGATGGAGCTTACTATTCAACCAAATGAGCTTTAAAATTTTGAATCTAGAAATTGGGAGCGGGGATGAGCCTTACTAACGATTCTCTTAGGAGAAAATTTTGTGATTAATCTACAACGCCCTTACAAAGAAATGGCTATCTACCAAACTCCTTAAACTGTGTATAAAAGTATAACCTATTTTTAGCCAACATTGTAAATTTAACTAGGAATATCAAACCTAAACAAATAAAGGCAAGATTCTAGCAGCTTTGTATCTCTACTCTGTCCATATAGACACCAACTATATATGGTCGGGTTTAGATCCAAAATTGGCAACAATTTTAGCTGGTTTGCTTATGAAAACTAATGAAATATGTTCCATTTGTTACATTTATACAGTTATACAATGATTCAGTCCGCGGGCAATTGAATATATGAACATAAGGCAGTGAACGAGCAGTTAACTAGCATTCAACATTTACATCATAATGTTTCAGCGTTTTACGTTCTATGAAAGCGAGATGACCATTCGTAGACATTTCAAGAAACATGCTATGTGCAAGTTAGTGGACCATATGCTACACAAATAAAATTATAAATCCATATAGTATATTTTTTCCCTATGATTCTGTAGTGTTTATTAATGTGTTCATGATAATGAATCAAATAATTAGTTGAGCCATATAATTGTCTCATTGACTTGAGAAGTTATAGTTTTTTGTCCCAATGCAATAAACTGAAGGGAAATTGGAATCCCATTATTGTGTAGAAAGAAAAATACTTACTAACTTCTCCTTTTTCGTTTCTCTCTTTAGAATTTCTGGCCACCTAAAACACTACCTACGGGCCACACTGACCATTTTAAGTTGGTCCAATAAAATATAGAACCCTAAATAAAATAATTAGCTTTGGGTTATTTTCAATTTCTTTTGGTAATGACTCATGGGGATTGTCACATTAGACATCCTTTTTGTCAATTTTTGGGTTCACATGGAGTATTTTCCATGTCGGTTCGAGCCGACATTGGCTATTGGATCCCAGCCTGATAAGAATATCTTCGAAGGCTGCCTCAACCCATATCTGATATGAGCACTGACTTTTGATATTTATCCTACGGCCAGTAGTAAACCTAATCACTTGTATATAGAACCCTAATAGTCCTCAACTCCTCTTTAAACCTCGACTTCTCTTTAAAAATATTTAGCCAGTAGTGATTTTTTCTGATTCCGATTCCCAATTATTTTACTAGAATTTAGGTTTTTTTACCATATTTATTTGTTAGATTTTTTTTTTTATGTTAGGATTTCGATTTATAGATCTCATCGGGATCTAGGTCTTCTTTTGAACTATTTTGGTTTCTCTTGAACTATTTTGATTCAGCTTCCCAATCAATTGGAATGTATCTAGCTTTCCGTGAGGTTTTGCATTATTTATTCTCTATCGATCAAAGTTACATGTTGAGTGGGCTGCTATTATCTTAATTGCTCTGATGTTGATTTGTATGCGTATTAATTACACATTTCTGGAATAGTATACATATAAATTTTTGTAATATAATTTGTGGGTTTTGTGAATAATACAAAATTTCAGAAAAGCCCTTAAATTTTGTTTTATTTTACACAAACCTAAATTCTGCTCCTTGTAGACCATCTGAGAGGATAGAGCGTGGAAGTACAAAGAGTTTTTTGTGCAGTAGACATCCAAATAGAACTTGTGTAAAGGAAATAGCAGATTGCAAATATATAAGATATAACCATTATGTTCTAGTTTATGGTCATATAGTTATTACGAATAATACTTGAAACAACCATAATTTTTCTAGATCTACTAATTTATAGAACTACTCCTTTTATACTAACAAAGAAACAATGACCATGGGAGTAAATATGCTTATTTTGTGATGTCCAACTCTAAAGGTAATTTTCTTGTTTTTAATCCTCACATGATATTGCGTGTTATGAACATAAAATTTTAGTCTTGGGTAAAAAATATAATCATTAAATTTTAGTTTTGGGTCATGTATGTACAGTAAAGAATACATTTATTTCAACAAGCTTTATTTTCTTTGATTTTACTGATTTAATATTTTTTTAGACTAGTCAGTACATGAAAGTAAAGCCATGTTTATTTTGTGAAGTTCAAACCTAAATGTCAGATCTTTCTGTTTAATCTTTACAGGAGATTACAATGGCAGTGACCTTGGATGGTGTCAACTCGGCATCCGGCCTCAAGAAGCTCAATGATTATCTTCTAACCAGGAGTTACATCAGTGGGTTAGTGTTGATAATTACTGTATGTTAAAGCGTTATTTTGGCATTGGAAGCATATTTACTAAAATTTGTTGTCAGTTACCAAGCATCAAAGGATGATATTACTGTGTACGCTGCAATCTCCTCAGCACCATCATCCGAATATGTCAATGTTGCTAGGTGGTATAGCCACATTGATGCGCTTCTGAAATTTAGGTGTGTGCATGAAGCTTGATAGTTATTTGCCTTGGTTGGGCTCAATTATGAGTGTTTTGGTGTATTTTTTGATTTAATCACACTTATTTCTTCTATGCAGCGGTGTATCTGAGGGTAAGGGTGTTGCTATTGAAGGCTTTGTCAGCGAGGTGGCCCCTGCATCTCCTTCAATTTCTGACAGTAAGGTATAGAAAAATATTTCTGATGTTATCTACACAATAGATCTGTCAATTTCAGCCTGTATCTCAGTATGTGGGCAGTAACCTCGTCTAAGAATATAATATGAAGCCCTTAGGTTCTCTTTATTCAAAGATAGGACACTCCAAATCTGTGTGTTGTCTAAATGATATTTACACTTGTTCTTGTTGTTTTCATGTTTAGGTGTGCTACCATTTATGTATGTTCAGCATAGATTATATTTTATAAGGAAGACTATATACATCATGTTTAAACCCTGAAAGAAAGAAGAAAATCCGGTACATCCATTCTTATGGATTTCTCTTGAAAAATGATACCTAGAATCCAATTTTCATCCATTATTATGATTCGTTATTTTTTATGGTTTGGATAAAAACTTAATTTTGAGATATTTGGAATTGCATGCGCTTCTTTGAAATACCCAAGATATGGTTTATCTTATGAAGATTCCAATTGTTTTCTTTCGATTACAGATTTGCTGTTCATAGAGTTCTAGCATATTCATATATCTCTATATATAGTTCATCATCCAAGCCTTTCTCCCATCAATATGGAGTCTGCTACAAAACAATTGCCAGTCTTATGATGTTGCTGCAACCCTCTGTGTAGTTGTCAAATTCTCAGGCAAGGTTGATACGACTATGAAAGGACCATGCGGTAAAAGCTAGATGCCAGTTACTGTGTAATTTAAGTTCAGGCAACCATGGAAATCCTTCTAGTACATCTACTATAAGGGTCTATACGAATAGGTGCAACCATACAATGATACAATTTGCTATAGGGACTTGCATCCATCTCCAGGAGACATTAATCCAAAGAGAACAAGAATTGCATTTAGAATTCATATGTGAAATTTTACCTATAATGTATTTTGTATCATCACCATCCCAGCCTTCTCCCATTAAAATGGGGCCGTCAAGTATCCATAAAAATTTGACAGACTTCTCATGATTGGCGGATGACTTGATGTCAACCCTCTAGTTTGGTGCCAATTTCCAAGCCATATGAGAGGGTCATGCTATAAAACCTAGCCTGTCAGTTGTCAGGCAGGTAGATGTACCTTTTGGTATGTGCATTTTGTACTGGGTTCTAGTTGTTTTGATCTGGATTTCATTAGCTTGAAAAATCTCAAAATTAACTTACAATCTTGCTTGCACAGTTACCCAGGATCATATGTGCAATAGCACTGGTGACTACTGTTAGGTTTTTATTGTTGCCATTTAAGTGTTCCTTTTCTGTCCCTTGTCTCCTCCTAAACAAGATTTCTGCATACAAAAGTGCAGCAATAGGAGAAGATGGGAAAATCTAGAGGAAGGTTATTGCATACTTTGGATTATATAATAACTTGTCATGTATACGCATGATCCTGTGGTTAATACCTTACATACGAGTCTGCTTATCTTGCCATTTGAGTACACGCATCTGATGTTTTTGCCTTTGCATTCCTTTTACTGTTATATTGTTGCTTGAATGGAATGCGGAATCTTATGTCCTTAACTTTTTGTAAATTAAAATATCAAATTTTCTCGATTCGTCTTTTTTTGCATGCAATGTTGTTTGTTATTTCAACTTGATTAAATAAATCAAAATTAAATTAACTTTTTATTCTCAAAATGATAAGACTATCCATGTAGTTCATGACACTGGGAATATATTTTCATTTGCTGTGTGGACTAGACAGCTTGTCTGTACTTTCAATTATTTGTATATATGCAATTTTATGGTAGTAAAATTGATTCCAACCACTTTCATGCTTCAGCCAATCATAGTAAGGCTTGGTTTGGGATTGCTGTTGCGTAAAAACTGGTAGCAGAAGAAGCTTTTGGAAAGAACTTGCTTTTGGAAATATTTTTTGATAAGCTGTTGTTACCAAACACCCTTGGACCTCTTTCCAAGAAAGAAAGCAAAAACAGCCTCCAATATGCTAAATTCCAAACCCAGCCTAAGTTAATACCTATAATTGTTAACTAATTATTAATTTTTATTTTCACTTGTTAAGATTCTTTCGTATTAGGATGATGGATAGTTTTTGGATGATGAATAGGTTTTAACCCTTTTTCTGGCAATGTTTATGATCATTTCTAACATAACTTGGATGTCAGACTCCAGCTGCAGAGGAAGATGATGATTCTGATGTTGATCTATTTGGTGAAGAGACTGAAGAGGAAAAGAAGGCAGCTGAAGAGCGTGCAGCAGCTGTCAAAGCTTCTACAAAGAAGAAAGAGTGTTAGTATTTTTATTTGATTTTCTCGTTAGGCATAACGAAATATACTAGTCATAAATGAATATGATAATCTTCTAATATGTTATTATGTTACATTATATAATCTTATTCTGTTATTATGACAAGTGATATAATTTATAACTAGCAAATGATTTGGCTAAATTTGAATTTAATTTTATGTAAACAGCTGGAAAATCGTCCGTATTGCTGGATATAAAGCCATGGGATGATGAAACAGACATGAAAAAGCTTGAAGAGACAGTAAGGAGCATCAAAATGGAAGGCTTGTTATGGGGAGCATGTATGTTTGTCTGTCTTCTTAAATTTCCTCTAATAACTTATGAAGAGACTCATTATTTTGACATTCAGCCGGCATTAATACTAATTCTGAATTTTGAAATATATTATACCAATTTGAGTTATAAATGATTTTACACACAATGATTTTTTCTTGACTTGCAGCTAAGCTTGTTCCAGTTGGTTATGGCATCAAGAAGCTGCAGATTATGATGACCATTGTGGATGATCTAGTTTCTGTTGATACCCTTATTGAGGAGACGCTCACTGTTGAACCAGCGAACGAGTACATCCAGAGCTGTGACATCGTGGCCTTTAACAAAATATGTGAGTAGATGACTATTTGCAAACATTTTATAGTTTCTGAAGCATATATTATTTATTGATAATTAAAAGTTCATTACTATTTTTTGATGCATGATTTTATAAGACGAGAACTTTCATCATTTTATAAATCCTTCAATAAAGGAAAATTAACTTTGACTATTTTTAAACAGCATCTCAGTTGACATCTATGAGATTTTACTGAACCAATTATTTTGGTACTCAAATCATAAATTGTCCAGTCATAAGCTAGGTTCCGTTGTTATTCTTTATTTTTTGATCATATATATTGGGATTGATCATTCCACGTCTTATGCGAACAATATGCCTGTTCGTGCAAGAAGTGTTTTTAGTTCTTCTCAAGTAGTTAAAAAGTTTATTTTTGAGAAACTAAAAAAGAATAGTTCAAGTGGGAATAATTGCTTGCTTGGATACTCTAAGCCTACCAACAAATTTTAATTACTCTTTTATTAAAGAACATTCTTTGGAAACTCTTGAGTGTGTTTTGTTTTTATAAACCAGCCTACGTTTTACAAGTTCAGAGATGAAAGTGATTACAGTTTTAGATCAAATCTGTGACTGCCTCTTCAAGTAATAGCTTGGTGTTCATCGATACATTGGTCCTATCCACTTACGGTATTCTTAGAGGCTACTTAAAATTTGTGGTCTTTGAGTTTGCACAGTTGCAAAGGGAAAAAAATTTAAATTTATAGTTATGAAGATGTCTCGACCTGGATAGAAACTTTACTAGTGAAGTTTGGAGTTGGTTATGCGTCATAATATTATGTACATATCCATGCACAGCTACTTTGTTTCACGAAAAAAAAATCCTCGTGGACACCCTTGTGTCTGCTTGGGATCAAGACACATGCCGCCCCCTATCTGTATTCTCCTTCAATGCATCTACAAATATATTTGATTTCAATTTTCGAAACCTTATAATCTTTTTCTATGTTTTTACTAGTTGCATATTCTTTTACTTGTGCATGCATTTTCTAAATGTCCTTTTGTATCAAACCTTGTTTTGACCCATCTGATTTTAAATTAAAAAAATCATAATATTTGTCCAAGTAAATTTCATGCCCTAATTAAATTTGACATTGCTTGTTTCAAGTTAAAAATTGTCTCAATACTCTGTTTTTCTTTTTCCGCTCACATAGTTAAATTATATACCTTTGAAGCCTATTCATCTGAAGCTGTATTTTGTAGATCTCTAATTTTTTTTTATCTATCACATAGTTGAATTACATGCCTGCCCCCATCTGTATTCTCCTTCAATGCATCTACAAATATATTTGATTTCAATTTTCGAAACCTTATAATCTTTATCAAACCTTGTCTTGACCAATCTGATTTTAAATTTAAAAAATCATAATATTTATCCAAGTAAATTTCATGCCCTAATTAAATTTGACATGGCTTGTTTCAAGTTAAAAATTGTCTCAATACTTTGTTTTTCTTTTTCCGCTCACATAGTTAAATTATATACCTTTGAAGCCCATTCATCTGAAGCTGTATTTTCCAGATCTCTAATTTTTTTTTATCTTTCACATAGTTGAATTATATACCTTTGAAGCCCATTCATCTGAAGCTGTATTTTCTAGATCTCTAATTTTTTTTTAATCTTTAACAGAGGATTGATTGCTCTTGCGAACCAGTCGTGCGCACCAGGGGCTGCTCCTTTGTGTTTATTGTTCTCGGCTTTGGTTTCGTGTTAGATGTTTTTTCTACCCTATTTAATACAAAATTGAGCAATTTTGTTTCTTTAATTTAGAGAAGCTTTGAACTTAGGTTGTGGACGGACTACCTTGCTGTTATTTTCTATGTTAATCAAGCACATTGTGAGCATAAATTCCTGTTTTGGTGGTGTTTTTTGCTAGTATACTATCAAAATTTGCAAAGTTGCTTAGTTCAGTTAGAACCGGCTGTGCTTGGATCAGCAAATTTCAATGATACGGAAATCTGTGAGGCGCGACTATTTATATAATTTATATAGGTTTTAAATTGGATGCCAGTGAAGATGACGTTTAGTGTCAAAGTAAGGTTTGTTGCTTGTATATGTGGGGGATATTGTGTACAACTTGATGTCATCAGAGTTTTGCAAAAGATCCAAGTTTTGCAAAACATCTTGGTGTCAGGAGAAAAGATCCAAGTTTTGCAAAACTAATATTAATTTTCTGGATAATGATTTCTCAAGCTTCTTGGTTGGTTGCCCTGGTGGTTTATTGCCTCTCGAACAGCTACTTATAAAATTGTTAAATGCGTAATGTGTGGAATATCCCAATCTCAATAAGAAATGTGGTGACTTTGTTACTCGTCCAACATTGGTAACATTGAAAAGTTTATGTAGTCCATGCAGCGGATAGACAGACGCTTGTCTCTTGCGTAGCCAGACGGTGCGTGCGTTAGTCAAGCTCGTCTTTTATAGCGATACTATGTAGAAATTGAATCACTCGAATGTTTCTCTAGATAAGTCTGCTGCAGACTATACTAGGCAATCTCGAAAACTTCAATGAACAAGAGAATCAACCACGTAAAATTCGAAGACGAAATCTTTGTAAGGGTGGCAGATTTGTAACCTCTGTATCTGAAAAGTTCTAGCTTAAATGTTGTTATTACGTTAATTTGGGACTATTGGGATTTTTTTTTTACAATCTTTGGTTAGTTAAAATTAGTAACACTAATTTTCTATAGCTTTCAAAAAATTATTTTAGTGTTAAACATGATTAAAAACGTTTCAAACTTTTATTTTAGGTTCTAAATAATCAAATAAATTTTCTAGAAAATTTTTGAAAATAATCAAACTTTTATTTTAGTATTTTTAGTATTTATTGGGAGTTATTTACGCCAATAACTAATTTTTTAGGACTTTTAGAATTTAATGTGCAAGCCTGGGAGCATAGGGTTTATAATATTATTATATATATTTTGAATTTTTTTGAGAATTTTTAAAATATTTTTAATATTTATTTTTAGTTAAATAGGTAAAAGTAATTTTTAGAGCTTCTCCTAACTATAGTAGGAAACCTATGAACATAAAACTGTTCCTAGTATTTTTCTAGGGTTTGTGGGTTCAAAATATATTTTCTCTATTTTTTTCAGATTTTATGATTATTTTTAATATTTATTTTGAGTTATTTAGATTTAAAATAATTTAAATAATATTTTGATAAAGGCAAATCAAAACAAATAATATAAACAAACCATCCAACCATATTCTGACATGTGTCCATCTATCCATTTTCTATCAACCACATACCTATATATATATATATATATATATATATATATATATATATATATATATATATATTATAATAACTTTTATTAGCCGATTAATTTTAGAGAGAGAGAAGGGGTTGGAGGATTGTCATCTAGGGTTCTTCGATCTTCAAGAAACCACTACAAATAGTTCCGGACTCCAAACGCGTTCTCGTTTCTTGCGTTGGAATTAGTTTTCTGAATATATAAATTGTTTCACGAAATTCGGAATATTAAATTCTGGAAAATTCGTAGAGCACAGCTTGTCCGGAAATAAACGCATCTCGGTGTTTTCGCGATTGCGGGAGAACCAGGGATCCGAATAACGAACCGTTTGAAGTTTCGGAAAGCTAACGTCGAGACCGTCGAGTTATGTTTTTTCCAGAATTTAATTCGAATTATTTCTGTGGTGTTAATTTTGTAGAAATTATAGGTTAGCAATCAACCACCGTTGCACAATACGATTTTGTATGTGCAATAGTTTTCAAACAAATTTGAATCCAGATGAGCCGTAAATTCCAGCATGTTTGTGACGCTGAAATTTACAGGAAATTATGCATGAAATTCGAGTTTGTATCGGTTGACTTTTCGGTCAACAGATCACCTCGATTTGCGTGCCATGAGTTTCGAGTTGATAAATGTTGGTTTCTTTGGACAAAATTTAGGAATTAACCCAAAAATTAGAATAATAAAATTAAAATAGAATTTTAGAGTAATTTTTTCAGAATTAAATAAAATATCATTTGACATGGTAAATTCGTAATATATAGGCTATTTAGACTTTGACTTGGATTCCGACTCGTACCAACTAAGGACCACATGCGAGTACATTCTCTGATAGTTTTCATTATTTGATATTTTCTATGATGCATATTTATAGTAGTGTTTTACCTGATTCCTGACACCGTGGATACACGGATTGGTATTGTATGGATTCATTTTCGTGAGAAACATATTTTCAGGCCTATTGACTTTTTCTGGACTAATAAATTACTGGACTAATGAATTACTGGACTAATGTATTTTCTTGCCTGTTGACATATTCTGGACTATTGAGATTATTCGTGTCTGGACTTGGATCCATAAGTACTAGTCGGACGGGAAAATACCTAGGAAATGCGTGAACATTCCCTTTCTATCATATGGTCTTACTGGAATAATAGCATCCACACACGACACGTGTGGTTTGCCGGATATTATCCCCTAACCGTTCACTTGTCAACTTGGTATTTTAAAACACTAGTTAGATACAGTTATTCTGGATTAACCTATACTTGCTAATTGTACACTTGCATGACAGGTTTTCTAGTTCACATATCTGTCTGTCTTTACATGCTTCTCTGTTTTTCTTTCTTGTTTTCATTATTTCTTTATTTAACTGTTCCTCTATGATGTACCATATTCCATTATTATATGCTCATCAAGTATTTCATAACTATTTACTGTTCATACTACTTGTCAATTAACTGGAACTGCCATTGGGTTATACTCGTTCCATCCTGACTGTGTAAACATTTTTAGGTGACTTGCTATCTTACTCATTGGTCGAGATATTTTTGTTGGCCAATATTAGAATTTATATAATTTAGCAACTTCTTTGGATTTGATGTTTAGCTGATTTGTTCCCGAGTTATGATTTAATTGTAAATTGAAAATCTTGTAAAACTATGTAAATGTTGTGAATGAGCAATAGATTTGAATTTGTGATTAAATATGGATTGATGGACCATTGTTATCATAGACAGCGTACTACCGTCGATGCTGCGGCGTAAGCTTACGGTTTGACTTGGCCACGTACTCGTATCCGAAAAGCGGGTGCAGGACACGACAAGTTTTTAAATATATCACCACTTGGAATCAAGCCAAATTCTAACAGTGTTCTCAAGCATGAAAATAATGCACTATTGTCTGCTTGAAAAAAAAAAGAAAATGAAAATAAATTTATCTCGCTAAGTTTCTAGCAGCAGCTGTTATATTGAAATCATGGTGTAACAACAAAGCCGTCAAAATGAAATAACAATAATCACTGTATTGTTTCAATAGACTGCAAAGCTGTTTATATTAGAAATTATGGTGTTACAACAAAGCCATCAAGATGGAAGCAGACTTCTTGGTGACCAAATCCTAATGAAGACTAAGTTAGGAGGGCCTACTGGAAAAACAAAGAAAATCAACTTTACAAACGTACGGACTCGGTGTTACAGCCACTTAGCATTCGACGCATTGCAATTTACATTTAAATTAACTAGCCATGTCATACATGCTCAAAACCATCGGAAAACACGTCGCCTATTTTCACTTTCACGACTGGCAACTCTTGGTGGGGTCACGCTTAGCCTATCAGCATTGGCAACAGCCCACCTGTTGAAATCAGGAGAAGATATCAGCTCTCGCAAAGCTTTCTTCGTGTGTTCTTGAGTGATTTTTGCCCAGTCTTCCTTTGAGAATCTCTTCCTCTCTGGAGTTTTGTGGAAGGTTGATAAATAGTTGTCCACTTCATATGAACTCGGTGGTGCGGTTGAGCCTGCAACTCTACCTGCATAAGAACATAGCAAATTTCACTCAACAAAGTGGAAGACATGATCAAACCCGGTACCACGAACTAACCTCGAACAGGAGAGTCACAAGAAGTTGGACCAAGAAATCTCGTTTGAGGCCTAGACAACCCAACCCAGGATTCCGAAATTCGTTCAAGTAATTCAATACGAATTATGCGAATCCACTTAAATGTTCTCCTGCATGGATCATGATGAGGTGTGATTTTTCACTAAACAGCAAATAGACATCCTTACAGAATCACAAACTTCCAAAAGGAGCCAATAATTTCTAATGCAAATAGCAACTTTGATATCCCATGCAAATTGCAAATTTACAGGTGAGAATATCCTATTTCTGATATTCACACCACCTGATATGATCCAGTGACGCATGTCAATGTAGATTTTTGTTGGATGCACGTGAAACTATTCAGCATACTGTCTACTTCAGAATGTAAAAGATCACTATTAAAGCTTGACATAAACAAAATGACCAATGTATAAAAATGTTCAGCATCCTCGACAACATAGACTGGCACTAATGGAGGACTCATCACCTCCACCGGTTGTTCTTCAATCAATAATACATAAATTTTAATCAACTATCCGATAGCCAAATGATACCAAACAAGAATGTGCTCCATGTAAGAGTAACTAAAAAAAAATACAGCACATGATTATCCTAGAATATAGATTGTATGTTGCCAAATGCAGGTTAAATCAAACCAAAGCTGGACTTGAATAAATCATGCTATATATATATATATATATATATATATATATATATATATATATATATATTTTGGAAGAGGTAATTGTGTTACAAGACTCCTGGCCCTAAGGCCTACAAACTTGGCCCGCACCAGAACCGCACCGCTACTCACATTAATTCCTCCACAGGAAATTAAATGTGCTTCCTCCGTTGCTCGAACCCGCAACCTCTTGGGGATATATGCCTCACTCTAACCACTTGAGCTAGAGGTCCTTGGCGATATATATATATATATATATATATATATATATATATATATATATATATCCTTTTACAAGGTAGTAGTTAGCTAATTTTATTCATAAACAAAATGATAGATTAGATCTCTAATCTTACAACCAAAATTGTGCTGGTTGACGCTTGTGTTGTCTCTCAGTCATGTCTGTGCAATATAGCCACTAATATTGTGCCCTTGTCAAGAGTTATCAATGTCTATTATCAAAAAAATATCCTCCACATACTAACATAGAGATACTCTACGACCAATCAGATTAAGGTGGCTCATCAAATACAAAAGGCATGTAGCAGATAAGGGAATGAGATGTCATATCACTCGTAAGTCGTAAATTCTGCAGAATTAAGTTTTTCAATGGACAACTAGCATGGATATTTAATGAAAATAGTCTTAAGCAATGTAGTGCTCATTTCTCTAGCATCATATAAACATGATTACACTAGTGAAGCTAAGTCATGATTGAATCCAAGGGACAACTCAATATCCTTAATATAGCGATATAGCTCGTGCAACAAGCTTACTTGAAAGAGTGAAGTATGATCCTTAGCATTCCATCCATCCTTGATATTGTTGTCATTATAATAGCAAAAGCCAGTGCTTCTGCAGCCAAAATGATGTCCAGAGAGCTCTGAACAAAAGAAAACAATAATTGTTTGCAACTGGAAGGTGAAAAGTCTTAAAAATAGCCCAATAAACTACTAAATAAAGAAAGCGAAGGAGCACCTGAATAATCATAGCAGAAGCAAATATCAGTACTGCCCATTCAACAAAGTACGCAACACCAGTATCCACCAATCCATCATCCGTAAGGGCAAGTTTGCGGACACCCCAATAACCAAACCAAGCTCCAGCTAGAACAAGGCATACCAGAAGAAGCACACCCAGCTGTAGTGACAATTATACAGGAAATTAGGAATATATTGAGTAAATAGTAGGAAGCCTATTAGTATATAAGACTGCAACATAGTCTATCTGTGAATATTTATGTCATGTGTTCATGTCATGTGTTCATGTCATGTGTTCACGAGTGTCAATGCTCGAAGGTACATACTAATGAAAACACGTTTGACTAATAAAAGTGGAGTTGCAAAGCGAGATGCCCTCTTATCTTTTCTGGCTAACTTGCACTTTAACACCCTCAACTATAGCCAAAAGCAAGTTACTATCCTAAAGTATGAGAATTAACAAGTAAACACCATCAAGTATTAAGCGGCTGCAAGTTACTACCCACTGGCAGTTGTCAGTCAAAAAATTTCAGTCACAAGTGGAGAACGTCTTTTTCTTCTTCTTCTCCCACTTTTGCCCTTGATAATATGGAATATATTAAAGTTTCTTCGCTTCCATTTTATTTCATTCAGAGTTAGTTTCAGGTTTTCCTCAAGAGTATTCCTCATCAAGTTTCAGGTTTTCCTCAAAGTATTCCTCATCAAGTTTCAGGTTTTCCTCAGAGTATTCCTCATCATTTGTTTAGGCAAAATTGATTCCTTAACCCTAGATCTCAAGAGATCACTTACCCTAACCCTATTTTATAATTTCGCCTTGGCATTGTTCTTAATTTCAAGTAATTTCAAGGAATTGCCCACTGCATGTGACATAACCTACAACTAAGAGTAGTAGATTATGGAGGGTTCAATGTCTTGCAATAATTATAGAACTACAACAGTTTTCTTCTTGCTTTCATCGTAATTCCATTTCCTTTCTCTTTCTTCATATTGTTTTAAACCTTCTCCTCTTAGTTCTTTTTAGAAGATGAGCCTGCTTGATTGTTGGTAGGTTAGTTTAGATCTCCAAATCTGAGGTATAGTAAGGATGCACATTATTAGGTTTAACATAACTATTTTGGCCGCCTAAAAGAAATTCTAAAGTACTCGTTATATATTACCAGTTATTGCTCATCTTTCCTTCAATTTGGCTAGACATGAGGTATACTGGAAAAATTAAAATTAAAGATTAGTTATTACCAACAGTAAGAGAAGTGCAAAATACTTGTTTTTCATTTTGATTACAAGATTTTGTTCTTCTTTAAATTATCTTGAGCAGTGTCAGTATTGGTTCCAAAAGTGTTAGCCTCTTTCAGCCATGTTGAATAATCCAGGCAGTATAGGATTTCCCACATGCTTCCTTTAATCCACTTTCCTCCTTTTTGCTTTCTTTATTTAGAATCGCCTTTCTCCATATCTTCGTCTTTTTCTCACTCTTTGTTTTCAACTAAGTTGTCAACCATTTCCTTTATCATAGCTCATATTTCTTCCCCTCACCCACCTCCCCCGAAAATCCAATCCACACACACATTTCTCTCATTGGAATGAAAGCATCAATGAACTAATTGTGTCCAAAGGTAGGTGTTATTCCTGGATGGTTTTAATTTCTGTGTAATAACCAATTATGGTGGCTTGCCTATATCTTGAGTTTCTCCACCAACAAATTGTCGTCATAAACAGTAGTATAGTCCTCAGTTGCTTCGTAAGCCTATTTTGAATAGTAAAATTGAGAACCCCAACAGAGTTTTCTGCAAATATCTTTCATTTCCGCCTTTCGGCTATGCCACCCTTTTGTTCAATTCTAACGGTTGTCATGGCTTTACTGCTACGCCTTGGTTGGCATCATGCCTCAGTTACAGGTGAAGAAGCTATCACGGTTACTGATGGAGAGATCTGGTCGGGCACCAAGACCATTCGGTCCCTCTCCTCACTAAATTGTGATTTTCATATAAAAAAAAGAAAGGATGAGCAGAATATGAGTTTAAAGAAAGAGAACAAAACAGCTACAACTATTCCAACAAGGCCGCTTCCTGGTGGATAACTCTCTCAAGGTGGGTAGGTGCAAGGGTCCTGTGTTACATTGTTGGTTAAAGATGTCCTCCTTTTGGACGACCAGGACGCACAGACAAAAACAGGTTTTTGGCATGTCTGTGTAAATTGGCATGTCGGACACTGAAGCAACATGGAGACACTATATATTGGACGGCCATACGTACTAGGCAGTAGGCAAAAAGTGACAGCAGATTGTACAAGAGATCTGCTTTCTGATTCTATTTCTAATACGAGTTAACACTGCTTCCATCTTGTATATAGAAACAGTTCCTATATACATCAAGGTTCAAGAACTCGGTATCGGTATCGGTATCGGACAGTTTGTATGAGTAGCCGTATCGGCAGTATCGGCGGTATCGGATCGGAGTATCGGATATGTTGGTATCGGATGTATCAGCAATTTAAATAATTATTAATAAATTAGTAAAAAAAATAGAAAAAATAATTTACATATTTATGCATTATTTAAGTGTTTTTCATGTTTTTTTTTAATTAGAATTGAATAAAACAATAGTCATCCTTGTTGAATGGTTTACCTGCGATATATAAGTTTTCTTCCTTTACATATTTTTAGTTACAATCTTACTATGTCATTATATTCGTACTAATTGAATCTTGTATTGTTCTGTAGGTTTCAATTTTGACGAATTAAGGCGCATAGAGGGAGGCACAAGAGATTAGAAGCAAATAAGCAATGCAAATGGCAGAATGAGATAATGAGACAAGTGACAAGACCCATAATTATATTTGTCGAGGAATCGAGATATTTTTTAAATTTTTGTAAATAAATAAAGATTTAATTGTATTCAGAAATTTAGTATAAGTGAATAGTTATAAATTGTTACAATGTGATCTCTGACACCAATTATTTTGTTTCATAATATATCGAAATAAAATTAGCAACAAGATTTACATGTTTAAATTTAAAAGTACGACAAAAAATCACTTGGCCAAAAAAATTCATCGGTACTCTGGCCTATCCCTTCATTTAAATTTCATGAATAATAGTCTTTTTACAATAAGTACGAACTACAATAAGGATACAAATACGAAAATGAATACAAATACAAAAAAATACAAATACAAAAAAATACAATTATATCACTAAAATTGTTCATAATTATCATAATCGTCCCGATATGGTTCTTGGTTATGAGGGTAGTAGCGACTGATATTTGTATTATGAAAAAAAATTGCCATGAGGCCATCAAATGTTGAATGTTGTTCCGCCTCTGGAGTGTTGTATGGATAATAACTTGTGTAATTGTCTGAAGGAGTAGGTACATCATGATGGCTAGATCCTCCAGCATATGTATCATCCATGCGGTGCTCTCTAGGTTGATAATCACTTGGCCAGTCTTCAGAGTATTCATGAGACTGATCTCCAGGACTTTCATATTCATTAGTATTGTCAGCACCAGCAGCGAGTGTAGCTCCATTGCCTTCACTATCAGTAGTGTCGTCTTTATCGCTGTCGACCTGTCGAGATTGTACACATGGTGTTTTCTTTCTTTTTCCAGGCCTTCGAGCATTTTCGGCAATATCTTGTGGATCGACATCCAAGTTATCATCTAACCACTCATTTTCTCTACCATCTAAGAGTGGTGTTTCCCTTTCTCTAGTCCAAGCTATGAGTGGATCTTCTTCATGAAATATCTCATCCAAATCAATAATATTTTGTTCATCTCGTGATCTTTGCATATTTCGAACCCTCAATCTCATATTATAATGGACAAAAACTAATTTTTCTAGTCCTGTCATTAAAAGTCTATTGCGGGGACGAGTATGGATGAGAGAAAATGTTGTCCAATTCCTTTCACAGTTGGAAGAAGACACTGTTTGACTTAGGATGCGCACAGCTAATCGAGTCAAATTTTGGGCTTCCTCCCTAGCATGTATGGACCACCACTCAGCTACAAAATAATAAAATATATTAGCTTTGTAACTATATAAATTTAATTAATAAATATTTTAAAGTATGAACTATTACTACCAGGAAGACATCTATTTACAGCACTTTGGAATTGATTTGAACTAAATACACCATTTCTCAATCTGAACTTTTCTGCCTGCAAAGTGATATTACAACAGTTATGGGTCTTATGACATTAAAATTAAATATTGTAAAGTTATAAAAAAATCCAATATCAAATAATATTTACCTCTTTGTTTATATTAAGGCGTGTTGTATTGTCATTTACCATTCTATTAACGACGCGGTGGAAACCATTCAGTACATCGTCGTCATTTATAACATCATTAGAATATTGGTATTTGGGATTCAAGAAATAACCTGCAATATTGAATAAATAACTAGTTTTAAAATCCCTACAAACATTATAAAATAACATTTGAAGGGTATTCAATTTATAGAGTACTTACCAGCTGCATGTATATCTCGATGTAGTTGAGAATTCCATCTGGTATCAATCATTTTCCACCACTTCCTATATCCTTGACCAACATTCTTTTTTATCATTTCTTTAGCCCTGTCCATAGCCTCGTAAAGATGACCCATCTCCGCTTTGTCATCGTTATCCACCATCCTTAAAACTTTTACTAGAGGTCGAAATATTGCAGTGACCCCTGCAATATCCCTCCAGTAAGTTTGACTCTCGATTAAACTGACAACCACATCTGCCTTTTCTCTATCTTTACGATTGAGTCTCATGTAGTTATCTGTCCAACCCCGTGTATTTATCATCCTTTTTAAATCGGCCTGATGTTTAAGGATGGAATCAAAAGCAATAAAATTGGTAGCAAACCTAGTGATGGCTGGTCTAACCAATTCTCCATTCTGAGTCCCAGTCCTCATGATGCTAAGAGCCCAACCATGATTATATATGAAACAAGTCATATCTTGAGACTTCCGTATTAGTGGCTTAATATGTGGATCATTGGCTATATTCTTCAACATGAGATCTATGCAATGTGCTACACATGGAGTCCAATATAAAAAATTTCTCACCTGCATACAAACATACATATTTATTTAGAATGAAGCCATATTTACAATAATAAATTACATATATACAAACATATTTATAATAATAAAAATTCAGTATAAGTTCATTCTCACCTCCATTAACCTCATTCTCGCCTTCTTGTAGTTAGAGCCATTGTCAGTAATTATTTGGACGATCCTATTTTCTCCAATTTGTTCCACAACTTCATTCATCAGTCCAAATATGTATTTACTATCTTTGTATTTGTCAGAGGCATCTACAGATTTAAGAAATATCGTTCCTTGTGGAGAATACACAAGAAAGTTAATGATACATTTTCTGTTCTGTGTACTCCATCCATCGCACATAATGGTACATCCATACTCATCCCAATACCTATGAAATGATTTTAGGTACTCCTCCATGTCACTTATTTCCATATCTAAATAAGTATTTGAAATCTTATAAGGAGTTGGACCCTTTACTCCACCCCCGGAAGCTGCTATGGCATCTATCATTGGTTGATAGTGTGGACTTTTAGCAGCATTGAACGATATATTATTGTATATAAAAAATTTTGATATAAATCTTCCTATATGATTTTTTGCATTCTTTATCCCCTTAATTGCACCCTTTATTTTGGGTTGCATTGCCCCTTATTTTCTGAGGACATAAGGGTCCATACTCCTTACTTCTATCTCTGGAATATTTCTCACCTCCTCCCCACGATATGCGACTGACTTTGATCGGCCACCTAACGTCGGACCCCTGCTTGACCATGTTTCTCTGTCCCCGACACTCCAACGTCTACCTCATTCCTCAGCTGCATGTTCTCTCCTACTTTCTCTCATGTCCCTTCTAAGTTCCGAGAAGTCTTCAATATCTTCTTCTGAGGAGGAATCTACTCGAGCTATCCTTGTCAACTCCTCCTCTACCCGTTGTTTTCTTTGATTCGTCGTTATTTTATCATTTTTTTACCCTCAACAAGCAACAACATTTCTTTTTTTATAGCAATTGGTACATCAGGACACGATGCTACATTTCCTATAATACCCGCTAAGTGTTGTTTCAGCCGAGTAACCCCTCCGTCCATTATTTTGCTACAATAATTGCATTCTATCCTCTTATTATTAGGATTGACACATTTTCCATGTTTCCAACCAGCATCCATTTCCTCCGGCGTACGACTTTTTGGTGCCATTAAGTAATCCTGAAATGATATAACGTTACATACAATAATAAAAAAATGTTACATGAAGTAATAAAAACATATAAAATTGTTAGATGCAATAATAAAAAATACAAAGATAGTAGATGCCTCTGACAAATAATGTGTATTCTCCAGTAATAATTACTGACCAAAAATACAAAGAAATATCGTTACAATAATAGATACTATATATTATCTAATTGTATTGTACATATACACTAAGTTTTATATATATATAGTTATATAAACTATAATGTTACATACAATAATATAGTTATATAAACTATAATGTTACATACAATAATAAAAAATTTGTTACATGCATTAATAAATATTGTTAGATAGTCATATATACGATAAATAAATTGCAATAATATAAAACATTACATAGATAACAATAACAGGTAGTATATAACTATATATATAATTTTGTTAGATACAATAATAATAATAATAATAATAATAATAATAATAATAATAATAATAAATATTGTTAGATACAATATTATATAAGTTAGTGTATACAATATATATGTACAATAATTACATATATATAGTATATAGTATATGATGCATATACGTACAATATATATGTATATGTATATATAGTATATAGTTTATGTATATATAATATATTTAGATACAATATATATGAAATTGATACAATATATAGGTATTATAGTATACAATATATATATATATATATAGAATATACTATAGTATACAATATATATATATATATATATATATATATATATATATATATATAATATAAATAGAATATACTAATGTATATGTACAATAGAATATACTAAAGTATATATATATATATATATATATATATATATATATATATATATTAGTTTTATAAATAAAAAAAAGTCAGAATATATATATATTAGTGTATATGTACACTAGAATATACTATAGTATATATATATATATATATATATATATATATATATATATATATATTTGTTTTATAAATAAAAAAAGTCAGAATATATATATATATATATATATATATATATATATATATATATATATATATAAGTTGCCTCCTTAAATACTATATGCATGCCAACTTAAACAACCAAATTCCATTGGCTTTCTGGCTAGTGGGATGACCGTAAATTAGTGTGGTCACGGGTTCGAATCCAGCGCTGAGAAATTTTTTTTCCCACAGCCGTTGGATCTGAGCGGTGGATCGGTGACGTAGCAAAATGGACGGTAGAGATTGATTTAGGTGTGTTTTTAGAATGCTGACGTGGCAAAGATCTCAGTTGTGGATCGCTGACGTGTCATTTTGGACGGTGGAGATTAGTTGATCTGTGTTTTTAAGATGCTGACGTGGCATGGATCCGAACGGTGGATCGGTGACGTGGCATATTGGACGGTGGAAATTCGTTTATATTTGTTTTATGGATGCTGACGTGGCAAAATTTTTTTAAAAAAAATCGTGAACAAAACAAACAGGAGAGAGAAACATTCATTTTCTCCCGAATGTTTCTCTCCCCGGGAGAGACTCTCCGCCTCCACTCGCCTCTCTCCGCCTCCACTTGCCTCCACTCGCCGGGGAACGCCTCCACTCGCCTCCACCGCTCGAGCCAAGGACGGAGGTGGAGGAGAACTTCTCGAGCCGCGGTGGAGGCGGAGGAAAACTTCTCGAGCCGCGGTGGAGGCGGCGGAGGAGGCCAAGGACGAGGTCGACTGGGTGATCTCCAAGAGGATTTGGCTAACTGAAAAAGGTAAAAGTTCTTAACTTCTTCTAATCTCTCTGTAAATTAGGGTTTGTTGTGTGTTCATTGTAGACAAATGATGGACTATTTATACAAGTTTTTATTGCACTGTTATTTTTTTCGATTATTGGATTTGACGTCTGCAAAGCATAATTTGCTTTATTTGATGTTGATTTGAGGATTTGATGTGCTTTTGTTTTTGGTCAGAGAGGATTTGATGTGCTTTTGTTTTTGGTCGGAGAGGATATGTATCTCCAGGAGGATTTAGGTTCGTATCGGCTCGTTTCGGTCCGTATCGGCTCGTATCGGACGATACGATACATTTTCCACAACTATCGGCCGATATCGATAATTTTCTAGAGTATCGGATCGGCAGTGCTGAGATCCGATCCGATACGGCCAATACGTATCGGTATCGGCCGATACTTTGAACCTTGATATACATATTACATACTGCACCTAAGGGAGATTAGTGCTACCTATTAGGAACATCTTAGTAACAACTGTCAACAAATGATTTTCCTCCCACTATATGAAGTTTGAAATAGAGATCCAAGTGATTGATAGAGCAATCCACTGACTAAGCTTGGTTATTTTAATTGTGACATTTCACATAGTTCCCTTAAGTTCAGTGCTCCTGAGCAAGGGGTGGACCCCCTTTTTTTTGCAGGAGCGGCAAAAATTAAAAAAAAATGAGGTGGAGTAGGGGATTATAAAATTCATAAAAAAGTACATCGTGAGGATTGAACTCAAGACCTTCCAAGTTGTAACACCTTAACTTACTCTATAGGGAAAAATGATGTACATACAGAAAGTATACAAGGTTAACTGAACCCCCCCCCCCCCCCCCTCCTCTCTGCTCCTGAGAACAGTGAGAAGTCTGGACTTTGTTTTGAGTCTTTTGACATAGACAAGCAGTTATTTTCTATTTGTTGAAGAGACATGAGAATAACTGTTGGTAGTATAGATGTACGGATTTAAAAATAATGAACATTGAGGGAACTTGCTAAATTATCTTAGGGTGCATTTCGTACGCAGAATACTGTATAACCAGAAATTCTATATTTCCGGGAATCAAATTCACTAGAATTAAATTCTCTAGAAAATTATATTTCCATGTTTGGTGAATTATATAGTTCATATAAGAAAATACAACATTTTTTATTGATGATTAAATATATTTAATATTTCTTAATCTTTGTTTGTGACTTTTTATAGCATAATTGGTTAAGGACATGTATTAGTATTCAAGAGAACATGGTTCAAATCTTAGAAGCCAGAAGCGGGAGCGGGGACGGAAGCGGGGAAACATGACTACTTAGAAGAGTTTAAAGTTGGGAGCGTGATGGGAGCGTGCGCTAATAATTTTTTATGTTTATTAATCATTGTCATCAAAACTTATAAGTATCTTAATATTTATTATAATTTATAAAGTTCAGTACAAGTTACAGCGAGATCATTCACATATTGATTTTTTATGATGCCAAGGTAAATAATCTTAAGTTTCTTAGTACTTTGATAAACGGGTATTAAAAAAATTTTAACTTTCTTTCTAAAATTTATACTCTTTTAAAATTATGGTAATATTATGGAAATCGCTCATGTCGCTGGGGGAACAAGCTCCCGTCGCATGAGAAACGAGCTCCCGTCATCGGGGAAACGAGCTCCCAAGTAAGAACCGCCGAATCAAGGTTCTTACTAAGATTCGTTGACCTCCTAGGAGTTACTGGCTTCTAAGCTTCAAATCCTATTAACATCATATTTTTAAAGGTGAAACAGAACTAACCCAAAAAACGATTTTTTTTTAAATGAAAAAGAAGGGGAAAATGGTTTTCTTTAAAAGAAAAAACGGGAAAAAAATTGAGAAACGAAAAAAATGAGAAAAACAAAGAAAGAAAAAACTCTAAAAAGTGTAAAAAATCAGAAAATGAAAAACGAAAAAAACGAAAAAAAGAGTTTTTAAAAAGGAAGAAACTTATAAACAAATTTTAAGGTATTAAAAAGCAGAAAAAATTAAAAACTAAGCATAATTTAAAAGAAACAAAAAAACCAAAAAAGACAAAAAAAAAATTCATAAAAAGAAATGAAGAAAAGATTTAAAAAAACCTTTAAAACGTAAGAAAAAAGAAAAACAAATAAAAATTATAAAAATATGAGAAAAAAAGAAAAAAAACTATAAAAAGAGTAGAAATTTTTTAAAAAAGGGAAAAAAGCTAAAAGAAATGAAAAAAAGTTTTTTTTTTTGAAACATTTTATTCCTAGACAAAAAAAATATATACCTACCTATTTTCAAGGGATATGATTCATATATTTTGTGGACAAATTATTTACCCGGGCATGCACAGTTCTCGGAAATAAAATTTATAAGCCAAACCAAACATGGAAATAAGTTTTCCATCCTAAATTTGCCCGTGAATTAAAAAAAAATCGCGTATCAAATGCCCTCTTATTTTTAGAATGGTTTAGAATGGAGAAGGTTGAAGACTTCATTACTAGTCCCTTTTGTCATATGAAAAAGTAGGGTAAAAACATGGTAGTCAAAGGCGCGTCTCGCAGAAAGGCTCGGCAGCTGTCCCTCGCATCTCACTGGACAAGGCGTCTTTTTCCAAACGCACCCAAGGCGCGTCTTTCTATAAGGCGCAACCAAAAAAAGGTGCACCAGGCGCACCTTATGAATTTTTTTATTTATACAAAAAACTCTGAGACATGGAGATAATCCTTACCTCGTACAAGTAGTTGGTTACATTTGTACTGAAAAACTAAAATTACTTAAAAGCATTGTAGGGATAATACAAACTCTTGTTAGTTCTGTTGACCTCTAATGTTGCTCTGGTAGCAGTATTCTAAATTTTGCTAGACAAAATCGGTACGGTGGAGGGCCGCCTAGCACCTAGGCCGCCGAATATATATATATATATATATATATATATATATATATATATATATTTTTTGAAATTTGAAATCCATAATAAAATTTGAAATCCAAACATGATCTAACTTCTAAATCCATAGTACAATTCATAAAAAAAATTGAAATTTGAAATTTTAATGTTCTAAAATTCAAATCCAATCTTAAAACTCAAACAACATATCAACAGTACAACTAAGCATAAAAAACAAAAAATTCAAAAATCGAATAGCCGCATAGGTCCGAATAGGCCCGCCTAGGTGCCGAACATGCACCTAGCTAGGCAGAATAGTTTTTCGGTGCGCAGGCGGCCGGCTAGCACCTAGACCGAAATTTAAAACACGGTCTACTAGTTCACTTAGTTAAGTTTTAACGTATTTTTGTTGGTTTTAATATGTTATTTGGTTTTATTTCTTACATTACTAATTTATTTATCTGTGTATATTTTTATTATTTTTTTATATTTGTGCCTCGTTTCGCTCAGGCGCGCGCCTTAACTGCGTCTTGCGCCTCGGATGATATGGACCTTTTGTGTCCTGAGTGTGCCTTGCGCCTTTGACTACCTTGGGTAAAAAGATTAGTACTTGTGAGTGAATATGAATAAATGGGAAGTTGCATGAAGCATGCAATTCCATGTCTATTGGATTCGGAGGACTCAAAATACACGTGAATGTAACATACAGAGTAGTATATGTCCTGTGATCATGTCTACCTATTACTGCCCTCTCTATGAGTTGCAATATATGGTTTATAACAAGGAGTCCCTTGTGGAAGGAGAATCACTGAGTAGTTTGGCTCTTCAGGAGGAGGTCAGCATGATGATGCAGAGAGAAATAAGAGAGCTGAGAATCCCGACAAGACAGTCTGAATAGTCAATCAATGCTATTTAGACGATTGAATTCATGGATATTATGTTACTAGAGCTTCTACGGCAGCAAATATAATACCCATCTTGAATGCTTTTGTTAGAGCTTGAATGATGGTTTAGAATCTTGTGTGAACATTAAAAAAGAACTTAGGTATACATCTATGAAGCACTGAACCTTAACCTCAAGCAACTTCATAACCAAGAAGAATTTGTCCCGTGAACAGTAATGGCCTAGTTGGCTGACCAAAGCAATATCTCTATAATGAATAACCCAAATATAGTTTACCCTTGGGCCCCAAGCTCCCCAACTTATCTTCCAGGGATATAAGCAATTGACAGGTATATACCTAAAACAACTAGTGTGTAAATAAAGCATAGAGAAACTTACATACAGGATTGAGCATATCTTCATTTATACCTATCTCCAAAAGTGCCGAACGTAATAATGCCGACAGATGACGAAAAAGAAACGCTGCCAAACCTACCTGTCATGTAAAAAATCAACTAGTGACCATTATAAAACAAGAATCATACTCATAGAAGTTTCAAGCATGAAAACTTCTGCCAGCTGCAGAATTACTGTATTACAAACTATTACAAGAAAACTTCTGCCACTCGCAGGTGGTCAAGAATGATACTCACGATGGATGAGTATAAAACTATTGCAAGGGAGCTCTTTCGACCTGTTGGTAGCAGCCTCATGCCCTGCAAGGAGAGCAGTATTAAAAATCAAATGGATCATCTAAAAAACTAAAGCAGCATATCAACAAGGTAATTGGCATAAATGTACGATTCTAGGAACATAAAATGCAAAAAGAAAACAAAAGAACTATCTGCCACTTGCAGAATGAAAACCTTATGGAGATTTTTAATTTTCTCTTGTAGTGAATTAATATAAACATGCAATTTGGAAAGTATTAGATAAGAAAGCATCAAAAGATTTTACAGTTATGAAAAAAAAAAACACGAAACTAATTACTATGCAAACCAAAATATACAATCAGGCCAGCTGTAATCTAAGTTTAGAAAGTATATTTGCCGCTAGACCACCTCTTTTTGGTTTTAGCAGTTTCAAATCAGATTTGTCAATCCAAAACTTAAATATATTTTCAAAATTTGATGTATGAGATTAACATTGTATAAAATATTGCTTTAATGATCAGAAATGAGTTATTGTAAAATTGACCACATTCGATCTTTGTAGGAGCAAAATCCTCCTCTATGGGTATATATTTGGAGAAATCTTGTCATACATTTGTAAATATTAGATTTTCTTTTTATTCGTAATGTTTAGGGGCCTATTTTAAAAAGAATATTCATGACGTAAGCTATAGGATTTGGCCTGGAACTGGTTTTACTATTTTCTAGCAGCACGTATCACATAAAGTAACTTACCCATATGGGTTGGGTTTGGTCCATCTATATCATAATTGATCAGCACCCTAACCCTACTGATTTAGAATCTATTAAACCCCTCTCCACTAGGGGTGAGCATTATTCGATTTTGGACCGAAAACCGAACCGAATAAGAGATTCGGTTCGGTTTAAAAAAAATCGGTTCGATTTCGGTTTTGAAAATACTAAATTTTTTATTCGGTTTTGGGTTTCTATCCAAAACCGAATAAGATATTAATAGGTATTAATATATATAGGTATATACTAAATTTAATTATATATATATATATAGTTACTATATATTACTATATATATTAACAAAACAAATGCAAATAAACCGAAAAATCGAATAAACCGAAAACCGAACCGATTTAATTCGGTTCAGTTTGGTTCGGTTATTGGTCATTTCGGTTCGGTTTTTCGGTTTTGCTTATTCGGTTCGGTTTTGGACCGAATGAACCGAATGCTCACCCCTACTCTCCACCCTACTCTCCACTGATAAAACCGCATTCCAAAACCATGCAAACCTAAGAACATATGTACTAGAGGAATGAGGTGGTGATGGTGCCTCTGTTGGCTGGCTCTGCCTCCTTTTCACTGTTCCCCTCAGTTTTGTCGACAAAATGTTGCATGGACACGGATACAACACAGTAAGGATACAGAGACACGGACACGACACCTATTTTGGTGTATCCTGGTATAATTAGGAGTGTCCAGCTTGTGTCCAGTGCATGTCCAATATGTGTCCAGCACGACATGGCCCACATTTTTGGAGTGTCCATGCCTCCTACAGTCGACACCAACAGAAGTTATAACCATTCTTTTACGGTTTATCTGAAGCTGAAATTTCATTAAGTTCTTAATTCAGCAATTAATAAAAACAAATAAAAGGATCCATTCATATCTCATTCAACTTTTAAATGTTGGTTGACCCAAACAGTCTGCGCTAAGTGCTGCTTTATTCACCGGACTATGGTAATCAAATAAAGGTAAGTCTTTAATATTCAATCACGAATTATCACTGGTTAAATATGTATAGTAGCCTTAGTAGGTTGTTGATCTCAAGCAATTCCATGGAAAAGTCATGATACCTTAAGCTTCTTGGAAGCCAACATTTATCCTTTCTAACATTATGTCCTATGTACTATTGCTAACAAATGAGGAATGCAACCCGATTTGCTGGGCGGCTTTTGTCCAGTAGATTAAAGCAATTACCTACGTCCCCAAAAAGGTAGGTCTACCTAATTGCCACCTAGCCTTCTAGATTTATAAGAAGGCATCTATTGCTCATGGCTACCTTCGACTAAGAATTTGTCACCAAAGCAAAGTCTTGACGTAAAGTTAATTAACAACCGTTGTTCATAACTTTGTTGAGCTTTCCTGTATTCCATAGCTAACCCCCATTCAGATGCGAAGATACTCTTGAAAGTTTTTATATTCAATATTACAAAATTATTTGCAGATGATCAGTCTCTTTCAGGGTTTGAAATTGTGGTATCAGAATCAGATCTTATGTGTATTGTTGTCAACAATTTTAGTAGTTTTAGATTGGAGTATCAGAATGTCTAGTTTCGACATTTTCAATAAAGAATGAAAAGTTTTACATCTTTTATTAAAATATAAGAAATGAAAGACTAGTTTAAACACAATTTCACAAACTATGTTGTTTAATGTTGATTACGTTGAATATTAAATAATTTATTTGAAACTATAACGTGATGACACCAAACTAAATAGGCAATTCACATAGGCTTAAAAGAGATTTTTTTCAAAGCATGAAAATTGAAAGTAGAGCCAAATCAAGTACATACTTGAGAAAGGCAAAATATTTGAAAGTTTAGACTAACTTCAGCCTTGTATCAGGAAGTTTTGGCCTTTCGTCTAATCTTGAAAAGTTTTAGATAGCTTTTGGTAGGTTCTAGCTTATTTTAATCTATCATAGGACCATATCAGATTCGGACTTATCAAGATTTATATTATTAGCCTAATCCAGGAGGTATCATCTAATACTTATGGGGGTTTTTTTTAAGGGGAGTCTAATACTTATGGTGAAGTTCATTGACCGCTTCAGCCCAAGTTCGACAAAATATAGGCCAATATGTATTGCTACCAGCCAATCTGTTAACTTTGGTTTTTCCAATCTAAGTTTCATACTAAGCATTTTCATAAATTCCACAACTGTTGCCTAGTCACCTGCTACAACTTTGAAAAGGTGATATAGCTCAACTGTTCAAGTACAAAACAAAAGTTGGAGGGAAGGGATCCTGGCATAGCACCTGTGAAACAGATGAATAATTTCAACTCATAAATGCCAGTATATTTTTAAGTAAGATTCACTACAGGGTCTGATCAAAAGGAGAGAGCGGATCTCTGGATTAGAAGTTTTCAAGATCCAAAAAAGACTTGTCGATTAATTGTTACTGAAATTCCAAAGCCAGATTTAGTTACAAATAAATTGAATCAAAATGAGTCAAGACTATAACTGCCTTTGAAAATAGTATGAAGAGACCTTTATTCTGCATGGCTTTTGTTAGTTGATTTTAGTTGTGGTATCAATCCTAAGGGTTTACAAGATAACCCTATAAGCATAGAGAAATCTAAAAGAATTACATGTAAAATTATATGCAACAAGCTCATAGATTCCTACTTGATTGATATTTTCTATCAATATCATATGTACAAAATAATTTAAAACCTGAGAATCAGATCATGTGAGTGTTTCCGAGTTGAGAGAGAGAGATTATCATGATCATTCGTTTTTATATTCAAAATCAACACACACAAAAAAACAATATAAAAAGTCCTGAGCTAATTGGACATTATTAATGTTGATCTTTACAAACTCGAAAAGCACGATGTGCCTCAATCATACAATTTTCACAATTGTCCTCCTCCTTGTCTGTCACATGGTGCCATGGTGGCAGACCTAATTGCTTTAAGAGCTTCGAAGTGTCAGGAAAACAAGTTGGTACATTCTAGTACTTGTAAATGTACCAGGCTACCATCCCTTTGGATTAAATGGTTCCTTATTTGAGAAGCAACTCTAGATCTATCCATCCATAACAATAATATAGAGTTTCAAATGAATACAATAAGAACTTGTGGCTACCAATATCCAGCTTTGTATTTATTAGTCTAGTTTAGGCCAATAACTATTAATCAATGCAAATTGGATATCTTTTCCATCCAGATCACAATAAAGTATGACGTATTTTCCTAGACTAAACATACCACCACCAAAGTTTGGGCAAAATTACCTGAAAAAGGACAATCAATATCACGAGAACAATACCAATGGTCATTGCACTGCCATAATAAAATATCACCGATTCGCTAAGAGCACGTGCTGATGCCATCATAACCAGTCCCAGTACCAACAAAACTACACGATGGTACATGAACTCTGCACAAAGAAAAGATTCAATGGTCTCAACAACTGACGAACGAAATTCTTAGTTCTATTTCATATAAAACATAGAAACATAGAGACGGTACCTTGTTCAGTGGATACATCAATGGTCCTAGATGGATCGGGCAACATTCGGATGTCAAGAATCCAGTCCCCAAAGGGTGAGACAGATCGAACCCAAGAACCCTTCGAGAGTTTGTGCCATTCAGTTGATAGGCACATCCCGACACCAAGAGATGCATTGCTGCAAAGAAAGAAGACCAAGAAGAATCTTTTTGTCTTGAAGCCCAAGTTGTAAAAAACAGATGCAAAGCCCTTCTAGACCAAAATCATTGACACCTAGAGCCTTGGACCTAGGCAATCGGCCCTTTTCTAATAACATGCCCATATAGCCCTTCCTCAGCCCACCTAGGCCTCTCTCGGACTCACGATACTAATGATTAGTTCATTCCCTAAGATGCTTATTTTTTTATCAAGATATGTGAATTGTTGTTTTAGTTGCTTTTCTAATCTCTCCCCTAATTTTAACTTGTCATTGGTGGATTAAATTGCTTAATCATAAGTTTGAAATACGTGATTTTAATGTTTAGTCTAGAACCTTTAGTTTCATGATCATCGTTGTCTTATACTTGGTATTTTATTTTTAACATCTTTTATATATGTGTGTTTATTCTAGGTTATTTTTTATATATCAAAAATGGGATTTTAATTCTAGATTTGGAATTCATGTAGTCAACCCCAAAATTATGGAATAAAGGCTTTATTGTTGATGACGTACTAGAAAAACTTGTGGCTCATGCGTGCTATTCCCCTTCCTAACTGCCTGGTGGCAGTTTTCCTATCTTTCATACCATTTCCTAAAGATTAACTCGATGTGTTTGAGACGCATCAACTCCCATGAATACGTTAAAGTTATAGTGCTTTTCACTCTGAAAACACTTACTAATTTCTTAATTCTTACCAATTTATCCTTGAATGCTCCTATTTGCCTCTCCTTTTTATCTTTCTCATTCAACGGGGTAGTGGTTGGAACTGCTAGGGTTGAAACTGGATACAAATCTGATAAACATTTGATGATTCATTTTATACAATGATTTCATATTCCTTTCTGTGTAAGTTGTACTAACGTAAGAAATTAACATTTAGAACTTTTGTCCTAATAGATGCAAGATCACAACAGAAACATATTCCAATTGTAATCACAAACATGATATGTCTACTCAAAGTAGTATAGATTCTTGCAATCCATCCAATAGACACCATCCAAAATCATCCATTTTCTCCAACGCGTCGCTGAGAAAATCAAGATAAATGTGATTGATACGTACACAAGCTTAATGTCAATATATATATATATATATATATATAGGATCCGGATCAAGAGTCCCGCTTATAAAGTCCCCAAAAAGTTCCGTCACTGTGGTCCGTTGGATTGTGCTTTATGTCATCTAATCTTGACCGTTGATCAAAACAACGGTCAAGATTAGATGACTTAAAGACGATCCAACGGCTAGAAATGACGGAACTTTTTTGAGACTTTATAAGCGGAACTCTTGATCCGTATATATATATATATATATATATATATATATATATATATATATATATATAGAGAGAGAGAGAGAGAGAGAGAGAGAGAGAGAGTTTGGTCCTTTCGTCCTTCCCTCTCACGAACATACTTGGAAATTAAACCCTAATTCATCTACCGAGCCCTTTCTGATATATTATTTCTTAATCCTCTCCCACTCCATCCAATCCTTTAAATTTTGCAATAATTCTTGCACAGAGCCCTAAATCATCACCAACATTCATCAAAGAGAAGTAAAAGTTCACGAACAAATTAGGGTTTGGCGGCAATGCAGGCAGATCACTTGGAAATTAAACCCTAATTCACCGATTGATTGTTGAGAGCCCAATAACCCTAATTTACCCATTCATCTCCCCTGCCCTATACAATCTCTTCGCTATCTTCTCAATCCTCTCCGATTCCATCCTATTATTTGAATTTTGTACAAATTCTTTCACCAAGTCGTAACCATCACCACCAAAGTGCTCATCAAAGAGCAGTAAATTTTCAATAATGGGCTAGGGTTTGATGGGACACCGAAACGAAGAAGATTACTTGGAAATTAAACCCTAGTTCACCAACAACGGATTACTAAGCACGATAATACATTAAACCCTAACTAATCAGCAATTGAAAAAAGTAGGGTAGGGTTTGAGGAAATACCGATGGAGACAGATCTCGATGGTCTGGATCCGGAAGATGGCGTCCCCCTGCGCGACCGAAACCCTAATCTTGAGCGAGTCGGCGAAGCTGGTGAGGTTCCTCAGCCGGGAGAGCCCGCGTATGTGGACCCGGTTGCAGACGACGGTCGAGCCGGGGCGAGAGCCGGGCGAGCGCTCCACCCGCTCGCCTGGAGGAAGTCGGAGGGAGGACGAATAGGCGGAGGAAACGGAGAGTTGGGTGTCGGCGGAGAGAGGATGGAGGAGGAGGAGGAGGAGGAGGAAGAAGAAGAAGAAGGAGATTGGGAGAAGAAGAAAGCGAGAACGGGTGGAGGGAAGAGGAGGGAAGAGGAGCATGGTGGCTTTGAATTTTGCTTGGATCGTTGGGTTGTTATTTGCTCGGGTCGTTGGGTTGTTTGGCTTTTGGTTTGGCAATTTATAAGGGCACTACACAATTTACTCGGGGCTAGTCCATTGAAAAATTAGAAAAAATTACAAGTTTGCCATCATGAAAGTTACTCGGGGCTAGCCCACTGTTATAATTAGGACTGTCAAAATTTTGACAGTCCTACCACTTGGAAAGACTGTCAAAATTTTGACAGTCCACATAGCTTGTGGGACTGTCAAAATTATGACAGTCCTACCACTTGGAAGGACTGTCAAAATTTTGACAGTCCTACAAATTGTTAGGACTGTCATAATTTTGACAGTCTTACAAATTGTTAGGACTGTCATAATTTTGACAGTCCCACAAGCTATGTGGACTGTCAAAATTTTGACAGTCCTAATTTTAACCCACTGAAAATTTTATATAAAACTAGGACTGTCACGATTTTGACAGTCCCACAAACAATGAGGACTGTCAAAATTTTGACAGTCCTCATTTTAATTGTCAGGATTTTTTTTAAGTTTATTTCTATTTAGTTAGTTTTTGATTTTGATTTTTTTTTATTTAGTTTAACATCCAAAATAAAATATGTTATCATTGAACAAAAAAAAAAAAAAAAAAAAAAAAATCTACCGTACGAGTATTACGTCTGCCGTCGATCAGACTTCAAACGGCCATAACTATTTGTTTTCAAATCGTTTTTCGTCACACAATAGGTCTATTTGTATGTTTTCGACGAGAGTAACACAATTCGTGTAGAGAGAATTTTCATCCGAAGTAAGACGTACGTATTACAGGCAAAAATATAAAATATAAAACTTTAAAGTATCATAACTTTTGACTGGGAGATCGAAACAAGCTCCAGTTTGAGCCAAAATGACCGTATGGAAAAGTACTTCGGGATAAACCGTTTCACCGTTTGACGGACTTCCTAAATTTTTAGAATCGCAAAAAAACGATGTTTTGACCTCCAAAGTTTACTTTTTGTAATTTTATTTTTTTTACAAAATTTTTAATGTACCATTAATAAATTTACTATTTTAAATAACATAATACTTTAACAAATTTTAAGGATAGAAATTTCAAGGATATTTTAAAATTGGCCCCCCCAACAATTAACAAAAATAAATTAACAGAAAAAAAAAATTTAGGACTGTCAAAATTTTGACAGTCCTACCAATTTGTAGGACTGTCAAAATTTTGACAGTCCTAAAATTTAACATATATTTTTAGGACTGTCAAAATTTTGACAGTCCTTACAATTGGTAGGACTGTCAAAAGTTTGACAGTCCTAAAAATATATGTTGAATTTTTAGGACTGTCAAAATTTTGACAGTACTTTCAATTGGTAGGACTGTCAAAATTTTGACAGTCCTAAAAATTTAACATACATTTTTAGGACAGTCCTTAAATTTTTAGGACTGTTGAAATGCCTACAGTCCTATATAAATTTAGGACTGTAGAAAATTCTACAGTCCTTAATATACATAGGACTGTCGATTTTCCTACAGTCCTAAATCTATATAGGATTGTAGGAAAATCTACAGTCCCGCCCGATACTGCTCGACGTTGTCGACGATTCTCGACATTTTATGCCCTAAAATCGTGTTCGATTCTCGACATTGTCGACTTTGGGAGCCATCGACAAGGAGGACGAAGTCTCGGAGAGTTGGAGAGCTCCGCCGGCGGGAGGGGGGAGGGCTCCGGTGGGACGGAGAGGGTTTGGGAGAAGGGTTTGGGAAAGTGGGCTAGCCTCAAGTAAAATAATGGGATAGTGTGAGTAAACTTTGCTCAATCCTGGGCTAGCCCCAAGTAATATGTGCAGTGCCCTTATCAAAAGCCTTTGGTTTGGAGTCTCCCAAATGATGCTTTCTATTTTTTAGTTAAAATTTAACTAAAAAACTATAACGCTATTTTAGGGACCTTTCTGTATGATTTTTTTTATTACAATAATATATAGAGTAGTAAATGTCTTTTTTTATTATAGTCTTTTTTTTATTTTTTATTAATATAAATGGAGACATTTATAACAACGTGATTGATAAAAATTAACTGATAAAAAAAGGAACCTACAACAACCAGCCGGAAAACAAAGACATTTTACAAATAAAAAAAAGAAAATAACTTGAAAAGAAAAAGACATCTATTCTACTATATAATGCCAAAACTAGGCTTCACCGTGAAAATTTTTTGTTCCAAAAATACCCTTCAACATATTTAGTAATTAAAAAGAATACCTACAATAAATTCTACTGACAACCATTTAAGAGATGCAATAATGACAACCATTTATGGAAATCAAAGGGTTCATGCTACTTGCTAAGTCATTTAAATTGTTACCAAAGAATTCGAAAGGTTGAACCATTAACCTATATAATTAAAAGCAGTAGAAATAAACTAACTCATCAACATCATTCACTCCAATATATGTGCAAAGCACGTGCATATATACTAGTTGCATATAGACACACTCCTTTCCGAATATGAAAAAATCTTGGATTTTTTATTTTTAAAAAAAATCTAGATTAAAATAATAATAAAATTTAAAATATATTTTAATCATTGGTCATTAATGTATGACATTTAGAAGGTTCTTTCTCTCTCCGTAGATTAAGATGGTCCTTGTAACTTTACAATCTTATAAAGTAGATAAAAAGTGTGATTCGAGAACAAAATTTACATTTCCTCCTTAAAGGAGTCCACCTCTAAATTAGTTTTCATTGTCTATGGTTAATAATAAACGAACGATCTTGATTGTGTAGTATTCTTTTTATAAGTGAGAAATGTCTTTGTTTTAAAGCACAAATGATGTTTAACAATTATCATGTCACTTGGTTAAGTATATAATATAATTCATATATATACAGTAAAAAATATAGAACTCATGGGAAACAACCACCCAGAGGAGCCTAAGGTGGGTCTGTCTGGTCAGGAGGCATGTATGAAATAAAAAAACTCATCTTCTATGATAGAGAGTAAAATTATAAGAAATTTCCCTCGTGTTTTATATTTCCTATAATGTTATCTTTTTAAAACGAATGGTGCATTCCCTCAAATGAACTCTTATTTTTCCAAATTTATTAGACATCACTAACATTATCTTTTTAACGATGCTCCCTGTGATGCGATCAGATTTCACTATGAATCGAAGGATTACAAGTTTACTTGGAGGATTACACTGCTGAAAATTTTCGGACAAAACAGCTAAATGACAAAAAGTTTAAAACCATCTCTTTTGGATAGATCTTATGTGCATGATAAGAACTACTGCTGGAAAGACTATTCTTTAAAACACCCCTAATTGATCAGGAGTTATGCTATGGGTAACACAACCAAGTTAATTTTTCGCTAGAGGTAACACATAAAATTTATCATGGGAAACACATTTTCAATATATACTCTCTTTCAAAAATCTTTTCTTCTCTCTTCCCCAAAAAAAAAAAAAAAAAAACTTCGCCCTTCTTCCTCCTCTCGTTCCTCTTCTTTCTAGTTTTGGGTTTCAAATCCAAGTTTTTTTTTTGTTTAGATTTTTGGAATTCATATATAATACATATTTTTGTTATAACTTCTTAGTAGATAGCCCGCTAATGTAGTATTTTTGAAGTTCCAAACTCCATTCGAAACAACACTGTTTGGGAAAAACTGCCAAAATTTTGACAGTTGAAGAATTTGAATACATAAATTTTTGTTGCCCCTAAATTTTTTTGAAAGGGTAATTTGGAAATTAAAAAGTTTGAAAATATTAACACAGTCCCTTTTAGCAATTTTAACAGCCACTAAATATATGTAACATAGGGGAAAAAAAAAGGTGTTTGATCATACTTTATTGAACAAGTGCTGCTGAGCTTGCATGTCTACTGATTTGGATGGAGGTTGATAATTTAAACAGATAATTCTTGAAACAACAAAGCAATTGAAAGTTTAGACAGATATTTGGTCTGCGAGATGAAGATATAATCATTCTTCAGATTGCGGGGGGCCCTTCCACTTGAAATTGTCTGCATAGGCCTTCACCTGCAAGATGGCAACATTCAAAGAAATCAGAGCCGCGTGCTTCAAGTTAAAAAAAAAAAAAGGCAAGCTCCAAAGGTTTTCAATACTTTTAAGTTCAAAAATGCAAAAACACACACTTCCAACGACAGGGCTACTACTAAAGAACAAAAAATATATGTATGCTGCATGTTCAAGGCTGGATTTAGTCGGAGATTACTAAGGACACTATATAACTATATAATGCGATATAGGCTGTCACAATTTTGTCAATTTTCATATCTATAATAATCTTTTGAAAAAATGTTAGGGTACATCACTATTGTTAGGACAACCTGATTCAGAGAGTATTTTTGAGGACTTCAAAATTTTGGTAGTCTTAATAATAGTAAGAACTCCAGTCATCATACAGAGACTATTTGTTATGACTGTCAAAATTTTGTAGTCCTACGTCATCCCCAACGGGACTGTTCCGATTTTTGAAACTTCAAAATCCCAATAATGATGTACGAAATTTCAGAAAATCCCAATTTAGACTATATATTACTTAAACATGAAATCTAAAAATCAATAAGAAAAAAAACCCTAACAATTGGTGCCCCCCCCCACCCCCCCCCCCCCCCCCCCCCCCCCCCTTACATATGAAAAATCCTAGAACCTACAAAACATATTTTCAATGATGGAAATTTATCTTGCTTGTGAAAAAGTCTTGGTGTGTTATATCAGATTAGGGTTGCAAGAGGAAGAGGAAGAGGGAAGAACAAAGTAGTTAGAAGAGAACATAAAAGAGTTGTGTTTTATGGGTCGCCCTCTAACAATTAGTGTGTTGTTCCCTAACAATTTCTCAACTTAAGTGTGTTGCCCCCCTAACATATATGATATCCCCTATCACATTTTGTAGTGCCCCTAACATGTGATAGCCCCTATCACATTTTGCTGCTGCTTTTCAAAAAAGCAGAAGTAGCTCTCTGAAGTAGCATTCACTCTTTAAGCAGCCCAAAAAATTAACTAGCTTATCAAAAAAAAAGCAAAAGCTGGTGTTACAAACAGCTTTTCCTGATTCTTTTTTTTTTCTTATATATATAAAAAAGAAGCAAAACCAGACCAGATAAGCTGTACCAAACCTAGTATATATCTTGATGCAAAAAGATGTCTTTTGGCAAAAAAATTGTACAGTTTAGTAGGCATCTGTAAGCAAGCAAGTTCATTACGGAAGCACAATATCAACAAGAAAGTTCAGCATTTTTAAAGTCATCTTCTAATCCACAATTTACTACATTATGATGTAAGACAATTTCCCACTCCAAACAGTCATCATATACAGCAAGAGCATGACATGCATTGACAGTTGAGAGCACCAGGTGATATTTACTAGTGCTTCGAAGTTTCCAGTTACTCGTTTCTTTGAAGGAAATTCTAGCCCCGGTTTCATATATTGCAAGGGCATGACATGCATTGACAATTGAGAGCACCAGATGATATTCACTAGAGCTTCAGGGTTTGCAGTTACTCTTTTTTTATATGGAATTAAGTTAATTGCATAATAGAGAAGTATTTTACAAGAATTATTCAGGAGCTAAATTCTCTCGAATAACAAAAAGAAATTTTAGACCTGGGTTTATATAAGCCCGGCCATTGTCAACCCTACTAAAATGGTATCACTTACCTATTTCTTGACCCATAAAACCAACTTATTCTTTTAACCTGAGTCCTAAAACTATTTATATTTACCAAAATATGAAAATAATAAGAACTTCCTACACTCGAGTGATAAGCAAGACTAAGGTTACTTCTGAAACCAAATGGGCCATAATACCAAGCAAGCAGCAGAGCATTGATCTGTTTATTATGAGATTCCTCTTAGATTTGTTGATACCACCGTGATAGTGCTGAGGTTGAATGACTTTGGGGAGAGAATAAGCAGATTCAATGTTCATGTTGAATAAACAAACAATTCAGAGGCCCATAGACTCATAGAGGCAATCAGACTCCTTTACTCAGTTTCACAACACAGCAATCTTCTTCCTTATGTTACCATTTCGCACAACCACACCCATCACCTTCGGATTTGGTGCAAGACTCCTTTACTCAGTTTCATCAACACATTAGCAATCTTCTTCCTAATGTTACTATTTTGCACATTCATAGACCAATGTTACTAGTTTGGAGACTTTGGACACTGCAACGTAGACTAATGGATGCACCGCTTATGAGAAGCTATAAGATATTAGTCAAACGAGCTGTGAAAAGTAGGGTTAGGCTTAAACGAACTTGGACTGGCTGTAACAAAGGATATGATATTTGTTAACGTCAGACATGGCTCTTAACAATGGCCCTCAATAGAGCTACAACAACAACAACAACAACAACAAGAAAGCCTTTATGCCAAAGATTTGGGGTCGGCTCTTTGAATCCTTTTCTTCCATTCATCTCTATTAAGGGTCGTGTCATTTGTAACACTAACTAAAACCTCATCTTCCTTTAAACCTCAATCCATGTTCCTTTAGGCCTACCTCTAGTCCTAGCAGCTCATTTAACTACTATCTTATCGCTCCTCCTTACTGGAGCATCTATTAGTCTGCAGCAAATACCCAAACCCTAGGACGATTTTCAAATAGGCAAATAACCGATCCAGATAGGTTGTTGTACTACTTTGATGGGTCCAGGGTCCTATAGCATATTTGAATTAAAAGCACATAATCGAACTTTCCTCACTCCAATCGAAGATATGCGCAAGCCTTTGATATGGTAGATGTCCAAGAAGATCTGCTGAACTAAGAATGATGTTTACCAAAAATAAGCATTTATGAAATAAAGTAACATTTCCTTTCCTTTTTGTTGTGATCTTAACAACTCTTTCTTACACAGGAGTACATGTACTTCATAAACTATACACAAACTTCACAAAATTAGAGATTTTTAGATCATTAATGAAACAGGGAACAGATATAAGCATGATTGAAAGAATATGTTGGTTCAAGTATTAAGTTTATCCCCGTAATGGAAAAAGTAAGTGAAGTATGAACAAGTATATGCTAGCACTTGATGCAGATAATAAGTTGATAACTGCTTTAAACCCTAAGCTGCATTATATCATAATCTTAACAAAATAAAGTCGCCTGAGTTAAGAATCACATACCCTCAAAAGGGGAGTATGGCGCTTCTTAACCTGCAAGAGTTCATGACATGAACATTAAGTATGTGCTATAACAACGAAGGTAATAAGGACACATAATTGTAGCCACAGTAGCATAGTACATGCTCAAAGTTGTTAGACTAACGAGAATGAGCAAATATGAGAAATATTAGCATAACAAATGGTAACAATTATAGAGAACTGCTATAGACATGATCATTCAGTTATGTACAGAACTCATAAGATGATGAAGATGGACCAAAAGAATACCACACTAACATACTAAGGCAGGGTTTGGGATTACTTATGGGAGGTTGATTATGCCTTTTTTTACTTGGAAAGCAGCCAAAGGCTGTTTGGTAACATCTTATCAAAAAACTTCTGAAAAGTCAGGTTCAATTTGGGACAGCTTTTGACAGCAGCCTCCTACCTCCTACCTGCTGTCAAAAGTTGTTTATGTGGCTTTTTGAAGAGTGGCAGCAGCAATCTCAAACCAAGCCTTACTAGTTCAAATTCTAGCTAGAGCTAAAATCGGCACTCAATGGCCAAAAAATTCTAAGAATTGGAAAATCCACATGGCAAGGTTGTGAAAAGCGCTAGGCGCTAGTCGGGTGGGTACCCGCCGCCTAGCACCTAGTCCGCCTAGGCCGTCTAGCGCCTAGTCCGCCTAGATGTAGGCGGTTTAAAATATATTTAAAAAGTCAAAAAAAAACTAATAAAATTTGCATAAAAAGTCCATAAAATTCCATAACATGCATAATCGGGCATCGGGGGGATTAGGCGGGCGCCTAAGCGGGCATCGGACGGACACCAGTCACCTAGCGCCTCTGAGGCCGCCTTTTAGAACAGTGAAATAAAACAATATACCCACTTAGAGAGGACATGTATCCATATAGGTGTCTAGAGCTTCCACATGTGACTTTGAAGTAGGAAAGAGAAGTTTAACTCTATGTTATGAAAAGCACGCTTAAGCGCCGCTTAAGCGAGTTTTAGAATTATGGTGCCTCGCTTAATGAAATTTTGTCCCAAAAAAGCGATCGGCGCTTAAGCGCGCTTAGGCGTCGCTCATTAGCGCCTCGCCTTAGGCGCTGGAAAATTATTTTTTTAACCGAACCGAAGCTTTTGTTATTTACATAGTTGGATAGTTGAAAAACTTTAAGCATAAACTTTAGAGACTTAGCTTTTATGTTTGATGGTATTGTGATGATTATGCAGCATATATGCATTGTGTGGCTTGTAGTTTGTATTTTGATTCTAGTATTTATATTGTTACTTTGCTTGATTGATAATTGATATTGTTATTCATGCATATACTAGTAGGATTGTATGAAAAAATATTAAAATTTATGTGTATATAGAGTATTTACATGTAGGAACAAAGGTAGGTAAAAATGAGTGTTGGCGGGTTGAAGCGCTAACCAAGCGAGACGACAGCCTCGTCTCGCCTCACGCTTAATACAACATAGGTTCAACTGAGGTGAAAGATCATAAAACAACCAATCAATTCTCACAGTACTGTGTTGTTCATGTAAGTAGATGCGAAGGAAAGAGTAGAAAACAGATTCCAAAAAGTAGAAAGTCTGACTGAAACTTGAATGCAAAAAAGTTTGCATGCCACATACATGATGGCATGATGGTTGTTTTAAGGTGACGAGTACATTAAACCATGAAAATAAATTAAGGCTGTTCTCTCTTCATCTAAGAGTTGGTTAATAAACATATTGTTGCTGCAGATGCATTAGCTAGAACAAGATTATGCCTACTAGGACTTAAAAGGAACAAACACCGTAACAACAGATCCTTCATCATAAATTTTTGAGCCGACGATTTGAATCCTTTTCATCCATTCTGCTCTAGTTAGGACCATCTTTCTCTAACATTAGCAAATACCATGTTCTCTTTGGCAACCATAGCCAAGTTTATTTAGGCCTACCCCTACTTCTACCATCTCCTCCAACTAATATCCTAATTGCACCTAACTAATGCATCTATTGGTCTCCTTTGCAGTTTTCCAAACCACCTCAGAAATATAAATATTCCTCACATCCTTTATCCCGGATTGACACAGCCTCCAACTTCCCAAAAGCACACTCATCTCTTATCCTTTAGCATATCATCACTCATCCATCTAGGTATTCTCATTTCAACTATGCTCATTTTCTTGATTGCCAAATATTCTAATCCATAAAGCATGACTAATCTGGTAGAAAGCTTACAGAATTCATTTTTTCAACTTCCAAGGCTATCCTATAATCACAAAGCACTCCACTTCAACCATAGGTTTAAATTCTTAGAAATACATCCTTCTCGATCTTTCCATCATGACGAATGATTGATCATCAATAACGTAAACTTTCTCTTGTCCTCAACAATGAAAACTCTCTCAAGTACTTCTTAGCCATATATGGTGACTACTCGCTCATTTCTTAAAATTTTGCTAATACTGCATTTTAAACATTCTGCTTTTGGCATTGTAACGTAAATCCTTTAGGTTCCAAGCTTACATCTACAACTCTATTTTTAAAAGCTACTAACTCTTCTCTACGCTCATAGCCTCATCAGCTAACATGATATCGTAACAAAAAACATGTACCACAGAACCTTATCCTGAAGGTGCCTAGTAAGTTTATTGATAACTAGTACATAGATGTACACGGATGTCATGTTGATCTTTAATGTAAGCTTATGTGTAATGGGAATTCTTTTGTTCTCCTTGAATTGCCTACATAACAGTTGTAATTGTATCCTACATATCCTTGATCTGGACACTCCGTTCTTCAAAAATCACCATGATCTCTCCCCATGGACCCTACTATAGCCTTTTGGCATCCTAAAATAAGAAAGGTTGGGGTACAATTGTTCTCGTATAATGTATAATGACACAAATCGGCTGCTTGCACCTATGTGTCGAGTTCTTATAAGTTACAACAAATGCCACGTTCTCTACTTATTAGCCACTATAACAATTAAGAACATATGAGTTGCAACTTATGTTCTGAAAATGATTCCACTTGTTTAAAAGGACATAGATATCAAATGTGATTCTTTCGTTCAAAATATGCTTGTATGATTATATAAGAATCCTTGCCTTTCCCAATTTTCTGCTTCTAACACCAATACCTTTCCCCATTGTCTGGAGTGATTTATTTCTGTGTAAAGCAGCTTACAATCTTAACACATTGAAGAGTATACAATCTAAAGCTCATGGATCTGTCAATCAGGCCTCATGCTGCTGATGCTATGATATTATATTTGGCGCATTCGAGACAGGCCATGAAGGAAAGGACTAAATGGCATGATTCAGAGACTTTTGGCAATTGGTGTGGTTTGAAGAAATTAGCTGGGAGAACTGTTTCACTGAACGATCCTGCAGCATGGAACAGGACCAGTGAAGAGTAATGATTCAAGGTTATTAGATCATGCATGTTGGAACGATCTGATGGATTTTGTGATGTCCTACCTCTTGATGGGCTTGATGGGGAAGGATTTATAATTTGTTGCGTCTCAAAGCATGGGTCGTTCTCCATGAGAGGCAAAGTAATGAAGAAAAATGCACCTGGCAAGATCCTTCTGATGAATGGAGGCAAAGGGTCTAGTATATAGTGATACCAGACAACGTAAGGCCTAAACCAATGAGATCAATCAATCCAACCTTTCTTTTCACCAGTTTTGGAATATTTTTTAACCGACCGTTTATGAAGTGTTTTAAAAACCGTTGCTTTTTTTTTTTTTTGAGGCACTGGTTTTGGTCGGCTCAAAAACTCCCCAAAACCGGCGTAATATAATTTTAGGTGTCTTTATAAACACCCCAAATCGACAGCGGTTTTATTATTTTATTACATTTATATCCTCACAAAAAATATATAATTATAACTATTAATGACTTATCCTATTTTTCTTTTTCATCTGTGTTTCTCTTCTACTTCTTCTAAACTACGGCTATTTTTTCCGGTAAGTTATTAAAATCTCTCCTACTTTCATCAAGGTGTTTCTATTATTTCATGAGTTTGTACTATTTTGATCAAATATCCAAACATCTCTCCTACTTTCATCCGACGTTTCTATTATTTTGTTTCTAATTATTTTGTTTATATATGGACATATAGGTAATTTTATTCGTATAAAAACTTTTAAACCCGCTCGTTAATGAATTGCCAAGCATGAGTTAGACTGGTTTAAAAGCCGCTACTTAAAACCATTCAAAATCGGACCCCCTCATAATCGCTCATAATCGGTAATCTAAAAATACCTCATAACCGCTACCTCTACAATTGCATGCAGACCCTCAAGGTTTCATGCATAGTTTACAGTATCACCCGATACCAATACTGTTTGGCATGTCTCGATCCTATCGATACTGACCGGTACCAACTGCTATTGATACTGACCGATACCAACCGCTATTAATACTGATCGATACCGACGTTGGGGGTCTTTTTTCCAGTCAACTCGTCATAGATAATTGAACGAAAAAGACGAATCAACAATAGTGTAAAAACATAGTAAGGTTGTAAAAGCATATAAATAAAAAAATTATTTATTGCAGGTAAACCAATCAACAATGGTGACTATTATTTCATTCAATTTGAAAACTGCTAAAAGCTAACACATAAATATTTTAAATTATGTCTAACTGTATAAAAAAAATTGTAAATTTGTTAATAATTATTTGCTTTTCCATAACAAAAGATCCGATACTCCTATCTGAAATCGACGATATTGTTAATCCTGATTCTCATAGGAAGGGTCTGATTCCAATGTCGATCCTGCGAACCTTGGTTCCATGTACAAAACCGCTAGGCCTCTATTTATACCGGTCTATGTATTTATATCAGACACCCTATATATTAAGAACGTTTTAATATTCCTCCTGGACGTAAGCTTCCATGGAGAAGTCCGATTAGAACGAGTTGACAAGAAAAAAGAAAATCACTAGAACAACAAAGAAGGACCTTGGAAATATAGGGGAAATCAACCCAATGAAGGAAAAAATCATTCAAATATAGACAAATAATTCAGTCCACCTATACAATTATGTACTGCTCATTGCATATAGAGCTTGGTTAGAAAAGGACGCAACAATAAACATTGGTCTGGACTTAAAAAACAAACCAATGCTACAGAGCTCGGCTCAACATTTGTACAGATTCACGATGTGTCTAAAGAAATATATCAATAAGAGAATAACAATAGTGGCTTCTCAATGTTGTGTTTCTTTCATTTTACATCCAAAAGAGAAGTTGAGATCTAGTTGAGATCTAGTTCTTGAGTCCTTGACCATGCTTATTTTAGACCTTTATGAATAAAAGGAGGATACAGAATTGGACCTATAATATATGGTACCCACGGCAATTGGCAATAGAACTATGAAATGAATTCACGAATAAATCCAATTTAGTGTGACAAACAATGATTTTTTTTATCCTCTCATACTTTAGATTCACAAGTCCCTCCCACCAATATAGATGTACATATTGCACTAATAATTGGTAATTCTTTCATTTTGGACAGTTGGACTGTGTGAATAAAGTTCAGACATGAAAGCCTTTGGATCAAATTCTATGGTCAATACCACATGTTTTCTCAATGAGGTAACTAGTAAACGGTATTCAATGTGACAACAAGGATCATTACTGAATTATGAGAAAAAACAAAAATCAATTAGGAGAACGACGACCTTTTTTTAGAAAAAGGATTGGACCGAGTTTAATTGCGATCAATTAGGAGAACAAACCAAAATTGCTGAATTATGCACACTTAGTTCTTAATATTTTTTGTTTATTATCTCTGTTTATCAATCTTATTATTGGCAAATTCGAACTCGGTACTTGCTAGCATTCCATAGTTCACACAAAGCTGCTAGTTCAGGGCTCCATTTGCACTCTTCATGGATAATTTAATTAGCTTTATTATGTGCAAGAACACACCCCTCTTACGAGCTTGAATAAAACATAATAATAAAATGTTTTTTCGTATAGATCTTTGAGGCTAACATTAGGTACATAAATTCTAGAACTCATGGAAAACCTCAAGCATCTTCAAGGAAAAGACTGGCTGGTAATAACAGAAGACTGGATTTGGCAGGAAAGAGAGAGGATTGCTGGAAGGTCATAGCTACTCAGACCTGGCAGGGTTTTCTTTTTTTATTAGTAACCTATGCTTGATCCACATATTTGATTTGATTTCTGAGGTTTCCTAAACATGAGATGTTTAAGTTTTACATGCATCCCATTGTGGCTCACTTCTCTGCTGAACAGGCAACCAATTATCACATCTCCATTGGTTTCTACTTTCAAGGTTGACCTTTTCATTTCATTATTGAAGAAAAAAAAAACGAAACCCAACAAAAACTAGTTGAATGACACCTGGTTAGTTAATACAAAGCTATAGTGGAAATAAAGTAATAAACTGAAAAGATTAAAGACTTTTTACATACAAGTGCCTCATCCACCATATTTTAGATAAGCCAACCCCCACCCCCAAAAAAACATTGTTAATTGCTTAAAAGTCTTTCAAATCACTAGCACTTGAGTTATGAGTCCCCATGTTCAACTAAGAGTTATGAGTCCCCATGTTCAACTAACCCACAAATAATGAGACTATTCTTCAAAAAATGAACAAGAAAGTTTTTTTTTTGGGACACTTGTACCCCTTCCGTCCTTCCTCGTCCTCAGTCTCCCTTCCCTGCCCAAGGTAGGCATGAATTTAGAATGTGGGAGGAGTACGTTGGGTGGAGGAATGAGGAGTTGGTTGTCATAGATTTAAAATTAGGGAGGAGGGAAAAATGGAGTGGATATTAAGATGAAGGGTGAGGAAAGAGGGTTGGGAGGAGTACGGGTTGGCGTTAATAGGTTTACTTTGGTTAGGGAGTGAAAGGGGAGACAAAATGGAGGAGGTCCGAAGAAGAGATGAAGAAGAATGGGAGAAGAAATTATTCTCTATGTCGTTAGAGGCGACACATAGGCGCACCTAGGCGACCTTGGCATTGATGTAAAATATATGTCGACTTGCTTTGTGTTAATTTTTCCTAGTTGTGGCAATGATCGCCTCTGCAATCGCTAGGGCCCAGGGGTAATACTAGGCCAGTTTTAGGCGTGCCCGGGAGAACTTCTTGTGTTGTTGTATGCTTGCTTGCTTAATGCTTATTAGTTGTTAGTATTACTTAGTTGCTTGCTTAATGTTTTATGATTATTGCTTAATGCTTATTTCAAACTTTTATGATTTTGTGATCAAATATATATATATATATATATATATACACACACGGATCAAGAGCCCCGCTTATAAAGTCCCCAAAAAGTTCCGTCACTATGGTCCGTTGGATGGTACTTTAAGTCATCTAATCTTGACCGTTGATCAAATCAACGGTCAAGATTAGATGACTTAAAGACGATCCAACGGCTAGAAAACACGGAACTTTTGGGGGACTTTATAAGCGGGACTCTTGATCCGGATCCTACACACACACACACACACACACATATATATATATATATATATATATATATATGTTACATTATAGACTTGTAGTACATATGCAGGAGCAGCATCGTTTTTCTTTTTTAACTTTCAAGGAACCCAAATTCCTGGCGAGGGCTAGGTGAGTCAGGAGGCATGTGGCCTTGCCTAGCGCCCAGAACAACATAGATTATTCTTATTACCTAGTGTTGGATTAGTTTTTTTACTGGCATTGACCAAGATAATTCATAACTCAATTGGTAGTGATTTGGGAGACTTCTAAACAACTAACAAGATTTGGAGGTTTATATAAAAATACGGTAAATTAAGGGACTTATATGCAAATATCCCAATGATATATATATATATATATATATATATATATATATATATATATATATATATATATAATTGGTACCTTTAGTGTTGATTGACTTGATTCGACTCTTTTTGTATTAGTAGCAGATAGGTCAAATGAATACATAGAAATCCTATAAGCAGAAATCTTTACTTTAGAATCTTAGATAATTAGTTATTTGATTTACTTCAAGTTAAGGAGAATAGAGGAATATGACTTTTGTTTCGTTAGAATCCCTTTTAATGAAACGCGGGGAGATAACTTTTCTCCCACTGATTCTCTCTCTCAAAAATAGAGAGAGAGAGAGAGAGAGAGAGTAGAGCAATACATACCACATAGTCCCATCCATGCTTCTCAGCAAATGCTTTTGCAGCTTCTTCGCTGTCAAAACCAAGCCCTGCATCACCGACATTGGCATATGGATCCCCTGTGGAAGTCCAACCCATCAATGGATTTTCCCACCTAGACAACAACCAGAAGTCCAGAGGTCTAAGACTTTTTGCTAATCATAATCATCACAGCATATCAAATACTATCTTCAAAAGTAGAAAAAGAACCAGATAAAGATTGGTGATGTAAAACTGTAAACAAATGACAGAGAATAAAAAGGATATAGAGAAAATAAAAGGTGATTTTATGGACAATGTAGGATTAAACTAGCAAGAAATATAGGATTAATGTTACAATAAAAATGAAAAAAGGACTCATAAAACGATGCAGAGTAATGTCTATTGTCACATGGTCATTTGAAGCATATCTGTATAAAATAAGCATACATGACTAGGAGAACATAAGTTGTAGAATCGTCCCTTACAGAATTTCGACATCTATAAACTTCTCGTTCTTTTGTTTTCTTCTTAGGTAAATCCGTAATCACCGTACTTTAATGTTTTTTAAGACATCATTTTTTAATACTTGATAATCATGCAAACAACTTACATACAAAGTTTATGTAATGAGAGAGAACTCTGGTCAGATTGATTCTTATGGCACTACTTGATTGAAGGGTGGATAACACTAACAACACATCAAAAAAGGCAGAAAAGATCCAGCACTTAAGGGATTCCATGAACACTAAAACGAACTACATGAAAAAGGTTAATGAGGTAATATACTAATATAGGTAATATAACAGAGCTTGAAGAAACAACTAAAATGTTATTTTTAAAACTATTGAGTATATGTAGTGTAGAGTTGAATGTGCATAGAGATGGTTGAGAGTCTTGAGACCATGA